>JARHVA010000133.1:5317500-5735000 GCA_037957365.1 Torreya grandis | reverse complement strand
AGTTTCACAAGCAACCGATAGGCTAATCATCTAGGAACATGTGACAATTTACAAGGTCACACAACTCACCTCACAAAATGTTTAAATGCTTTATTTAATTCAAAAATATTAATCTAACCAACCCATATTGATTGAATATTTCATGAGACATGCATATAGGATATGATTCCAATCAATATTTTGAGTACCATATATCTTTGAGACATTATAATAATCAATGTTACAAATTAAAGAATAAGATTAAAGATCGCATCCATAGTAACACCATTTAAATTTAATACCATAATTATACATTTAATTAATCTATCGCAAAACCTAATAAATGCATAAAAATATTCAATAATCAATTTCTATTCGATGACACTACAAATCTAAAAGATCATAAAGGATTTTGCATTTAGTTTATAGTGATGCATTTTTACCTATGATAATTCCATCAATAGGGAATATTTGTTTTATGTTAATTTTATAAATAACTACTTGAAAAAAAACTTGGGTTTATTGAATCAAGGATAAATATAAGGTTATAATAAAGTTTAAGGATTTTTGTTGAAAACTAGACATAAAAGAAGATTAAGGCCTTGAGAAGTGATGATGGTGAAATATAATTCTCAAATACATTCAATCAATTTTGTAAGTATTATCGAATATAAATACAAAAAATGGATCCATATACATCATATTAGATTTCATTTTCAAAAATAATTAATATGAAATAGATGGATAAAGTGATAAGTTTTATTTAATGATTATATATTCCATGATTACATATTTGAATGAGTTATACATGTGATTTAACAATCATGATATATAATGAATTTGAAAAAACCTCTTGACACTTACAAATAAATTATAAAATCAATAACTCATACTTATCAATCCCCAACAGAAAATTATTCCTTTGAAACTCTAATCAGTTACTATTAATAGTGTATACATATTTTGATATATTTATCATACCATAGTCTTGTACATAGCTTGTCACTTCTACTTTTTGTGCCTTACATGTGACTTCCTCATTGTGTTTCATTTATAAATATTTGAGCATACTATAGACAAACCTAAGTCATTTTCATATTTTTCTATTGTTGAGGATGGGAAATACTGGAGAGAATGACATTTGAGCATAAAAAACTAAATGTATGGCCAATGGAATTTATGATTTCACTTTATAATTTGATATATATGAGCATTGTGTGTTTGGTAAGTAAACTCGAGTGAATTTATTTAGTATTGATATAAGATCATAAGGGATTTTTTGTACATAATAATGTGTTTGAGCCTATGAAGGTTCTATCACCAAGGAAATATTTATGTTGTGTTACTTTTATAAATGAATAATTGATAAGAATTGGGTTTATTGTATCAAGGCTAAATCTAAAGTTTTCAGTAAATTTAAGGATTTTTTTGAAAATTATACATAAAATAAAATTAATTTCTTAATTTGATTCTTAATTTTTAAGTAAGTTCAAGTGTTAATTTAGATTTTTAATGTAAGTGTGTGATTGCAGATTTATCTTATGCTTTGTTTATGTTTTATCATAATTATAATTAATGTGTGAATTAACCATAATTTGGATAAATTAAATAGAGTTTAATATAATGTTGTAAATCAACTCAAAACAATCAGAATAGAAGAAAAAAATTGAATTCAATAAAGTGCACTTGATTTAAATAAGGTTAAATATGAAAAAAATATAAAACTTAGATTTTTTTGTCTAACATCTAGCTATATGAAGCTAAAAATAGATAAACATAAAAAACATGATCCAACCCTATAATTAAATAAAGACTGAGATAAAAAAATGAATTAGGATAGGATTATCTAATTTGGGATAGGATGGACTACTATTATGGTCCTAAGTTGGTTGATCTTGTCTTTTGATGAAAAATATGAAACTCAGGTCATGATCATTTATGACAACTTGATTTCTTTATGTATATGTAGACTTGACCTTTAGAGATATGTGGAAGAACTATAAATAGTTTATTCAAAGTTGAGATCCTAATAAGACTTGAAATGATTGAGAACTTACAAATAGAAAAGAATGGGAACATAATGGGTTGAGTTAATCCCAATCAACCTCATGATGAATAAACACAACCTATGTATCCAATACTCTAAATATGGAATTCAACCCCATGTAGCTATCCCATTTAGAGTACTTTGTGTAATCAAGATTCTTTGACTATATGAATACATCTAGAGATGGCTTCAATATTTTATTATGTTATGCTTTGGCTTAGATTAAAAAGCATTTTTACTTGGCTAAGGATTGATTTGAATGATTAAATTAAAAGTTAGGAATAATAAGGAATCTTTTCTCAATGTGTAGTAGTGAAATTATGCATTTGTATTGAAATTTATAAGTGGTATAATAGGTGACTTAAGTGTGAATTTATATCAATTCAAAATGTAAAACTTCATGCTAAAAATCGTAAAAACACAGATCACTATATAAGGGAGGGTTCAAATTTTAACTATTAAAAGGCTAAGGATAGAAACATCCTATATGGGATTACAATTTTTTTTTCTATTGTCCTCTACCATACATTTTTTTCCCTTTAGGGAAATGTGTGAATTTTGGGTCTCTATCTATCCTTATAAATTTTTAGAGGGGTTTTTAGTGGAGAGAAAGTTTATGCAATTGATAGATAACAATTTCAAAAATAAATAGGTCCATATAGGTGTTTAGGATATATTGAGGTGGTGAAATAGGTCCAAATTAATCGTTCAAATAAATTAAAGTGAAATAGGATCAAATCTAAAATTAACAAGTATTTGTGACCAAATTTGAGTGACTATATTCCCCCCACCTAGTATAGAAATAAGATTACTGAGTAAAGGATAAATAGTACATGAGTGTGTATAACACACTTTGCCTTTGAAATAAGCTTGAAATCATGTAAGGTGTTCCATGGAAAAAAATTCAATGATGTAAAATTAGTTAATGCTCACATGTGAAACTAAAACTTGAAAAGTAACTTAAATTTGAAAATATTGAAAATAAGAAGGAATGAGTACACATTTATGTGTGAAACCAATGTTTTCTTGAAACTTTGCTTGGATATGATGATTTATGGAATAATTAAAAAAAAAAAAATTCCCATGAAGTGCTTTGAGAAGCTAGTTCCTTTAGAATCAATGGAGAATTTGAGGATGATCAAGCCCCAAAATGAATTGAACTTGTATAGAAAATAAAACCCATTGAGGGACATAGAAACCCAAGTTTTACCTATTAGTATTTGTAACTCCAAGACATGAATTTTTTTGGAATCCATAATGGATTCATAGGTAAAAATTTTAGAAGACACTAAACCTATTAGTTATGCATTATGCACTTTAAGTGAATCAACCACTACATATGGCTTATAGATTTAATTGCCACTTTGTTTCTTAGTTTTAACTGCATGATCAAAATAGAATTGAGAACATATATGCTCTTACCATTTCCACATATATAAAGTAGTATTAAAAATCATATCATGAATTTATTTCATTCTCCCATTGATAAATGTAGAATCTATAATTGTATGTATATGAAAATAAGTAATTTTATTTTAAACTTGTACATGAACTTGTATCATGCACCCAAAAGTGTATGATTTTTTATTTTTTCTTATAATGTGAGTGCATATGCATTATATATTCCCCCATAATATGTACCAATTATTGAATTTTTAACCATTCTAAAACTTTATTATGTATTGAAAAAATATTTTTTCTCTTAAAGAGGCTTATTTCATATATTAAAATTCCAATCAAAATTCCCCATTTTGAGGTGAGGGAATTGTATCCTAAAATTCACTCATCTTCCATACTATGAGTTCTCAACTCCTTCAAATGTTTGTAGTTTAGGTGTCCAAATCTCTCATGCCAAAGTTAACTCTTAGAATTTAAATGAGAAACTAAACATATACCTAAAGGAAGAGTATCATAAAATCCTTCAAAATAATAGAGTTGATAACTATGATCAACAATACCCTGTGTAATAAGTGTGTATGGCTCTAAAAAATCTTGAAATTTAGCAACCTATGGTGTGAAAGTCATTGTCTTTCCCTGACCAGAATGGAAAATCTGATAAATTAAAAGTAGATTGGTGGTGATGTATAAAAAATATAATGCAGCATTTGGCCACCATATAACAATAAGTCACCCTTCCCCTTAACATAAATAAAATGATAAACTCCAACCTCAATGTTGTAATTAGAACTCAAACCAAGAGATATAAATAACTCCTTAGAATAAGTCATATGATGTGAGGCACCAAAATATAGAACCCATATGTCTAAAATAGGTGAAAGTGATATCTTGACAACATTAAGTGCTTTCTCATGCTCATGAGATGGAGAATGAGTGGAGATATAAATATTATGTTTCCTAATAGCATCCTCTATGGATTACATTTTTTTTAAACACTTATACTCTTCATAAACAATCCTCCCAAAATAGGATCATGATAGGTTTGATTTATTCTTAGATTTGGAAGATTATTTGGGTTTAGATGTGTTGGTGTTGGGCTTAGGTGCATTTTGAGATGTAGGAGGAGTGTGATTATTCTTAATATTAGTTTTTCCTTTGTTCTTAAGATGTGATGCTACTAATGCTTTTTGAGAGGTGGAAGACTCAAGGTGAGACAATTTGGATTTTTCCCTAGTAAGTCTCTCATAAAATAAATCTAGATATGGAATTTTGAATGCGGCACTCAACTTAGATAGACTAAATATTTGGAATGGGCCACTCAACTTAGATAAAATAAAGTACACACACTCTTCATCTGTATTATCTCATCCACTCCTATTCAACTATGTCAACAAATGATTAGACTTAGTGAGGTAGCCTACGATAGAGGAAAAGTCATCTGAATTGATTGAAGAGAGCTCCACTTCAAGTTTCATTGATCTCAATTGGTCTAATTTCCAAAATAAGCCCTTTATCTTAGCCCATATTTTGAATGGAGAATCACATCCATTAAATTGTGTACCAGAGATGAATTCAAATTCAATAAAAATATATAATTCATTCTTAGATCTTAATCAGAAATGATGTTATTTAGAAATACATAGAATATGTACACCTATTTTATGAATCTCTTAGCAAGCATATGTGTATCATCTAACAAGTTTCCTCGTATGAAGTGAGATACCTTGGTTAGCTTGTTAATTATCACCAAGATCATATCATGTTAGTTCTATGATAATGACAACCCTTGGATAAAGGCCATGCTAATCATCTACTACTTCCATTCTAGTATATCATGAGGACATATTAATCCTTCCAAACATACATGTTCAACCTTCACACACTAACATTCCAAAAACTATGACACAAAATTCATTGCATCCTTATTAGTCCCTTCTAGAAATAGAGAGGTCTTAGCTCAGCCATGAGCTTGGTTACACCAAGATGTCTTCAATATGAGGAATTGTGCATTTTTTTAACACCATGTTTCTTAAATTATCTATATAAGACATATACATCCTACCATTGTACCTTAAAATTCCATCACTATCCAAATTGAATATTTTATACATAGGATTCTAAGCATTATCTAATCATGAAAAATACTCCTGATAGTATCCAAGGATACTATATACCTTATATGACTTAAGGTATCTATAATTTTTTTTCCTTGACCTTGATATATTTAATATAAAAATCACAATCAGATAAAAATTATAACCAATGTCTCTGATGTGTATTCAGGTTTAATTGGGTGAGAAGATGCACTCAATTCCCAAGTTGTTAGTCTTGATCTCAAATGGTTTCCACAATAGATAGTGCCTCCAAAATTGCAATGCATGCACTATTGCACCATGTTTTAGATCATGAGGGGCTTAATTCACCTCATAAGGCTTCAATTTTCTAGACTCGTATTCTACAAATGAGCCATTTTGTATAAGAAATCCTCCAATTCTATCCCTAGATGCATCCATGATCATTGAGAACTAACCATTAGGATTGGGAAATCTTAGAATAGGTGTTGAAGTAAGCCTCCCTTTTAGTTCCTAAAAGGATTTTTTTCAATTCCATTGAATATAGGTAATTGAGTTAGCTATCTTTAAGAAATATGGAATAAATTTATTGTAATAACTTGATAAACCCATAAAACTCCTCACCTCAATCATATTTTTAGGTTTTATCCATTCCATTGTGGCTCTTATCTTCATCAAATCCACTAAAATTCTATCTACAGAGATAATGTGTCCTAATATTGTACTTTAGTCTAGAAAAATGCATACTTGGATAAATTTCCATATAATTTGAGCTTTCAAAAATGCTAAAAACCAAATTCTACATGTTGAAGCTGTTATTCCTCATCCTTAGAATATATGAGGATGTCATCTAGAAAAACCAACACAAAGTAGTTTAGATAATCACTAAACACACTATTCATGAGATTCATAAATGATGTGGGAGAATTGGTTAACTTGAAAGGTAACAATATGAAATTATAGTGCCCATAATGAGTTTTGATTGTTGTTTTTCAAATATCCTCATCTCAGATTCTCAGCTAATGATACCCTACTCTTAGATCAATCTTAAACGAGGATCTTACACCTCAAATCTTATTAGAGAGATAATCAATGCAAGGTAATGAATACATGTTCTTTATTTTCACCTTGTTCAACATCCTCTAATCAATACACATGCAAAGAGTACCATCCTTATTCTTGATGAACACCATTAGTGTACCCCATAATGACACACTTGGTCGAATCAACCATTTTGATAAAAGAATCATGAACTTGATTTCTCAAATCAACCAATTCAATATTTTTCATCCTATAAGGTGCCTTGGATTATGGTTTATATCTAAGTATAATGTCTATTGAGAAATCAAAATCTTATTTGGGTGGTAATCTAAGCAATTCCTCTAGAAACATGTCCTAAAATTTCTTTATAAAAGGATAATCCTCAATGGATGGTTCCTTAAATTCATCTATTTCATTTATTTTAATAATAAATTATTGGAATTCTTTCCTTTGAGCCTTCTTGAGTTGAATTACATAAATTTTCATAAGCTTTAACTCTCTTTTCTCACCCTAAAGCTGTGTCTAATTTATAAAATCATCCTAACACTCTAACTTATTAAGATAGTAATCAGCCTTAGATTTTTGATTTGAAATCAAATTAACTCATAGGATCACATCATATTATCTGAATGGTAGCATACAAATTCATTATTGTAGTGAATTCAGGCAACCTGATCTCAACTTCCACTAGACACTTATTAAACTTAACCTTTGACTATTCCCATACTATATTAACCATGCATTTGCCATAATCTCAACTTTTATAGACAACTGATTAGGCATTCTAGGAGAAATAAAACATTTTTTATCCCCAATGGAAATCAAACTAAAAACTAGATGATAAAAAAACTACTTGATAGTTCAATAAGAGAAGCTTGGAACTCAGCTGGACAATTATCAATAGCTACATGAATCCACTACTGAAAAGTTCCCTATTGTGAAGCAGAACCCTACTTCTTTTCATCTAATTTGACCTAAGTACTCTCTCAAGGGTAATGGTCACCTCCAAAAATAAATTAACCTCTAGGTGGTCCTATTCTATCTGACTATTGGTTCCCTTTAAAACCTCCCTTGAAACCATTCTAGGTTTATTGTTTCCTAAGATACTGTTGAACTTAACCTTCTAGTTCTTGAACTAAATCTTAGAGTCTCCACTCCTCTTCTATTTCTTCTTTTTGAAAGTCATTTTAGGACCTCAAAAAAATTTATTGAACTTATATCTAACCTGTGCAAGATATTTTAGCTTCTTTTCCTACTTGACTACCTTTTCAAAGACTTGATACATGGTAGATGGCCCATGGACATCCACCACATAACCAATTTTGGGTTTTAATCCGATAATGAACTTCCATATTTGAAAGCTTTCATCCACTTGATACTATAGATCCTAAATTAGGAGCTTATTGAATTAATCCCAATATTAATTCACAAAAAAGTTTTATTGCTTAAGGTTCTAAAAATCTATCAACTTCTGATCAAAATATAGCTAAAGAAGCTATCATGACCTAAATATTGTCACAAAATATTCCCAAGTAGTGGTGGTAGAGTCAAGGTCCATCTCAAGCTTCTTATTTACCCACCAAGTTGTTGCTTATTTAGTAATTTGATATAATCCCCAAATTTCTTTGGTGATGTCAGAGTAATTTTGAATCTTGAAATATTTCTCCATCTCTGTTAACCATACTTTAGATCCATCTCCCAAAATAGTTCCATCAAACTTGGGTAGATTCGCCTTTTTCATATCCCATGTCAAATCTATAGCTTCTCGAGCTCTTGAATCTTGTATCACTTCTTCATGCCTTTATTCTTGAGGATTTTCTTACTCATCAAGATGTTCTTTAGGTTCTTCTTGAACATTCTCCTCAACATGCCCATACATCTTCTATTCTAGGGTCATGATTCAGTCTCTAGTTTCATGTATGGCTACGATGATCTGATCCAATTTCACATCTTACTTAGTGGCAAACTGATTGGGATCCACTAGAGGGTTTATATTAGAGGTAACCTTGCCTATAGGTCTAGTTCACACCATTCTTATTCTTGGTTAAAAAGATAATATGTTTATGTTAGTGGACTCATTAAATCCTAGAGTTTGAGCTTTAGTTTTGATACCACAATGTAACAACCACACTGGGTTTTACTAGAATGGGATAATTTTTTTTTAAATAATTACATAATAAACAAACATATTTCATCATGATGAAACCTACATAGAGTGATCTTTATCTAAATACATTAGTTTCAGCTAACCATAAAAAGGTCTATAACTAATCTATTTATCTAATGATCACAATAACAATATCAATATCAAGAATAGTTGAACTATTGAATACAAAAATGAAGACTCCATTTATTTCATAAAATTATTATTACAAATTCAGCCATAACTGATAAAATATTATATCTAGCTACTTTAATGGTATAGATGAATAAAAAGTACAATTTCAGCATAATAAATGTCTTGATAATAATATACAATGATACAAAGCTCCATGGAGTATGCGAGTCTCAATGAACTCATAATATCCATAAGTAATATCAAGTGTAATCACTAGTAAATATTTTTTAAGGGGAATAAGAGCATCATCTAAGTGATTTTCTATGCCAACCACAAAACATTGATCCCCTGCATAGTCTCCCACTAGGGAATGGCCCTCCCTTCATGGATGGGTAGATAATGATGGTGTAGGAATTTAGAGTGACAATTAGAGACTGTTTGTTGTAAGATAACTAATATATAAAGTATATCATCAAGAAACCCATTCTAACATGATATCATACAAACATGTAAACTAAGTCAAATAGATGAAATGACAATGTTTAACTATAAACACTACTTTGGCCAAAGTTTTTATATAATTATTGATCTCATGGATCAGTCAATTTCATGCACACCACTCAATCAGATTACACCTTATTTTCATATTAGTGACACTAATTAATAAATTGGAATACATCTCACTTACTTACTTAGGGCCATTAATATTATATTTGGTTATATATACAATAATATTAAAACCAATAGATTCATAAAGAATATTCCCTAAAATCATATAATTATGTGCTAAACTAGGAAATATCAAATACATTCATTTAATCCATCAAATGCAATGTAATGAATCTCAACACATCTAATTTATTATAGCATAATAAATAGAGTGATATACAATCATTAATAAAATCAAACCATTAGAGTAAGACATGTATCATGACATCGAGTTACTAAAAACATTAACTTACAACACAAATGTTATGTCATCCATCCATATAACATTAATTAATAGCATATTTATATATTTCCATATACCTAAAGTACAAAAATAATCCATTCCAAACACTAATAACATCATATGGTTTGTATTTAATCCTAAATACCACATATTTAAATGTTCCTCCAAATTAATAAACATAAGGTTACATTTAGCCTGGATATCAATTACTCTCAAATTCCTTTGTCATAACATGTAATGTTTATAAGCATTTAAATAAAATGTGTATATCTATATATGGTATACATTTATTAGATTTTTATTAAAAAAACAAATCATTATTATACCATATATTAGATTTGTATTAAAATAACAAATCATTATTATACCATAAATTTATTTATACATCCATCACTTGGCCAAGTCTTAACAAATTCAATCAACAACTAGTATATAAATATTTGTGTATGGTATACTCAAAATAGATAAGAGATTTATCTAAAATATATGAGTATCACATATATTGTATTATCAAACTTAACATTATAACTAAATTCCTTCAAATTATATGTAACCACTTAACTATGGTGTTTTTTCACTATGTATCATATCATTACAATGAACAGTCCTCATTTTCATATCAAAATACACTGTCTTTATTTTGAACTCAACCATAAACATATATACATACATATACATACATACATACATACATACATACATACATATATATATATATACATACATATATATATATATACATATATATATATATGTATGTATGTATGTATGTATATGTATGTATATATACATATATATACACACACACACATATATACATACATACATATACACATATATATACATGCATATATATATATATATAGATATATATGTATGTATGTATGTATGTTTATGTAAGTATGTATGTATCTATGTATGTATACATACATAGATACATACATACATACATATACATACATACATAACAGTAACTATGTTATTAAAGATTTAATCTCTCTCTTCATTCATTCTAAATATGAAAGACTCTATATCAAGTCTATTATGAAAACTCTCACATCTAGTCCTTAATACATCAATTATCTTTAGGCTTCAGGTAAAATATAAGTTCATCATCATGTGTTATATAAGTTCACAAACTTATTTATCTTTTACCCAATCTTATTATATATTCAAATAGATATGTGAATATCTTCAATTCATCCACCCTGTAGAGTTTTCCTAGGGTTCAAAACTTAATAAAACACAATTTAATATGTAAATAAAATAACCATTGTCTTTCTCACCATATCCACACACACACACACACACAACTATCCACAGGTCTATGATAACATTACCTTGACATGTTTCCATACATGATTATGTCTATGTATATTTATAAAACAGGAATGATATTTCTTAAAATTGACTTCATTAATGAAATTAAATCATTGATATAAGTGTTCTACTCAAATAGGAAATTCCAAATAGAAAAAATACTATAAATCCCCAGATTAAAGCTAGGATTAATGAAATTCCATGTCCCTATGCAACTTAATTCAACCCAGTTAATTATAATTACCCAGTTGTGCCCTATTGGGTTATGAGTAAAAAATATCAACTTGGTAAAAATAAAACTAGGATTTATAAATATAAATTGAATGCAATGATTCAATGTTATAATAAATAATTTGAGTATCATCTTAGTAGGGTTTATACATGTCTATACACAACTAACCAAATTCTACCATAATTTTTACCTAGGGTTCAAACTTACCCAAAAACACATATAATATCAACATTTAAGTTCAAAATTCACATTATGAAAAGAACTCAGAAAATGTCTATGGCAATGAAGCCATTCAACTAGGGTTTACAGATTCATGTATTTGCCTCTGTGGATGGTCGAGCCATCCCTAGTTCTAAATACATAACCCCAGCCAGTTTAATACATAAAAATAATGAAAATAATACCCTATTCAAATTTATATATACCAAGACATTGATTTAATTCACACTATAAAATTTAAATCGACTAACCAAATTGGTAAAGGGTCGTGACCTTGCCAATTTCCTAATTTTCCTTCTAAAAGCTTGCTCCAATCCTTCTCTTTTTCCTTATTTGTCTTTGTCATGTCCTCCCTGACATATCCTCTCCTCCATTTTATATACCTTCATTCTTAATTCATTCTAGAAAATTTCTCCACCTTCTCCACCATAATCTCATGTGCTCATTAAAAGCTTAATGAAGAAAATTTCACATGAAAAACTATCTCACACCATACTGGTTAGGACTAAATGTCTCTCCATGCAAAATAAAATGAAATATTTGTTTATCATAATGACCTGATAACTAAAGTCAATGCCCAACTTAATAAACCTAATCTCAAACTTTCTAAATAGATATAAATCCTTCTTAAATATTATAATTAATAATAACAATTTGAACCTTATGCATGTTACATAGACCGTCCTTGTCCATTTAAACATTATGATCAATAACAATGAAATTGACCCCCACAAATCAATTAACCACTATGATTATTTACAATCCAATATACTTATACAATGTCATTCAATCATTATTAATAATAATAACCTTCTAAGTGTTATGTGTATCAACAATGGTTCTAAATAATAATATTGACTAAGCATGATATTAATAATCAACTTAACACATAAATCAAACATAGTAATAGAGTTACTTATACCACTATAGCAATGTATAGTGAACAAGACTTTGTCATTAAATATTAAATTATATCTAAAAACAATATCAAGTCATAATAAAGACATACACAGATTCAATTACTTATTATATCAATATCACACATGAGATCAACTAAGTACAACAATCATAAGTACAACACAAAACCAAATCAACATGAGCATCAATTAGCAATCAAGATCACATCTAAAAACATACTAGCAATCATTCAAGATAAATAAATATCACAACATATTATTCTAGTTGTGGTGTGTGTAGGTTCATAATTTTCATTCTAACATCCCCCAATGCCTCCATCTATGTCACCCTCTCTAATGATGTCCTCCCTCCATCACAATATAAGGGATGGATTTATCCTATATCCACCTCACAACAATAAATGTAGTTAGCCTAAAACAATATAAAATCTATAATATAATGTTTTAATGAACTAAACAAACATGATCATCATGTACATAATATATAAGTACAGCTAACTCCACAATTAACAATTATGTAAATAAGCTAAATATAACTATCCATAAATTATTATATGTAATTTGGATTAACTAAAATAGTAATAAGGCAAAAAATAATCATAAAATCCACTAATCAATAGGTTATTAGTCTAGAGAGGAATCAGGATGTGACAAACAAAGTTTGTAATAGAAAATAGGATTGTGATTAAAACCCTAATTTTTAATATTTGTATGTATAGGGACATAGTATATGGCTCTAGTGTTTTGATTTAGGGTTGTGTTTGAAAAAAATTAAATTAAATTAAATCATAATATAGGATTAATTAAATTATCTAGGTTATGCCAAAAATTCAAAAAATTAGAATTTGGTAACCCTAATTTAATGTATAAAATTTGGAGAAGGTAAATCCTAAGGAAATTTAGGGTTTTAAATCAATATTTGAAGTAAGATGGGTTCACCAAATGTTTTAATCTTTTAGGTTTTTATTATGTAAATATTATGTTAGATTAAAGCGATGAGTATGTTTCTAATATGGAATAAAATTAGAAATTATTGATTCAATGCAACTTTCCAATAATAGCAAGTGAAAGGAGAAAAGGAACTTATTTGGAGATAAATAGAGTTTTTTGTAGATGAGGTTACTGGAAATGGCTGAGCAGACACATAAAAATATTTCACATTTTGATTATTTATTGAGATCTAGTTCTAAACATTAGCACCCTCTCAGGACAGTAGCACTATATGGTGCTAGTGTCCAATTTTAGAGCTAATATACTTTATATAAAGATTATCTATATCTTTTAGGGAAGTTATGAGAGATTTTTGAGGTCTTGTAGGTGATTATGTGTCACTTAGGGGATCATTTTTGTCACTTTAGTTACCTAAAAATGTTCCCTTGAACATTTTTAGTATCGTATCACCTTGGACCTATTCTCGACCATTAGTTAACTATCTAACTAGTTAGCTCACCCTTTACACTTAGCCACCAAACATTTTAACATGCTCTCCTTGACTCTTTTTAACCATTTTTGCAACAAGGGATTGACCATTGATGGTCACCCTAACTATTTATGATTACCCTAATCATCGATGGTTAGGTTTCCACCCCTACAACACAAAATTCATCCAACTGTGGATGAGCTTGAATGGGTAAAATAGAAACTTTCCCATGCACATCTCACAGCTTTCTTTTTTTTGAAATGGGCATCTTTATCCTCCCATCTTAGAAACTTTCCCTCAATGCTTCCCTCCTCACTTACCAAGTTTTTTCTATAAATTTAGGGCTCTTGGGAAAGATATGGATCAAAAATTTTGCACATCCAAGCTCTCTTATTTTCCTTATGCAGGTATCCAATGTCTTGAAACCCTGTATGTGTGATTCTCAAAAGTCAGTGTACCATTATGCTGCTCAAATATATTCAACACTTAGCTATCAAATCTTCAACATAACAAAGGTACTTTGTTTTACTTTTAGTATTTTCTACTCTTCATTTGTTCTCTTGGTCAGTCAGTCTGAATCCTCTTCCCCACTCTTAATACCAACCTAATACCCTTTCATCCATAGATACCCCCTTTCATCTACTAGATATCCTTTATAACTCATTCTATAAATTCTTTGATAGGTAACCATAGCTAGTTACAATAACTATCAATGGTTATAACAACCACCACTAGTCACCCAACCATCACTGGTCAGTATAACCATTGACAGACATCCTAACCACAAATGGTCACTATCATTCCAAAATAATAGTTTGTTATTTTAACTCCACTTGCACCCTACCATGTCTCTTTTATCCTTATGACAAATTTATAAACCCTCTTTTGACCTCTCTAGACCTGACTATAATTTATCTCTTGCATGTAGATGGCCTTACCTAGATTGACACAAGAAGTTGATAGCATATTTGACCTCCCCATTATCCCACAACCCTTCTTCATTGACCAAAGTAACATTACATTCAATTTATCTCTATGTGTTATGGTTTTCATATTTAATTATGAAGATGTTAATAAACAAATAGCTATAATTTATTAGGATATTTATGAAGTTGTTGCATTTTGGAATCATTATTTTGATAATATCAATCTTGCTTTATATTAGATCTCTTTTATATTGATTATCATTATCGTTTCCATATATACCTTTTATAATTTCTCTTTTATCAATAAACTTGAATGTCAAATAAGGGATGATATCCATTTAAGGAAGCACATTCTTTTCTTTGGATTGGATTCTCATCAGACAGCCCCTTACCTTTCTATTAAAATATTTTTCATGAGTTCATGTGATTTTCAGGTCATTCTTCCCTAGCCAAAGGAATTATCTAGTCATCAACGAGCTCAACATTTACCAGGTACATACTCTTTATCTCTTGTTTCTCCCCTCTTTTTAAATTAAAAAAATCAAGCAAGAAAAAGTAAGGAAACATTTTGGCATGCCCAGTGGGACCCCTTAAGGGTTCATAGTTCTATTTATTTCATAATATTGTACTAGTTAATCTCATATTTTTGTATTTCTACAAATCTTTAAATTTTTTTTAAAAAAAAGGTGCAAACCTCATTCTAGGTATAGGTTGCATTTTCATCCTGAATTCATTGTATTATTCTTCATTTGCATGAAAAGACACCAAAAATTGATTTTGGGTAAAATTAAGTGCATTCATTGTTTGTTTGTTTAATGCTTATCTCACCTACATTAATTAACTACATTATGAATAAATTGTAGATCACATATGTTACACTACCAAATCACTGCACCAAAGAACACATCAAAACATACCTGAGACAAGGCCCATTGGGATTTCATCACCCTTTGGATCACCTTACCCTATTCATCGATCCTGATTAGATTTCACCACCAAGGGGGACCCACTCCATTATTTGGCAGAGTATAAACTCTAGACAAATAGTATCTATTAGCGAAGTTGTTTCGCTCAACTTTGGGTTCTTAAACTGTGAGGAGCAAGCCCCCATTACTAGGCCATGTACCTAGTCTAGTGTAGATTCTTTGAGCACAAAAAATTAACCTAAAACCATCCTAAGATGGATTTTGTTTTTAGTACTTGAATGATAATCTAATTTTACCTTACACACTCTTTAAGGCATAAGCCAAAATCAATTTAAAATAAATCCTAGGATTAATTACACTTTTAGTGTGTGCTTTGTTTGATTTGGGATTTTCTTTGATTGCTCATTATTTGAAGTGAAAGGTTCATTATCCACTTCTTGATTTTTCATATGGTTTTAACTAGACAAGTGAAAAATCAAAATAACCAACCACTACCTTCATTTTCATCCATAGATTATACTTCAAATGTGGATAAATCTCCCCATGGTTCGCCTCACCATTCTCTTCCACCACCATCTCCTTCTAGAATCCCAACTATATCTGAAGGAGATCTAGACTTCACCACCTTTCTTGATAACAATATAGTTGCCTTGAAACATTACCTTAATACCTTACCTCACCATACCCTCTACTTCAGTTCCTTCTTCTGAACCATCTCTTGGTATGCCATCCCACCTCATGATAGGAATCACTTTAGCCCAACCATTAACTCAAACCTCTTCCAATACCCCATCCACCCAAACCCAAATAAACCTTCTATCACCCAACCAAACACCACTAGTTACGCCCCATGGGGGTTCAAACTTACCATTAGTTACCTACACCCCATCTACTATGGCATTATCTTCCACTTTAGATTCTATCTTCCCTTTAGTCACAACAAATCCTTTGACCATAGTTCCAATTCAAAGCTTAGTTCTCTCCATACCTCAAAACCTTCCTCCAATTAGCACTAGGGTAACCACCCAAACTCAACCTTCCCAACTTACTCCTACTTCAAGCATACCAACCATATATTTTCCTCAACAAGTGCCTATGATAACTTACCAATATGTCCCTAACCCATTATGGTACATACCGACCACCACCTAGCCTTTTATATGAAGTAGTTATTATCTACCACCATCTCAACCTCTTAGCACCACCTATCAGTATGTGGCTTCATCAATGCCATTTGCTACCTATTTGTACATTATGATGAACCAACCTCAACAAAATATATCTCTTAATTATGTTGTTTCTCAACCCCAGCCTAACATAATTAAAATGCTCATGGATAAAATGACTAGTTTGGAGTCATCCATCTTTGCCTCAACCAATCTTTGTCTTATGACCAATTTTTTAATGAGTTTATCCACCCCTCTATACCTATTCATACTTACCCTTCTCAATGGGAATAGCCCAAATTTTGTAAATTCTAAGGTAAAGAGGACCATCAACAACACTTAAGATCATTTCAACACGCTTACTACTTGATTGCTTATGATGATGCTCTCCTCCTTTGAACCTTTCCCATGTCATTATCTGGGGCTGCCCTTGATTGGTGTAGTGCTCATCCCACACATTCTATATTTTATTTCTCTCAATTAGCACAAACCTTTTTGGAACACTTTTCTATAAACATATCTAAAAAGGTTTCCATTACAGACCTATACTCCATCAAACAATTTGAATATGAGTCCATTGTTGATTTCATTGCTATATGGAGAGGTCTCAATTAATCAACTCACTTTCCCATTACCCAAATTAATTTAATTATTTTCCTAGGGTTGTGTTAAACACATTGCTCCAACTCTCCAAGTCTAAACCTTTAGGACCTTTAATGAATCTTTTATTATGGCCTGTAAACTAGAAAACCATGTTATTGATGAAGGGAAGTTGAGGCTTTGAAATAAAGATTCTAGTTTTAAATCCACTAAGTCATCATCCACCAAAACCACAAACCTAACCAATTCTAAATCAAAAGCATCAGTACATTTAGTCATTCTTAAAAATGCACCTCCTCCACCTATCAACCAAACACCTCTAGCCAACAACCCTTCCAATCACTAAAATTGTACTCAAAACTAAATTCCTTCAAAATCATTTACCTTGATTGGGGAATATTATGTGTCGGTGTTGGAAAAACTACTCAAATCTAATCTAATCCAACTTCCAACCATCAAGCCTTTTCAATAGTTTGATACTTCTTAACTCCTTCCTGGGTAGTATAATGAAAATGATCATTATGACTATCATCAAGTTATTGGACATGATACCGATAGATGCAATACTTTTAAAATCATTGTCTATGACCTAATTGATAAAGGGTAGCTTTTGTTTGACAACCCAAATGCTCCTTCAAACCAATCCCTTGATATTTTCTAAAAATCATTTCCAAACCATCTATCTTCAACCCAACACCATGAAAACTAACCTGAATCCTCTAATTTTTAGGAGGCACATGTAATCAATGTCATCATTAATGTGCCCATTATTGAATAAGTTATTACATTTAGCATGCAAATCAAGGAAAACCACTTGGCACCAATTCCTTTAAATGCTCAAATGAAGGAAGTAACTATCCCTTCCACTTCTTTGGATAAAACCATGGTTTCACCCACCCCTCCTATGGTAGAAACACCCAAAGAGATGGTCACTCCATCAACCATTTCATTCACTCCTCCAATCCAACTCAAAAAACCACTTATCCCTTTTGACAACCAAACTGAGGAGGAAGCTAAACCAACCCTTCCACCTGAAACTATTACCCTTACTACACTTATTGTAGAATCATCTGTATCTTCCTTGAAATCCATTTCTCAAGAGATAATACACCTAGCTACCAAACCCTTGCCTTTGGAACTTCCACCAAGGATAAAAATATTGAAACTGCTCCTTCTTCATCCCAAAAGGGTTTACATATTGAAACTAATGATCAGGGAACAATTCATGTCTATAAACCCTTCTCTCGACTAGTTCAAAGTTTGGAATTCACCTCCCAACCTAACATTGATAGGGTTACCTTTTAGCATCGTCTTGGACTCCCATATCAAAATAAGACTAAACCTTCTACTTCACTAGAATCCACTCTTGAACATATTTTTATAACTCCACCAACTACTCCTCCTAAAGTTACCAAGGAACCACCTCAATTACCCCTATCTAAAATTGCTAAATCACCCTATTCTTTTTTAACCAAGCTAATCAAGACCTTGGGGATCCCATGCACACCAAATATTGCTCACCCTCCTTTGAGACTAGATCTAACCACACCAATCCAACCAAAACCTAATCCAATTAAGCCCATTAAGAAGGAGGGATTGCCTATAACTCAAATTCAAGTAATAACCATACCAACTCCTTCACCTTTACCTTATATTTTAGGACCACATCTTTCCACCATTCCCATAACCTACTCTTCCTCCAAAAAACCATCTCCCCTTTCACTACCTATAATAATCCCATCTCCTAGTTCATCATCATTCCTCACCAACCTTTCCCCATCCACCTTCCCATCAATTAAAACCTCATCATCTATACTTCTAATTCCTAAACCAATTACAACTAAGCCAATTCATTCAAAACCTCCAACCAGGCTTACTCCACCAACCATACCTCTTGTTAAAAAACCCTTACCCAATAAGGAACCTAAATGAAAAACCCAAACTCCACCATCTCCAAAATCCTTATCAAAGTATTAGACAACTATATTATTATACCATTAACTTACCCCCCATCAAGCCTTTTGACCCCACTCACTAAAAGCCAACCTATTTTAATGACAATCTAATTTGTCTTTACCATAGAACCCTTGGGCATGATACAAAGAATTGTAAAGCTCTCCAAGCTATCATTCATGGCTATTTGGAGTAGGATGATCTATTTGATTAACCTTATTTAAGCCCTTACCTCTTTTACCACCTATCTAATCCTCCCATTAGTCATCTCCTTCTCTACTATCACCAAGAAATGAAATAGAGGAACCGAAGCAAGTAACCACTCCCCTTGTCCATAATATTCATATGGTAACTTAGTTTAGATCCCAACACAAGGACAAGGGTAAAGGAGTCCAAAAAAATGAAAAGGGTAAAACCAAGGCAACCATTCCATGGTCTTACCCTTCAACTCTTAAACCAACCAACCAAACCCAAAAGGCTACACCTTCACCATCACAACCATCCAAGCCTAAGGTGTCCATTTTGTGAGCCCCTTCATCTTCTAATGCACCTTCATTTGTCCAATGCCTAGTGATAAAACAACTTCAACAATTTCCCATGAAAATGATTCTTTATGACTTAATTATCACCTCACCTCAACATCATCAAGATTTAATTGAAGCAATGTGTTCCATAGAGGTTTATCTAGATAATCCCCAACCTCTTACATCTTTGATTGGATCTATTCAACATGTTTCTAGCATCACCTTTCAAGAGTCTAAAATCCCACCATATCATAGTGAAGATCCTGATCCCCCTCTTTTTATCATAGCATCCATCAATCATACACATATCAAAAAGGTCAATATTGATGGGGGAGAGAGTATCAATATCATCTCCTCCCATGCTTATGATCAAATTTAGCTACATAAAAACATCATGTTAGAAATCTTGGTGGTTCTCCAATTATTTAATGATACCTTTTCCACTACTCTAGGGATAGTTATTCTCCCATTTGGGAACTTAAACCATTCCTAAACTATTTTACATTGTAGAGGGTGAATTTCAATATAATGTGTTCCTTGGTCACCCTTATATCTACACTATGGCATGCGTCCTTTCTACCCTTCACTAATGCATCAAGTTTGAACATGAGGGTCAAGTCATTACAATAAAAGATCATCCAATTCCTTTTGCTTCTTGTAAAATGACATATCAACCCAATTATGTTCTTATTCCACCTTCACCTTCTTCACATCCAACCAAAATACCAACACTTATATTTTTAACAATGGTGAAACATCCACTAGTTAAACTATTTCTTCATCACAAATCCTAGTTGAGCACCCCTTAAAATCTACATTCCAATGATTTACACTTGGGGAATATCAACTTTTAGCTTTGGATGCTTTTCCCTCTCCACATTAATTTTGAAACATTTAGAATGATCCATATTATGATCCCAATATTGGTACCCTTGTCCCCTTTGGTCTTCCCAACAATAGAACATATTTTGTCTATGGGAGACTTGAAAAACTACTTCTTGCTCCCACCACCATGCCTTGTATCTAGCCATTCAATTCTAACTTTTCTTATCTTATCAACCCAAACTTTTCCCAAATGTACTCTCATTGATGTGCTTGGAAAGGGTTTGGGTTTGACCTCTATGAACAAGGACCCCATGAAATTTCTACTATCAAAACTCAAAAACCTCATGAGTTCTTTGGCCTAGGGTATGTTCCCCCAAAAGATCCCATACCAACCTCACTAATACCACCTCTCCCATTTGGAGAACCACCAACCTCACCAATTCCACCTCTCCCATTCAAGGAAATTCTACCCTTATCAACCTCACATTTCCAATTTGAAGAACCTCTACCCTCACTAACTCCATTTGAAGATAGAGACATCATCCCACCTAACCTTTTTTTTATCAACACCATAAGTTTAGGTCCCCTTGCTTATCAAGAAAAAAGTCAAACTAAAACCATTCCTCTCATCCAACCCAAAATGATCATGCATGATTCTCCCATAATTAACACCATCCAATGTCAAGATGACAAATCTATTCTTACGTATTGGGTGTAGACGATTCTTTTCTTCAAAAATCCCTCCCTCTTGAAAACCAAATAATGCTAAATAAACAAACCATAGATGTTAATTTGGGTGCTTAGCAGAACCCTCATATTGTCAAGATTGGTCAATCATTAACTCTTGAAGAATAAAGAATAGCCTTCTTTCATGATCATAGCATAATATTTGCTTGGTCTAATTAGCATATGTCTAGTATTGACCCATCCATTACCCTTCATTACATCGTCACCCATCCTGAGGTTAAACTAGTCTAACAAAAACTTTGTCAAATCCATCCATGCATAGCTCTTCTTGTCAAAGAAGAACTTTAATGCCTTCTATTTGTCAATTTCATTCAACCCATTGAATATCCACCATGGGTCTCTAACATTGTTCCTATCACCAAACCCACTAAGGGACTCTACCTTTGTGTGGATTTTTGGGATCTTAACCTTGCATTCCCCAAAGATGAATTTCCCCTACCTAACATTGACCAACTTGTTGATCTTACCACTAGCCATGAAATGTTATCCCTCATGGATTGATTTTTAGGATATAACCAAATATTGATTACCCCACATTATCAACATAAGACATCTTTCATCACCCCATGGGGAACTTTTTGCTATCGCATCATGAATTTTGACTTAAAGAATATAGGAGCCACATATCAATGAGCCATGACCTAAATTTTTCATGACCTCATTCATAAAATAGTTGAAGACTATGTTGATGATTTTCTCAAAAAATCCAAACATCACTAGGATCACCTCACCATTTTAGCCATCATCTTTGAAAGACTTATCCATTACCATGTCAAGCTCAATCTGAAGAAATGCATATTTGGGGTCTTATCAAGAAAACTTTTGGGCTTCATTGGTTCCCTTCATGGAATAGAAATAGACCCTAAAAAAGTTAGAGCTATTCTATAAATACTTCCTCCTACTAACTTAAAACAACTTTGTAGCCTATAAGGCAAACTTTAGTCAATCCATAATTTTATCTCCCAGCTATCTGATCATTGTCAACCCTTTCACCACCTCCTAAAAAAAGATACCTCCTTTAAATATACCGAGTCTTAATAATCCTTTGATGCAATCAAGGAGTATCTTCTTTCTCCACCTATCCTTATTCCCCCAAAGGAAGATCAACCCTTTTATTTATATATATCTACCATTGATCATTCCTTGGGATCCATGCATGCTCATCATAATGACCAACATAAGGAGTAGGCTATTTATTACATCATTCACACCCTCATTGACTATGAAACCCAATACACCCATCCAAAAAACCTCTACCTTGCCTTAGTTTTTGTCACCTCTAAACTTCATCACTATCTTCTTAACCATGAAACTTATGTCCTTACCAACACTAACCCCCTTAATTATATGCACTCTAAGCCATATCATAACTAACATATATCTAAGTGGTTGATGCTTTTAGTTGAGTTCAATATTGAGTTTCTTCTAAAAAGGTTCATTGAAGGACAGGTCATTACAAACCAATTAGCTGAAGCCCCTCTCCTTGATAATCAAACTCCTCTTTTTTCCTTTCTAGATGAGTCCATAGCTACCCTCTCTCCAGAGGAACCCACCTATCAAATGACTATGTATTTTGATGGTTCCAAATGTTAAAATAGTGGGGGTGTTGGTATAGTCCTCATTTCTATTCAAGGAGAACCTCTCCCGCTTTATTTCAAACTCAATTTCAAATGTACCAATAATAGATCCAAATATGAGGCCTTGATTATAGGTCTCCAAACCACCCTAGATTTAGGAGTCAAAACTATACGCATCTTTAGAGATTATCAACTTATTATCAACTAAGTCATAGGATCTTATTGATGAAAAAATGATGTTATTCTGAAGTATAAACAACTTGGTGACAAACTATTAGCATCGTTTAACCATTATACCATCCAATTAGTCCCTCACTTTACAAATAAATTTATAGACACAATAGCTTCCCTTGCATCCCAAATTCCATTCCAACTTGCTGACTCTAAACTATTTGTCACTATACACTACTTTTTCACCCCATCTTACATCAATCTTGATCTTCCTACCATTTTGATAGGTAGAAACATCACATTTAGAAATTTGGTATGACCAAATATTTGACTATCTTAATGTTGGTGTCCTTCCACCCAATCTTTCAAAAAATGCTCATAGATATTTCATTCAAATCACCTCTTGATACTTAATACTAGGGGACATTATTTACAAATTAGGATTTGATGGCCTTCTCTTTCAATGTCTTCACAATCATGAAATTCCTAACACTATCAAAGAGAATCATACAAGATATGTGGGGGAAATTTTAGTGGTCTAGATGTTTCCAAACATATCCTTTGTCTAGGTTATTATTAGCCCACACTTAATTAGGATTATTGTGACTATGTCAAGAAGTGTGTCAAATGCTGACAACATGCCAATTTGCATCATGTACCCACTCTCAGACTTTAATTATCTAAGGATTTTTGGCCTTTCTCATAATAGGGCCTAGATGTCATCAGAGAAATCAACCTTCAATCATCGTAATAACACCAATTCATCCTTACCTCTACTAAATAATTTAATAAATGGGTAGAGGCCATCCCCCTTATCTCAAGTAAAGATGAAAAGATCATTGACTTCACCAATCACCATATCATTTTCCATTTTGGTGTCCCTCACAATATTATCACTGATAATGGTAAATCTTTCAAGAACAAAAAGGTCCAAGCTCTCTGCAACACCTTTAGTATCAAACTTAGTCATTCCTCCCCTTATCGACCACAAGCCAATGGATAGGCAAAATCCCCTAACAAAACTCTCATCAAAATGTTAACTAAGGTCTTCAATGCTTCAAGAAGGTATTGAAATTTGCACATCTTATTTACTTTGTGGGACTATCATACGAGAATTTGAACCTCTATGGGTACTACCCCTTTTTCCCTTGTCTTTGTCACAAAATTTATTTTACCACTTGAAGTTCAAATCCCCTCTCTTCTTATATCCTTATGAGACATCATTTTTGAGGAATATTATCATCAAGAATGTCTAACACATCTGGAGATGCTTGATGATCATTGACTTGATACCCTTAATCATATTCAAATCTATCATGAGCGTGTCACCTATTCCTACAACAAACATCTAATAGTTTGAGAATTTAACATTGGAGACCTCATTCTTAAGGAAAACCAACACATAGAAAACATGGAAAAAACTAAAAGGGTAAAGTTTGCCTTTAAATAGCTTAAACCCTATATTATAACACACAAGTATGGGTCAGAAGCTTATCATTTGTCCTCTCTTGAAAACAAACTAGAACTTGAGCCTCTCAATGCTTCATATTTACATATTTTCTATTATTAAGGCCTATCTAACGCACCCTGTTGTCTAACTTAAGTTCATCCTTTGATTTTAAGAACTTCTCACTTCCCTAATCCTCTTACCCTATTCCTCTTAGGGACATGTGGTTACAATAGATCCATGTGATTATTCATTAGGCATTTTCATATAATCTTAAATGTGGGTACCACGGCTCTACCCATGGCATGGTTCTCATTGGTATTTTTTATCTTTTGTTAGATGGAATCTCATGGCTACATGTTCTTTAAGAACCTTCCTATTATCATATAACCATTTTATTGAGGCATAAATTTCCCCTTACAATAGTTTTGCTCTAAGCTTGAAATAGATGCGTCCATGTCTAAAACAAAAGTTTAAGATTTTTAGGATACATATTATTTGGGTCCATTATCATAAGAAAAAGAAATAAACCACTCCCTTAAAGGATGGCTATCATCAAAATGATATACTTATCCCTCAAAGGATAGCTATGAAAACTCAGACTTAGACCATTCTCTCGAATAATGGCTAAGCTAACATGATAAATAATATTTAGCAACCACAATCAGCACTATTTTATAACTCAATAAAGTTGCTTGCCTTGATCAGCTTCACCTATTTTAAAGCAATGAATGACCCTATCAAAAATTTAACATTATCTAAAAAGAACCATAATCAGTTCTCTTTTAATATTGGTAGACTTCTTATATTGATCAGTCTATCCCCTCAAAAGACATGGAATATCTATTTTAGTTCTAGATGTCACCAAACTAAAGGGGTGGGTGAACCCACACACGGTTCCCTATATAACACCTCTTCCCCTATATACTTATCACTACCCTCCCTTCTTCATATCACATTTATAAATCAAAATATTTTGAGCTCACTTGACACATGGTGTTTATATGACACACCTTAATACTAGAAAAATTCTAATTTGATGCGAATGAAGGGTTCACTTTCACAAAGATCCTATCCTCCTTATGGGGTATAATAAGATCCTTACCAAAGAATCTAGCATGCCCCTTTTCATTATCATCCATACCTAGCCTACCTATTAAAACCAAAATCATTCCACAAATCAAGGCATTAACATTCAAAACTAACTTATCATACCTAGCTAACCTGATTAACCAACCTCACATCAAAACATTAAATTAACCATTATGAATAACATTATTAAATCATAATTTATCACATACCTATATTAATTAATCAACTATAACCATTAAGCTTCATCAACAATCAACACACCTTGATCTACCTATCATAGCATAATTAGCATTACAACATAACCAAATACATCATGATATAAACATGAACATAACAATCAATAAACATCAGTCATCATCAACACAACATCTCAAAATGAAACCATATCATATATATTTGTGTGTGTGTGTGTTTATGTATGTATGTATGTGTGTGTATATATATATATAGACACACACACATATAGACACACACACACACACACACACACACACACACACACACACACACACACACACACACACACACACACACACACACACACACACACACATATACATATATACATACTATACATATACACATATATATACAGGTGTAGGTAATAGTGAGGCTAGTGGCAGTGGTCTACCAGGGCCATGATATATATATATATATATATAATCCATTTTTGATATTCACTTGCACACTGAAGATGCGAGATGTATTTTGAGTGAGTTATGATGTATAAACATTGTATAATACATACATACATACATGTGTGTGTGTGTGTGTGTGTGTGTGTGTGTGTGTTTGTCTATATATATACACACACACACACATACAGACATATATATATATATATATATATATATATATATATATATATATATATATATATATATATATATATGTCTATATGTGTGTGTGTGTGTATATATAGGCACACATACAAACATACTATACACATACAGACATATACATACATATATATATATATATATATATATATATATATATATATATATATATATATATATATACTATACACATACAGACATATACATATACATATGTGTGTGTGTGTGTGTGTGTGTGTGTATGTATGTATGTATTATAAAATGTTTATATATCATAACTCACTCAAAATACATCTCACATCTTTAGTGTGCAAGCCAATATCAAAAATGGATTTTATATATATATATATATATATATATATATATATATATATATATATATATATATATATATATATCATGGCCTTGGTAGACCACTGCCACTAGCCTCACTATTGCCTATACATGTACCTACACCTACACTTGTATTAGATAGAGGCCCTACCTACTAACCCACTACCATAGCTCACTACCCTAGGGTCCCCAAACCTACCACACATGACAAACTTAGCTAATAATATCCCCACATTGACTCATTAGGACACTGTGTTAACATAATGCCCTCATAATACCTCATCTCTTATATCACTACTTGATAGCTAGTATATGTGACATATCTGGGAGGTAATGTACCTATTGCTACTCTACTAGCCCATCATAAGGAGTCTCTTTCTTGGGTCACCACACCAAGCAAGACCCTAACTTGGTCTTTCTCCCCTATCAATGAAATCACCTGACCCTATAAGATGGCCACCCACCCTTGTAAAGCTATAACCTATGCATGGGCTTGGTCTCTCTTCACTGTGACTCCTACCTAACCTTGAAGAGTCACAACCTACCACTGTAATGTAGCTATCAGGAATTGAGCTACCACTAATGTTGCTTCCACCTGTGGGTCATCTTATACTAGCCTCTATCTCTAATCCACATCCATTAGGGCCCTATCACCATCTCCAAAAACAAAATCCATTATAGTATATATACCTTGAAACCATGTAGGGTAGTCAGGTGTCATACCTATGTCATCGCCTCCCCTCAATGATAATTCCTCAAAATCCAAAACCTCATCTTATGGCTATGGCTCTGAAAGTGGATACTCTGAATCCTCCCTCCTATACCATGTAAAATCAAAAGGGATCCCCTATACCAATCCAAACTATCACCCTACCCTCTCAAATGGGATACACTCAATCTCTCCCTCCCATCACCTGTAAACCCATGTTCAGCTCTATAAAGACAATGTATGACGTTGGTAGCCTTCCCATATAGGCAACTCCCTATGTGGCCTCCATACTATGTTTCCATCAACCAAACCCTCTAGTGCCTCTCTAAACCACTCTAGGTCACATGTACCACTACCTTCCCTTGTCATGGCCTTATCTCTTCTCCATTAGTAGAAATCAACCCTATAATCTATCAATAAATATCCTTAATTGGTAAACCTAATGGTCATAGCACTCATATGTGCTCAAAATCCTAGCAGTGTAATACAAATCCCACACTAATGTCATACCATCTATGTGTTTAAAAGATTCACAACTCTTTTGTATATCTACACTAATAATACATGTACCCATCCAAACACAACTCTACCCAAAAATAAATCAACCAACACCCCTAATAACGCACCAAGGTATCTCCCTCTAATAGATTCTAGAAATGCATAATAGGTAATCACTAAATATAATATAGTTAGCACGTTTCTATCCCCTGTGGTTCTCTATTATATCGACCTGATATTGAACCCTCTAAAATGGAACTATGCATCACCTCTATCATCTCCATACAACATCTCCATACACTCATCCATCTCATCCCCATCAATATGGTATATGGGATCACCCCAAATAGGTAGATGTGTAATTCAATGCACATCCTCTAATAAGATGCTCATCTCCATTTTTGGTAACTAGAAGGTGTTAGTTTTTGGATCCCATCTCTTGATAAGGGTGACTATCATTATAACATCTCCCAAGAGTCACTAGTAATGTTGCATCACTCTAAAACCCACTATCTCCATGTGTTTCTAGTCATCCACTGATATGGCATCCCTCACCTCTATAAAGATCTTAAGCACTCAATCTCATAGTTAGATTTGCTCTTGTGCCTACAAAATAATTATATCATAAATTACATAATAACCTATCCTTATGAACATGAAAACTAAAAAAATGAATTCTTTTCTCTCTTCCATCCCCCTAGGTGGTCCTAGTAAACTTCTACCCTACCTCTTTACTATCCTCTACACCAAAACACTATTTAAATCACCTACCCACCTTTTATACACCCTATAAGATTCTCAATATAAAAATAACCATTTACATTTTTAAGCACTTTCCCTATCCTAATTCCTACAAATAGATATATATCTTTTCCCCAAACAACTATTTATTCAACTATATAAAACAACTAGTTATTCTTACAAATACTTATTTAAAACCCACCTATAAATCTTTTCCCCAATGCTCTCTTTATCCAACAAAAACCTAACCCCCCTTTTTTACTATCACCAATTATTCCAACTGTCAATAATCCCATAGGGTTATCTTATACCCTTGTGTTCAACCATCGATAGTTCGGTCAACCATTAACAGTCACCTGTGAGCAACCATTGGCCGTGGGATTCAAACCCCCAACCTCCCTAAAACACCCTAAAACACACCAAAGACCCCCTTCTCATGCATTTTTTCTCACTTTCTCACCCCTATCAATCCCTTGTTGAATTTTATAACCATCCCCCTCTCTTTATCCCCACACAATTCACAAAAATCATCACCCTATCTAAACCCTAGGGTTTTAATTCCCACACACAAATAATGCATAATACATAAATTTCATTTTTTTCTATTATCATTTTATTCTATCAATTTAACAAATAATACCCACCTCATTTCATGATTGGTGGAACCTTCTAAAACTATGCCTTACCACTAGTTCTTCTCTTGGATCCATCTCCACCACACTCTCACTCTCCCAACACCAATCTCATCTCGACACCTCACCCCATGCCCCACAATCCATTTCACTTTTTGTACAAAGTAACCCACAAAATGATATTGCTCTGTCAATTTTGCAAAAATGAAAATAATAAATTTTTTCATTATTATTTTTACTTTTATCATTATTTTAGGGTTTTAGGGTCCTAATCTTTAATGGTTACCCAAATCATCAATGATTAACCCTGACCATCGACGGTTGGGTAACTGTTGCTAGTTGACCCTGACCATCGATGGTTGGAGTTTCCTCCCATTTTTTTAAAGACCATGATAAACATTGTTCCTTTAACTTTTTTCTCTTCTTCATCTTAACCTAACCTTGACTACACCCAAATGGGGTAACCTATTTCCCCTAAACTCAAAGTTATTTGGGAATCACCCTCTCCCTGACCAAGAACTACATTTGGTATAAAGTCCATATTGGATGTATTGTCCATGGGACTATGTAGATAATGTTATCTTACCTTTTGCATTAGGAGTCAGCTTGGCCCTACCCACTACCTAACCACCCACTTGCCTGTGTTTACCATGATGTCATGCCATATTTTAGAACAAACATATTTATACACCTTATGATGACCTTGCTTTAGTGATTATTAAATGCTTTAACTAATTTGGCCTTTTTGAAATTTTTTTGCACCACCTTGTGCATGACCCAACAAATTATGTTTTTTTTAGGAGCACTTCCTACCCTAGATACCTGAGTAAACATTGAACCATTATAGGAAATTTTATATGTGTAATATGATCAACTATGACTAACACTAGGGACCAGTTACCTTGTTACTTATTCTAGAACCCAAACTTTTTCTTATCAACATTACCCATTTTTTGTCTTTGCATGATTTTGTGCCTTTTATATCTCATCATACCTTATGTGTGTAGTTGAATTTTTATACCTACACCTTCTTTATTTTTATTAAACCATGATCCACATACCATATTACCTCATTGAATCCTATTTTGAGGGGGAATACCCTCCTCCCATACTCAGGGCAACTGCCCCTAAATTGTCAACCTTCCATTTTTATTCTATGACTTACTAACCTAAAGATGCATAACAAAAAGGGGAAAAATGTAGTTACTTGAACACAACCCCTTGAACATTTTTAGTATCACATCACCTTGGACCTATTATTGATCATTAATTAAGTATCTAACTAGTTATCTCACTCTTTACACCTAACCACCAAACATTTTAACATATTCTCCTTGACTATTTTTAACCCTTTTTACACCAAAGGATTGACCATCAATAGTCACCCTAACTATTGATAGTTAGGTCTCCACCCCTGTAACACAAAAATCATCCATCTATGGATGAGTTTACATGTGAAAAATAGAAACTTTCCCATACACATCTCACAACTTTCTTTCTTCTAAAATAGGCATCTTTATGCTCCCAACTTAGTAACTTTCCCTCAAAGCTTCCCTCTTCACTTATCAAGTTTTTGCTATAAATGTAGGGCTTTTGGAAGAGTTATGGATTGAAAATTTTGGTTATCTAGGCTCTCTTTTTTTCCTTGTGTAGGCATCCAACATCTTGAAACCCTATCCATGTGATTCTCTAAAGTCAAAGTACCGTTATGCTGCTCAAATATCTTCATCACTAAGCTATCAAATCTTCAACAAAACAAAGGTACTTTGTTTTATTTTTAGTATTTTATACTCTTCATTTTTTCTCTTAATCATTTATTCTAAACCATCTTCCCCACTCCTAATACCAACCTAATACCCTTTCATCCACTAGATATTCTTTGTAACTCATTTTGGAAATTCCTTGATAGGTAACCATAGGTGGTTACTATAACCATCTATGGCTATACCAATCACCACTAGTCACCCAACCGTCACTAGTTAGTACAACCACTAACAGTCATCCTAACCACTAATGGTCACTATCATTCTAAAATAACAATTTGTTATTTTGGCTCCACTTTCACCCTACCATATCTCCTTTAGCCTTCTGACCAATACATAACCCCTCTTCTAACCTCTCTGGACCTGACTACAATTTATCTCTTACATGTATATGACCTTACCTAGATTGGCATAAGAATTTGACAACATATTTAACCTCCCCATTGTCTCAAAATCCTTCTTCACTGACTAAAGTAACATTACATTTGAGTTACCTCTATGTGTTATGGTTTTCACATCTAATTAAAAAGACATCGATAAATAAATAGCTATAATTTAGGAGGATATTGATGAGGCTACTAATTTTTTGAATCATTATTTTTATAATATCAATCCTAATTTAGATTAGATCTCTTTTATATTGATCATCGTTATCATTTCCATATCTACCTTTTGTAATTTCTCTTTTATCAATAAACTTGAATGTTGAGCAAGGGTTGACATCCATTTAAGGAAGCACATTCATTTCTTTAGACTAGCTTCTCACCAGGTAGCCCCTTACCTTTCTATTAACATATTTTTTGTGAGTTCATGTGATCTGTAGGTCATTCTTCCCTTGCCAAATAAGGAGTTCTCACTTCATCTAGCCATCAACAAGCATAGTGTTTACCAGGTACATACCCTTTATCTCTTGTTTCTCCCCTCTTTTTAAATTAAAAAAAATAAGTAATAAAAATTAAGTAAATAGTCACTATTTTGGTTGAATATTCTCCAAAACCCTAATGAATACCTACACACATGAAACAATGACTAGATCAAATGTTAAAAAGAAAGGGAAAATTAGGTTGTTGGATGTTAGGTTCATGTGAAGTATTAATCTTATTGTCTTGGTTGCTACCTACATTAAACCCAATGTTATGGGTCTCAAATCACATTTAGTTCTCCCTTAGGTGTGCACCATCAACTTGTATGGTATGCTAGAATTAATTTTACTTAGGCCTTTATTTTGTGAAGCAAGCAAATGTTTGGATGTTAAAATAGAGTAGTATGCAGAGTATTTGAGTTTTACTATTGGTTGATTTTATGTAAATAAGTGCCAAAATAGTAAGTGATAGATGTAAAATGTCTTGTAATGCTATTTATATATGCTTATATTTATTTTGAATATAATACCTTATTCATTGGCTTACAAGTCATAAAAAAGATATAAAAACATAAGAGAAGGCTCATGGAGGGGTTAGGACTCAAGCATAGGTGAAAGGGCCTATTAGACACTATATCCACAAGTGGAAACTACCATCATGTGTTGATACTATCCCAAAAGTGGTTCTAGTTTCCTAAGGCTCAAAATAGATCAAAAATTAGCAAGGATAGGCTAGTGGCCCCTATGACTAGGAAAAGGTCACCTGTGACTGCTCGAAGTGTCACAAATAGGGAAAATAAGACACAAAAAGGATATAAAGACTCAAAATTACCATGAAAATAATCGTTATAACCATCACTAAGACCCTCATGTGAAAGAGAAACAAAATACATAGTACTTATGTTACTTGACCAAATTAGGTTATTTAAAAATCCCTTTATTCTCTTAATCCCCAAATATCATTCACACTCTATCTATATTATTTTTTCTCAAAAATCATTCACATTAAATTATAATATTTTATAGTCATCTAAAGATACTAAACCATACAAACTATAATGTGAGCACTTACATGTTTTTCCTCACATTCCCACCTTAGTGCAAAAATAGGGAAAACATAAATCTGATAATTGCAGTATGATGCTTTGATTCTTGTTCATAATCTAGATAGTTTTTCTTAGGATAACTAATAACCTCAAGGATTGTTTTAAAATTGGTTAACCAACAACCAAAAATGATGGTTTTAGCAGTGGTTAACCAATAATTAAAATATGATGGTTTTACTAGGATTGACAAACAACCTCAATATCATGATGTTGTGGTACTTTTATCAACTCTCATCACTATTTTACATTAGGAAAAAATACATGGAAATTATGATTACTAATTACAAATTTTGAACATAAATAATGATTTTGTTATTATTCACTACCACACAAAACACACTAAAATAGAATTCCACCAAATTAGAATATGACCCCACCATTGGTGACTGATGAAAGGATGTTATTTATCCTCCAACCTCTATTTCCTCCATCCTCTAATATTTTTATGTACTCATAAAATTAAAACTTGAAGCACATTTGTATGTCATTTTTTTTATAAGACCCCCATAATACTAAATCTTTTGACATAAGGATGTCAGTTCCCTAAAAATGTGTCCTTCACATAGGATAGGATTTTTAATTTTTACAATATTGATAAATTGTATCAGCTATAACTCTAACTCTCAACTCATTTTAGTTTGACAATATGACATAGAGACACTATTAATCTATCTAACAAAAAGTCTACTTTGATAAATTTTGAATTGAATAACTAAATATAAAATCTAATTAAAATTTTGAACTTACTCGACTCAATGGATAATAACCAAGTTTCAACTAGACAACAACTCGTACATCAATAAAATTTAAAATATAACAAAATATTTTAATAAACAAAAAAATTTAAAAACCACATTTAGATAAACACAACTAACACAAATACTAACTTATATTCTAAGTCAATAAAAAGTGTCAATCATATAACAACATATGGAAACTCACATAATCTTTAATTAAAAACCCACAGATCTACAAAGAAGTGTTATTATTGGAAATATATAGTGAATTATAAATGATACAAAACTTATATTTCAATAAAATCAATCACCCATATTTTTTATCTATAAGCTTCAAAGGATCATATATTTCTTTGCTTTAGTGGCATGCCTTTGTTGTCACAAATGTGCATAATATTACATTATGATAATGGAAAAGTGAGACACTTTGACAAAGTGAAAATATTTATAATGTTAAAGCTAAATTCACTTGGAAAATTTTTCTCATTAGACACCTTTATAACATGGATGGGCTAAGTTGGATGCCAACAATTCTAAGGTGATGATAAATTTGATACAGCTTGTAACTCAATAAACATATTGATACAACTGAGCAAACCAAGGCTAAATTTGGATGCATATCTAACCATTCTCCTCATAATACCCACATATTTTATTATCCAAAACACCTATACAATAAATGATTTTTCTTGTGAATATAAATACCTATATAGGTATATTTGGTAAAGGATGCCTTGTACACTCACAATAACCCAACATTGGTACTATAAAGACTAATTTTTATAATGGTATCACTTTACCCATATGGTAGGCCTATAAGTGAATGGTTAGATTGAAAATTTCTACTCTATTTTACTCTCAGGCACTCCACTTATAAAAACTAAGACTAACTTGAGATTCTTTTGTCAACTATTGGAGTCTATAAACCAATCAACCATTAAAACTATGGACCTTCCCCTTATTACAATCAAATAATAATCATTATAGGAACAAAATTAGTATTTCTGTAACAAAAATGATATAATTTGTTTCATATTTCATAATAAAACTTCACAATAGACTCATAAAATTAATTCATTGAGGATAATTAAATACTATAGGAGTTACATCTATATAGGCTAATGAAATCCTTAATATAAGGATTCAGATCTTATCACAATCCCTCATAACTCTTCTATGAATCCCTTTATTCTCATACTCCCAAATATCCCTCACACTCTATCTACGTGATTTTTTCTCACAAATCACTCACATTACATTATAATATTTTATACTCAAATACATATACTAACCCATACAAACTATAATGTGAGAACTAACATGTTTTCCTAACATCAACTACATGGATCTATTTACACTCATACTAAAAATGACTAACAAATGAGTAATAAAATATTACTAAGATTGTAAACCAAATACATAACAGTTATTATAAACAACTAATGCACTCTTTGATGAAGATTTATCAAACTAAGTCTAAGAGTTTTAAACTAATTTAAACATATAAAATTTGTTACAAATGCTTTAAATCCTTTTTTATTACATTAAACAATAACTTACTAAAGAGGATTGTGTTCATATAGATAAGCAAACACCCATAAAAGAGATATAAACATCTACCTTGGGGTAATTTTGGCTTTAATACAATAAATAATTACAGTATGGTCACTTCCAATAGTGGCTAAATCATGAAACCTTCATCCAATACCTTTCATAAATAAAAATACGAATTTCATTCAAAAACATAGATTGTCTTAGTGCCTCCATAATTCATTATCAAAAGAATAATTATTCCACAGTCAATAATGAAGCATCCATAGAATAGTTCTCTGCAAGACAACCAAAAAAATTATGAAACTCCTGAGCCTAGCCATTTGGTGGTATCCTTACCCACCCCAACCATTAGTCTAGGGTTGGAATACGTCACTAGATAAATGTTCATAATCATAAAATCTTATGGTAAAATGAGAGTATTGTTAGGTGACCCCTTATCCAACAGAAGCACAATTGATTACTTTCTTATAAGCAATTAAACACGAAATTATACCAAAATGATAAAGTAACTAGAAACTTGAGACATCAAAGAATTTGAGAGACAATACACACACTTGTATTAGATATTAATAGAAGAAAATACAATAAGGAAGATGCCACTTCTTCCTCCACCTCAAAGGCTTGCCACACCTCAAGACCTTCTTCCCTCTCTCTCTTGCTCAACACAACATCTCTATAGCCTGAGTTATTATCCCTCCTTGAATTCTTCAGCTGATCTCCTTGACCTTACACCTGTAGATCTCCTTGACCTTGCTTGCTTCAATGCTTTTACTTGCCTTCTTGATGATTACAATACATGCCTCATGGGTCTTTAAATAGAATCCCATGGTTACAAAAATAGAAATCTAACTACAATAATTAGACACATAGCTCGTGACTATAATTAGTCATTTGACATGCAAACACTCGCTTCACTTAACTGACTATTCGTCAACAGCAGTTCTGGAATGCACAGGAGACCGACACCGGTCCCTGCTTGCCTGGTGCTGCCGACGTCGGCTGACTCCCTACCGTCGCCGGTTTCCTTTTGCACTATCTGTGACTGACATCGGTCATGCTGCCGATGCTGGTTCTTCTAGTTCTTTAGCATCCTCTTCTTCCTGTCTGCAAACAGTTGAAGCTTTTAGCTCCACACCCTAAGAATCTCCCACTTGGAGATAAATAGATGCTACTGTACCTATACCTGTACACCATCTATTTTGTTCCTTTGGCTCTGTATCCCTTTTCAAAGTCACTCTTGAATACCAACCACCATGCAAACCTGTGATGCTATACCTGTCACTTATGCCAAAAGAATTTTGATGCTCCCAAATTCTTCATAACATACTTCTGAACCAACTCTACCCTTAGCTCAAAAAACTCCCTGTATATGAAACCCTGCAACAAGTAACACAATACAGTAACAGGATAATGTAGCTAATATTATCCAACCTGGTAAAGATAAAATACAATGGTCAAACCTCCATTGTTTTTCAGCTAACTCAAGACCATATACCCTAGCCTTCTGTCTCACGTGTCCATCCACTCTCTTCTCTAAAACAGGAATCCATCTCTCTATCCAGTGCTTCCTTCCAGCTAACAACTCTACCAATAAATACCTGTTTGGTTCTTCTCCAAGGACTCACACTCCTCATCCATGTCAAGCTCCCACTGTTTCTGGATTCTACCTATATTACTTCTTCTATCTTCCTAGTTCTTGACTATCAGTAAGTAATATAAAGAAGGTGAACAATGAATATGAGGTTCACATACCTTTTATGACCTCTATATGGGTGTTTGAGACTCCTTAACAGCTAACTGTCCACCCATCATCCGTTTCAGTGACCGATCTCAGCCATCTCCCAGTCTGCTCCTGATTGATGTCGTTCCCTGCACTGACCCTAACTGGCAATGTCGTTACCCCTGGCTGACGCTAGTGTCCCCCCTACTGACGTCAGTCCTGATGACCAACATTGGACTTCTCCTGCCCGACCTATCGACCCTACTAGTTTGCACATGACCAATGTCGGTACCTATTTGGCTGACATCGGTGCCATGTGACCGACATCAGTGTCTGTGTGTTCCTATAAGTGATGAAACCTTCATCTGTGAGCTCATCTTGGATCAAACCTCTGTCCATACTACCCTGCTTAGAATTATTCAGCCCCTATGACTGATCTTTGTTCCTCATCTCCTCCGTAAACACCAAGGCTTCTTTGTTCCTATCAAAAGCATCAAATTTCCTTTTTCTGTAATGAACTCTATCTATGCTTTCTGAATCTAAACACATACCTTTTGAATCAAGAACGTCCATTCCCTTCTTATTCATGTGACCAAGCCTATTAAGCCACATCTTTGAATCTATGACTGAAGTAGATAAACCAGAAGTAGAATCAGTAATACAAGTAGATAGATAAAGAGTACCTACTTTCTTACCTCTTGCTAAAACAAGTGCTCCCTTGGTAACCTTCCAAGAATCCGTTGTGAGGGTTATTATGCATCCCTCATCACCCAACCTTCTAACAGAAATTAAACTCTGCTTCAGAATTGGAACATGCATGACCTCCTTCAACACCCATGTGTTGTCTATCTACAATTTCAGCTGCACTTTCCCTTTGCCAACTATCTGAAAAGGCATACCATCCCCTAAATAAAGCACTCCAAAGTCTCCCTGTTCATACTCATGGAACAAATCTCTATTTGGGGATGCATGAAAAGATGAACCAGAATCTAAAATCCATGATCCTACCTGACTATCCAAAGAAAGTATGAAAGCATCCTGTACCATGATATTTGCATCCTTTGCTTCTTCTTTACCTTCAGGTTGATTCTCTTTATCTCGCAACCAACACTCCTTTGTGTGTCCTTTCTTTCCACAAAACTAGCAGGTAATACCTTTGGATTTGGATCTCCTTCCCGACCTTGATTTCCCTTGCTCAATCTTCTCCCTTTGCCTTCCCCTACTTTCTGCACTTAGAGCATTCCCTGATGATTCACTTGTGCTTCTCCTACGTATTTCCTCATTCAATATCACACTCACAACATCATCAAATTTTAAGATTTTAGAAGCAGATGCAGAATTACTTACTACCATAACCAAATTGTCCCAACTTTTAGGCAAAGAACATAAAATCAAGAGAGCCTTTACCTCATCATCAAAAACAATATTGACTGAAGCTAATTGGTTTACCAAACCATGGAAATCACTGAGATGAGTATGTACCGATCCACCTTCCTGCATTTGCAAAGTAAATAGTTGCTTCATAAGATATACCTTATTAGAAGCCGAGGGCTTTTCGTATAAATTTGCCAAGGACTTTATCAACTCTTTCATTGTCTTGCACTGTGATAAGCTGGAAATCACAGATGATGCAAGGCTCAACCTTATGAAACTGAGAGCCTTCCGATCAAGAACACTCCATTCTTCATCCTTCATATCTGTGGGCTTGCATGAAACCCCACCCAATGGTAAGTACAGATCCTTCTGATACAGATAATCCTCAATCTGCATCCTCCAGTGATGATAATTCTTGCCATTAAACTTCTCCATTCGTAGCTTACTATCTTCTACCATTGCTGAACTCCCACTCAATCAAAAAACCTTGTGAATGACCTGTAATAAAAAACAATAACCTACTTCCTGCAAACTGTAGCTCTGATACCAACTGTTAGGTGACCCCTTATCCAACGGAAGCACAATTGATTACTTTCTTATAAGCAATTAAACACAGAATTATACCAAAATGATAAAGTAACTAGAAACTTGAGACAACAAAGAATTTGAGAGACAATACACACTTGTATTAGATATTAATAGAAGAAAATACAATAAGGAAGATGCCACTTCTTCCTCCACCTCAAAGGCTTGCCACACCTCAAGACCCTCTTCCTTCTCTCTCTTGCTCAACACAACAACTCTATAGCCTGAGTTATTATCCCTCCTTGAATGCTTCAGCTAATCTCCTTAACCTTACACCTGTAGATCTCCTTGACCTTGCTTGCTTCAATGCTTTTACTTGCCTTCTTGATGATTACAATACATGCCTCATGGGTCTTTAAATAGAATCCCATGGTTACAAAAATAGAAATCTAACTACAATAATTAGACATGCAGCTCGTGACTATAATTAGTCATTTGACATACAAACACTCACTTCACTTAACTGACTGTTCATCAACAGCAGTTTTGGAATGCACAGGCGACTGACGCCGATCTCTGCTTGCCTGGTGCTGCCGACGTCGGCCAACTCCCTGCTGTCGCCAGTTTCCTTCTGCACTGTCTGTGACCGACGTCGGTCATGCTGCCGACGCCGGTTCTTTTGGTTCTTTAGCATCCTCTTCTTTGTGTCTACAAATAGTTGAAGCTTTTAGCTCCACACCCTAACAAGTATAGATAGATAAATATAATCCACCACTACAAGGTTTATCACAAGGGCAAACCATAACAAAAAATATATTAAACAAAGAAACATTTTGATACAAGATTCAAAATAAATACCCATGTTGAAAAAAAATACTAAATCAAATGAAACATTATTCAAACATGATTCTAAATAAATGAAACATTATTTAATAGGATGATAAATCAAACAAAACATTTTCACAATAATATTACATTCAATACATCTATACATAATCCAACTATCAAGATACATTTAAGTTTACCAAACCCATTAGAGTTTTCTAAATAATAAATCACATTATCCATTCTAGCAACATTCTAATTCAATCTAGCTTAATATAATAGTTATGTCCTTGAAACCACTTACAAGTTGATGGGGAGGTCCCATAGTGGGAGGAAACCCTTCCTAAACCTTACTCATCCACCTTGGCTTTCTAAAAAATAATCACATTGACAACTATACAAGAAATATAACCTCAACAAAATGAACTTTTAAAAATAATTTAATGTTTATTTTTGCCTTGTCTCTTTCTTTTCTTTTCATTTTCTACCACTTCTACATTTTTTCCTATTAAACTATCTATTTTACACAAAATTACATGGTGTTACTATCTTACTCCCTTCTAATAGAATCATATAAATGAAACTCAAGTAGTGGTACTTAGACATCTTCCACATTTCCCATGGTTGTTGCAACAAACCCTAAATTCTCTCCCCATTTCTAAAACTTCCTAGTACATGGTCCAAAAAAAATAAAATGACTTCAAAAAATAAACGATGCCCAAAAATTTCAACCACATGAACCTTAATATAATGATTGGTTCATTCAACAAATGTTGAATATCAAATTTAACATAATCACGTAATAATATCACAAGATCTTTTCAACATTACCATTTTTTTCCTATGTTAAATTCATCTTATAAATCATGAAACTTAGACATTATTTGATCCTAAGGTACTTATGAACTAAACAAGCAAAAATACATAATTATGATGCCTTCATGCATAGTATGAACTTGAGAAACATTATTAAACCATGTCAAGTCAACTTTATTATTTAAGCTTATATAATTTCTCAATTTCCATCACCTGATTTTCTTTTGAAGTGTGTTAGATAGATTGAGTCTAGAAACTCAAAGTAATTTTCCAATAGTAATAAATATATCACTCATAACATACGCACATTTTGTTACAAGCTAATGATGACCTCCACAAGTAATCAAAACAAATGTGCATAGTACTGGTATTCATAATAAATGGCATGGTGGACTGAATAGATCTCTAAGTTTTACATCTTTTTCCATATACATGTATGAATTTGTTTCAATTATCTAGTCTCATATTCTAAGCCCGAACTTAGTTTAAATGACATGATTATTACCTATAATCATTAAAGGACATCAACAGTACTAATTTTAAAAAATTGCAAATTAAAGTACACTTATCTACATATATAATTGAAATGTCATAATACATTAATCATATTTCATATAAATGTCTCTATAGTCCCAAAATTTTAGTACAAAAAACACATTATTACTGCATTCTTGGAAGATATATGAAAAAATAAGTATAAATTAAGCATTTATTATTTGAAAATTACTAAAATTGGAAAGATGTTAAAAGGGGAAATAAACATGGAATAGTTACTTATCTAGAAATCAAATGATTTAAGACTAAGACTAAGACTATAGAAATGAATGTCTGACTATGTGAGATTACTATGAATAAAGAACAGGGCTTCATTTGATCTCTAAATGAGGTCATTCTATACAAGGCTATACCATTCTATAGTTTGTAAAGAACACCATTATCTGGTAGGGTTTTTTCCCTCTATGTAAATTTAGGTATGTGTATTATCACCTATTAGTCTTGTGTGTGTGTTTTGTAATGAATTATCAGTCACAAAAGTTGTTGTGTACCTTGTTATTCACTTGAAATCCCTATACTTATAGACAATGATACATAGATTGAATAAATAGAAAAAGGGGTTAGCAATTGAAGTTGTGCTTGACTTCAACACCCCATATATTGAGTGCTACCTACATACCAATACACTGAAGAGGGATCAAAATCCACATATTTATCCCATGTTAAGATGGTGTGTGTGAAATACTAGCACAATTTTGTATGTTAGTGTAATATTTATGTAATTAAGTGCTTTGATAGTGATTTGTGGCCTTATAAGTGTATATATACTTAGTTCAAGGCTACTAGGGTTGTCTGTACTTAGAATTGGGAAGAATATATGCTTTCCTCTTAATGTGAAATTATATATTCAATGCATTTTCCTCATCTGAGTCCCTAGTGAGAAAATAATTAAAAAATGTGAATTTATAGTGATCCTTTTGGAAATAATATTGAGGTATGGTGTGTAAACATTATTATTGTTAGTTACAATAATAAGTTCATGTGTTTGTAATAGGTTAGTTTTTTTCACAAATATATTTTTAATAGTTAACAATATATCTCATCATAAATATAGTTAGAGTGAGTTATTATAGGAGATTTCATAGTTAGTGGGATTCCTATATAATAATATATGCTATCCTATATATTTGTAATAGTTTTCAAATGAAATTCGATAGAATAAATATAGTGAGATTATTGTTGTGTTTAATTTTTTATTCATTATTTTGTGATGTTTGACTCTTTTTATGTTGTGTAGCTCTAATCTTCCCCAAGATCTGGTATCAGAGTAGTATTTGGTCTTGTGCCTACAATAGAGGATTAATAATTTGAATGGGCCTATGTCATTGATTATATTATTTCCTTGGATCAATGAGATGAATTATTTGATATAAAGTTCTTAGTAAGATTAGTTTATGATAATATTTATGTAAATTTGCCTTTTGCTATAACATTGAAATGTGTGAAGGATCAAACCTAGCATCTTGGACTGTAGAATCTTTTACGAGCATGATAGTTTTTTAAGTGTTTAGATTTGTGTAAGAGGATGAAATATATATGCATTTGGTTTCAATATTTATCTATGCCAGTCTCAATGCTCTACCATTGGTGGTTTGACATGTGCATTGATTTGGCATTTTATTTGCTTTAGATGTTTTGATGCATCAGGATGCTTCCTGACTACAATTCACCTTAGATCTACTCATACCTTATTAGCTACTCCATGTTAGACTCAACACATAAAATTGGTAGGTGAACCATTCAGTTTTAGTTTCATAGATTTGTAGCTATCTCTCCTCTACAAATGTGTTACCTGTTGGAGAACTACATCACTATTTGAAAGACATATGTAGATACTTCCAAATGTAGCATATTAAAAAATAGTTTCATCAGTAGCCAACATAATAGCCAAAATATAATCTAATCTATTTTTTTCTTTACTCTGATTGGCATCTTTACAACACCTATTTTTTTTGTTGGCTTCCACCACCATACTTATTTTTTTCCTACACATCCTAATTAGAATATTGTGTAGCAAATTTTACTTAGCTAGAATCATCATAGACGTCTCAATTCTGAAATTCATGTGCAAGAGATAATTATTGGTCCATATAGTTGCCAAAAAAAACCCTATAACCTATCAAATTTTGTTCTATCAAGTTATCCACAAGCTCAACCTACATAATCTTCTCCACATGATAGGTCTCCATCCTAATGATCTATACCAAATGTGCATGATCATATCTACTAGTTGGTAATGCACTTAGAGATAAGTTATTTTTTGACTTTGGAAAAGTATTTATTAACTATAGGTTTTTAAGTTATTTTATTAGGTTTGGATATTCTATTTTAACTTTATTTAGTATTTTTTATAGTCATTTTTTTATATTAGTTTAAAATGAGTCTTTATTCAGTCATAGTCTTATTTTAATAAAAGTAACATGTCAAAATAAGTATTTTGATTATTTTTAGTTTTTTAATTAAGTCATTAGTTTAAGGAGTCTCATAGTCGTACATTGTGTCAGTGAGTTAATGATGTGAAATAACAAAATGTTATTTGTTTTAGGTTATTAGATAAGTTATTCATGATATTTATTAGTTCAAATTCAAAGAATTTTATGGTAGTGTTGTCTTTGTTAAGATTTAAGTCTCAAAAATAAAAAATTCTAAAATTAAAAAAAGTTCTCTTACGCATTTTTAGGTGACCCTGACTTCCTAAGTCAAATGTCATGAAATGTCAAATGTGTTCAAACTATGGGGAGGACTTATCCTCAACAATTTCATGCTTCTAAGATTCATCAACACATTTACTGAGTAAGGAGATTCTTCTACTATAGGTCAAAGGCACGAAGGAAGGAGGTTTTTAGAGCCTCTCATCAGTCACTAACAATAGGGCCCAGGATATTTTGGTGACATTTTGTGTGTGTGTGTGTTTTTTTAATAAGAATAGAAGAGAATTCTTAATCACATGTGTGGCATGATTTTATCTTTTTTTAGTTGTGTGTTTTCATTAATCTACTTATTAAAACATCCTCTGATATTTGGAGAAAAAGGAGAGTATGGATATACTAGAATGTGTCAAATAGTTGTATAGGATGGAAGCTAACTATAGAGATCTTGTGACTTCCTTACTTCTTTATGCAAATGACCCCCTATGATATATATGTGCAGTCATGTAAAGTAAATGTGGGATGAATTCCTTCATGTGGTAGTGGTCATATGCAGCAATATTATGTCAGTAGTATGCAGACCTAAAAGTATGTGTTGGTATATGATTATGTTTGGGCTAGTTCTTGAATATTTATATTCTCCCCATGCTCACATTAAGGGGGTGTAGATATGATTAATAATGCTTAGAAGGGGGTGAATGTTGAGGTATGGAGTGTAAACATTATTAATCTATTATGTTATTATTGTTAGTTATAATAATGAGTTCATATGTTTGTAATAGGTTAGTTTGTTGCATGAATATATTGTTAATAGTTAACAATATATCTCATCGTAAATATAGTTAGATTGAGCTATTATAGGAGATTCTAGGAGATTTCATAGTTAGTGGGATTCCTAGATAATAGGATATGATATCCTTAATATTTGTAATAGTTTTCATATGAAATGTAATATAAGAAATATAGTGAGATTATTATTGTGTTTAATTTTTTATTCATTATTCTGTGATGTTTGACTCTTTTTCTGCTATGTAGCTCTAATCTTCCCCAAGAAATACCTCAAATGGGACATGAAAAATGTGTGGTATAACTTGTTAGGTGAATTTGACTTTGAGAAAATAGTTATTATTTAATATTAGGATGTGGTTGGTAAATTTAGATATTGTCATTGATTGTGATAGTCTTAAAGGAACAGTCTTGTCTAAGTAGCACATACATCTAAAATAAAAGTGTGAATCAATATGATAGTGAGTTTAGGATAATTAGAATGGTGAATAAGAATATTTAGAATTAGAATGTTTCTTGTATATATAGATCATCTACATAGTAATGGAAGAATAATGGCTTAGATCCATATAAGTGGGCATGAGCTAAGTGTGGAAAAAGATTGGTCACAACTACACTAATTTATCAATACATGTTAATTCTAGTGTTTATAGTACCCAAGACTATTAATTAATGAAATTGTTCATATGTTTTCACTTGACTTTTTATCCACCATTATAATTTGTAAGGATGTGAGTCAAAAAAACATATGAATAAAAGTGCATTGTTAGAGTCATCATCAATAATTTAAATGTCCTCAAATGTAATCATAGGTCATCATGCTTGTGTATGCATAAATGTACTAATAATTTCATCTATATGATGGGACTTTTTAGTTCTAAGAGATTATGAAGCTTTAGGAGGGTATGTATTTTATATCATATGTACCAAAATATTAACCTTAGTTTCTTGTGCCTCATGCATTATAAATTGATCAAAAACTATCTTAAGATTTGCATAAGGTTGCATAACCACATCATTAGTAGGTGTGATATTATTGTTAAGATCAATATTATTATTCTCAATTAGATCTTAAATTTTATGTCATAAATAAAAAACATCTATTAGTTGAATGTCCTATACATCTATGCCAATCACAATATGCATTAAAATCAAAAACCTTAGGCTATGTCCTTTTCATGTCAATCTACATAGGTTTATGGAGGATTAAAAGGTTTCATTTAAGTAATTTTTTCAACACCTTATGAGGAGGTTTTGATAAGGATGTAAATGGCTTCCATGGAGGAATAGAAAGGACAAGCCTATTAGTAGGTTGTGAATTTGTATTACCTATTTTTTAGCCTCATTTTTATATCAATATTATTAACTTTGAATGGTGGTTTGATTTGAAATTTAGTAATATATATACTATTTTTTTCATGGAAATAAGATTGACCTCATGTTATTTGACTGTATGACACATGTCATTAACACATTGGAAATGTTTGAACACAATAGACTCATGGATGGACGGAAGTAGGCTATGTTTGAATATATATAGTAATTTTATGAATGTCATAAGATATTTCTTGTTTAAAAGTGTAGTCTTTTAATGAAGCACATAGTCACTAATGGGCTCATGAGGTCCTTACTTGAGCTATGTAATGTAAGCATAGGAGACTTTCTCACTAATGTTGATAGAGATTTGAGCTAATAATTGGGAAGCCAAATAATTGAAAGCAAGTGATAATTATATAGGAAGTTCATAAAACCCTCAAAATTTATAGTCCTTAAGACTCTAGGAAAAATATTTGTGAGTAACTTATCACAAGATGCATAATATAAACATGTTACACGGAAAGATATAAGATATTGTTCTAGATCACCTTTACCATGAAATAGTGTAATATTAGGTGAAAAATATCTTATATGTAAGGGATAGGTGTAAATATATGAGTCCAAAGGGTTATTTAGTAATTTTTGATATTTCATGGTATGGCATGATTTATTAGAACCTTGTGTTATTTGAGCAATCCTGGCTTGAATATCAAAAGTTTGTTTTGAAAGTGCTTCATTATTAGTTTTATTAGATTTATTTAAAATATGTTTTCACATGATTTTTAAACTTAGGGGCCACATAATAAATGATATGTTGCATAGGAATACCCATATATATATTAAGCGTAAAGTAAAAATTACGTAACCATAGTAGACTCATGAATATAAATAATATGAATAGTATTGTGGACACCTAATGGCGAATATAAGCCTTTAAAATTTAGTATAGTGTCATTCAAAAAAAATCATTTTATTCCTCGATATTATTTCCCTTAGTTAATTTTTTTAATTTTCATCTCTAGTTACATGCAACAATGTTTAAACCATATGTCGATTCATCTCAATATAGTATTTAAGTTCATCCCTATCTACATCATCAAAATGATCGTAAAAATAATTATTATTATTATTTTTTATGATGTTATCTCTATCAAAATAAAAATTATTCATATCATTGGTATCCTATATTGTAGCCATATTATGGTTTGTAAAGATTCTATATACCCAAAAAAAAAATCTTAATGTAAAATGAAACATAATAAGGGGAAATTAAAAGTAAGGTCTGAAATTCAAACCATAATAATGGATAAAATTGAACTATAATAATAAATTTGAAACCCTAATTCAAAAATAAGAATAATTTTTTTACATTCAAATCAATAAGTTTCCCCCAAAAAACTTCTTATTTTACACCTAAGAGATATAAAATTAAGGAAACTATGCACTAATTTAGATTATGTAGAATATAGAATTTAACACATTTAACTAAATTATGAATATACTCACATTAAACTCATATTATTAATATACTGATGGTATATCACCTCATTAAACTCACTTCAACCTTATACCCCTCTCAAATAACCTTCTAGGCTTACTCACTCAACACGCCTCTTCTAGGCTCATTAGGTCCATTGACCTTATCATCCACATATATAATATATGTTATATTTTCATGATTATTTATTTAATATTATTATATTCCTTAATTTACCTACTTATTCTCCTATAATATCTCTTTTCTTTGCTTCTGTATTCAAAACTACCAACTAGCTCAAATAGGCCAATTAGGCCTTGCTTATATACTCAACACTTGATCTTACCCATCTTGGTCAGCCAAAGACCTTACCACAATTATATAACTTATTTAAATATTTCCTCATACACTTTTCACGTAATAAAAAGTCACTCTATAGTTCGGTCATACCCCTTAAGGGCCAAAACCTCCATTAGGCCTAAAGGAGACCTAATGCAATTAGGTTTGTCTGAAGCACATGTTACGCTTGAGTCATCTTAGAACACATTTATCCTACAAAAAAACTTGAAAATTTTACAAAATTTATAAAATATACCATTATTACATCAATTTAGGTCCAAATTTCTTGTATTTCCAATTCATCACTTGAACCATGCCATTAGGCCTACTCACCATTAGGCCTTCTCATTGTCTAAAAGTCTATCTCACAAAACAAAAGTATAAAATAAAATTTTACAATTAAAATATTAAAAATAATACACTAGTAGATAAAAAATTACCTCATGGTCACCAACATGTCCATTTTACATCATCAAATAGAGCATAAGACCTCAAACAACCATCTTTTATAAGGTCACTTAGAAATGCATATAGGCTTTAAAACATAGTCAAAGGCTTTTGACTTTTCACACTTGAATAGGGAATTATCATGAATTTAAATGACTTATCATGAAAATTTTACACATATATAATATATTAATATGAATTATATTCTCAAAATAATTCCAAAACACCTCAAGAACATCTTTACAAGATGACTACACAGACTGCCTGAGTGCTCCAAAAACATAGTTATGAAGAACATTATCTTTAGAATTTTTAAAGTCACTTTAATAACTTATTATTCACATTAATATATCATATATTAATTATATTTAAACCTAAAATGGATATATCATATGTTCTTGTGTCATCTATTGGTCTTATAGACCAATTTATTAGGTCTCTCTTACATAGTCCTCACACAGTCTGACAAGCCATTTTGGCTTTCATGTCTCAACACCTTAAAGTTGTATCTACATATTATATAAGGAATGAATAGATAAAATACATTACAATATATATATATATATATATATATATATATATATATATATATATATATATATATATATATATATATTCACTTTACTTGGCAGACCTAGAACAGTCATTATGCCTTATGAACTAGTCATAGTGAACATGACTTACAAAACCTATAGGATATATTAATTTAGATTTAAATTAATTTTTATTATAATAATACATATTTATCTCAAATACATTCATAAATATATAGAGTTTAAATGACAAATATATACTAAACTGATCAAACTTTGAACCTCACTCTTACTCTATCTTCACTCACACAGGCATGTCATCTTGAGAGAACTTTCTTGCCTATATGTGAGAATATTATAACCTTATAAACCAAGGTAAAAAGAGGTATATTTCTTCTAAATATATTCCAAACAATTTAATCCATTCCTAATCACCTAAAATTCATCCCTAAACACATTCTCATTGACTCATTTTTCTCACTATTTCATCATTTGCCTAGTCTAGAGATAGGTCAACTTGAGTGACCAAATTGATTGAAAAAATATATATATTGTACAAAAAAAACCATGGATATAAAAAATTATTCTTTACCTTTATACTCCATCCACTTTCATGCATTGACCTAGTCAACCCTACCTATAGCATCCAATTCTTTAAAAACAAGCATATTTTTATAGCTTCCACTTACTACCCCAACCAACCACTACCACTTGGAGATGCCTGATGGAGTCTTATAAAATATAAAAACATCTAAATTTACTTACCAATCCATTTTATTCCATTTATAACAATATTTTTTCCATTGGGTCAATATGAGGGTTTTGAGAAGGTTTTTGACCAGTCTCGAATCTTAATGTGTGTTCATATAGTGTTTCCAATAAAATGCCAAAATAATGATTAGATATGTAATATAGGACACTTTCCTATATATTATAAAATTATTAGTACACCATTAAAATTTTAAACATGCTTTGAACATCTAAACTTTTTTCTCGCATCTAAAAACCTTAGTTTGTGAGCTTGAGAGACTTTAAAACATCATTTCATGCATTTTATTTCTCTTTGAGACATAAAAATTTCTCAAAAACTTTTAAAATACCTTTAAAATCTTAAAACATGATCAAATTTTATCTATTACCTTATAAACTAAACTTTAACCTTCATTTTTCCACACTAGGTCTTCATGCATATTAGGTCTTGAACTACTAGTCATACTTTTGAACTTGAATATATCTTGAAACCTCCTTCACTAATATAAAAACCTCATTCACATGTCATATTAAATCATAAAATTATTTAAATATACCAACTATCAACTCCCAATTCTCATATTCCTCATCTTAACAAGCTACCAAGCTTGTGCCTTCACACTAGGTCTCTCATGTAAGGACTAAGCCTTAATACTTGACCTTCTTGCCACTATACATGTACTTTCCAAGATTAATTCACATGATAAACCTATTTTATACCATACTAAAATACTTCCACACATCTTCTCACAAGATTTTCATACCAAAACATAGATCCAATACCTCATATAGAACTCAAGAATCTACCAAACCTTGCTTGAGTCATCATGAATACTTACCATTTATGTTTACAAGAGAACCTCTAGAACATTAATTAAATTTTAATAAATTTGACATAAATGACAAACTTAATGCCACAAACACACTAATAGTAACATACCTTAATAATCTCCCCCTTTTTCATTGATGTCAAACATTCTACCAGAATAGATTACTTTCATCTCTTGAAGTTGGTCTCCCCATCAAGTCTTTCTCCCTCTTTGACATTAATGACAAAGGTCATATTCACTCAGTCTATTGATCCTTGGACATAATAATTTAATTAAGTAATCAAGCTCCCCCTTTTTCCATTCATACTTCTTAATCCATCCGAGTTATCCCCCCTTAACTCCATGTTACATCTTAAGAAAAATCCATAGATCTTCAAATAGACTCATCAAGTCATTAGGGCTTGACTTAGCTCATGGTACCTTCAATAAATCATCTCAACCCACTAGGTCTACATATATATTTACTATCATTTTTTATATAGGAAAAATATGATTTCTTTATTTGAGCATACTCTTCAATAGGTATATTGCATCCATATATCTTCTTTATTATCAATCAAGCCATCGTAGCTTGGATAAGCTCATAACACCCTTCTTGGTACACTCTGCCTACTAAGTCAACCACTCATAGTTCAGGAATACTATGATCTTATTTATATCACAAATAAATTGTCATATCACAACTAGAACACCACAAATACCTTAGAATACTTTAAGTAAATAGTCTCTACCTTTGATAGCATTAGTCTTGTAGACCAATCTTCAATTCTCACTTTACTAGTATTGTCTTTGCTTCTTAGACAACACCTTGAGCTCACACATGCATTAAAATAATGATATCTATAATATGAGATATTTTAATAATTACATATAATATTCATTTATATTTATAGGCCATAGCATAGTCGTTTACCTTGTGAATACACTCCTTAAGGTATACTATCACATGAAGACTAGAAACCCTCATATCTCTATCTTTTGATTTTTTGAGCATATTTTTCATTACTAAGATCACTTTGACCATACAAAAAGCATTTACAGATGTTATATGTGTTTCTATGCTAGATTTGCTTTCACATTCAAAGAAGGAATTAAGAAACTAAGAGAAATGGTCAAGGCTTGTATGTACCTGGATATAGTCGTGCGCACCGTAATCCAGATGAAGTGAGAACTCCTCTTTGGTTGTGGAGGATGACACCTGCAAGAGAAAGAGACTAAGACAAAGAAGGTGTTAGATAAAGAGATGGTGGGTTGCCAAGCAAAAGCTTGATCCCAGAAGCAAAAGCTTGAGAGATGTCAACCCACTGATTAATAAAAAGATGTCTGATAAATGACAGAAAGATAAAAGACTGAAAATGATAAAGACAAAATGAAAAGTGGAAGCAAATGCTTACCTAAATGTTGTTGTCGGCCAAGTCACAGTCACCGGCGTCGGTGGTCCTACTGGCATCGGTTGTCAAGGCTGCCGATGTCGTTTAGTATGTCGACGTCAGTGGGGGAAATGACCGGCGTCGGTCGGGGCAGTAGTCTATGGATGAGGTCTGGATGAGGTTTGGTCTATGGACGGGTCTGAGACAGAGTTTTGGGCTTGGTTGAATGGTCTGGGGGTCTGGGTCTGAGAGTCTAGTTTTGGTTAATGGTCTGAGAGTCTGTACAGAGGTCTAGGACAATGGACAAAATGTCAAAAAGGGGACAGAAGGGTAGAGGAGGCCAATAGGGAGACAAGGAGATGAGGATTCGGGTCTGGTCTAGTCTAGGGATAGGGAGTGTTGAATCTAGTTCATAATACTTAGAAGCAAATAACTAGAAAACACAATGAAAGTATAAACAAAATACTTACCTATGACTAGATGAGGGAGTGTTGATGGTGCTGTTGCTTATGCTGTTGACGAAGGCAGAGTACCTATTGTTGATGTAGAAAACTGATGCAGAGTCCCTGAGAGTGTTTTTTGATGTGTACTTGTAGCCAAAGAGTTAGTAGTGGAAGAGAGAGGAGTGAAAGATTGACAAATTGAAGGATTCAAAGACTCTGATGCGAGAGAGAGGTCAAGGAAGGATAACGGATGCAGAAAATTGTTATGAAGGCTGCCGATGCTGGCAATATCATCAACGTCGGTCGATAGTTGACCGACGTCGGCAGTTGGAAGGCAGGAAAAAGGCTAAAAATAGCCTTTCGTCCATTTTCCCAACTGCCAGGTCAGCGAGTCCGAGGAAGAAACGGTCTAAGGTGGCTAAATAGATGAGAGGTTAAAGGGGAGAAGTTGGAATGGGAGTCTAGGCATTAATATTGGCCATGTGGGGAATGAAGGGTATCCAAGGGTGGTGAGGTGGCAAGGGAGAGAGAGAAAAGGGATTTTATTAATTTAAAATAGGATATTTATTTCAAATTAATAAAACATGGGTTAGGAGTGGTTAAGTGGACCAAAGGGGGCTAAGAGGGGGAGAAAGGAGCAAGGGGTAGACACGATTTTGGTGTCTACAATATGTATTCAATAACATCTTCATTTACTTTGAGCAATCCACCTGGGTGACTAAAAACACCAAGCAAATCAATAAATTAATCTTTGATAATCAAAATTAGGATCCTTCAAACATAGTCAACTACCATGATGAATTTATTACACAAAAGCATGTTTTCAAATATAATATAGTACATGGTACAAGTCTTCAAAGAGTTAAAAACACCACAAAACCCTTAGAATGTTATTTCTAGTGTATTAAAAGGGATCTAAACAATTTGAGATCAATATGGGTTCATAAGTCAAAACACAATAAATAAAACCAAATTAGATGTGAAATGAATGCACTTATATAGACTTTCAAAGCACATTATCACCTTGAGGATATTTTATATGAATTAAACTTTAACTTTCCTTTTTACACCAACAAGTTCTGACCTCTTCCTTGACTTCTACATGCAAAGGAATGTTCTCAGGTTTATGCACAGTCATTTGAATTCAAATTCCAATGGCCATATTTTTGAATGCTTAATGACTATTTATTGAAGCATAAAATTGACTAACTTTGGCACATCATAGCATACAAAATCATCTTTGAAAGCTCATAACTTGACCTAGGAAAAACTTCAAGGCACAAAACTTCCAGAGGATCTTATTGAGACATTAGACAACATATTCATGAAACATTTGACCATATTTGACATTATATGTACCTAAAATAAATTCATCAACATACTAACTTGTCCATACCTCCTTGATGTCCATTAATGGTCTAGCTCCTTTTATCTATAATAGTGAATTTTATTCACTCCAAGAGATCATGTGAAACAGTAAGTTCTTACCAAAGCATCTATAGAACATTCAAAACACTTTCTATCACCTTAAAGCCATATAAATACTATTTTTCATCTATCCATAGCAAATAAACTTCTTAAAACTCTTGAATCATCTTCACACATGTTCCCTAGGCATTCTTAAAGACCTGTATACTTGCTTAAACAAGATACCTACACATACCTTTCTTTCAAAAAATATTCAATTTCCTTTTATCTATCAAATTAGGTTTGATCTTATACTTGGCTTCAACAAAATATTCTTCTTCAATCTTGCTAGAACCATCATGCAGACTTCTATGAGAACTTCAATCATGACCTTTACAAACTTAGTCATCTTGTGGTTCTAGGATCACCTTCAAGCTATCAATCCACCTTTAAAGGACCTAATTTGATACCAAATGTTATAATCATAACCATTGGGGTGGGTGAATTAGTGTACAAAATTTTACTCAATTCCATACATCATTCATTATCCATTCAAACTTAACATAGAGAAGTAATCACATAAGCATGAAGCAAAGAACATAACACATGGATACCATAGATATGTGGGAAAGCCTCATGGGTATAAAACCCACTAAAACACCATTTGGACTATTTTCCTATAATGAATCAAACCTTTAGTGAGGCACCAACCCCATAAGGAGCTCCAACCCCTACCTAGTAAATCACCCACTCAACTAGTCTTTAGTAAGATCCAACTTGAAAGGAGGATCCAACCCCCTAATATAATTGTAAAAACCTAACCACTTTAAGGAAAATTATAAAATATCCAAACTACAAGCTAGATACAACTCCATCTTGGCCAAGCACCAACCTAACCAAGACAAGCTTGATCACCTCAAGACACCTTGTTGCTCTCTCAGCTGATGGTGACTTCTTCTTCAGCTCTGTCTCTCTCTTCTCTATATGAATTAAAATATTTTTAATACACATATAAAAATAATCTAATTATTCTAATGATGTTCTCTCACCTCATTCATCTCACTTCAACCTTCTACACCTCTCAAACATCCTTCTAGGCTTACTCATTCAATATGCCTCTTCTAGGTTCATTAGGTCCATTAACCTTATAATCCACATATATAATATATGTTATATTTATTTCCTCTTATTATTTTCCTCAATAAAATAATTATTATCCTCTAATATCTCTTTTATTCACTTCTATATTCAAAATTACTAACTAGCTCAAATAGGCCAATTAGGCCTTGCTTATATACTCAACACTTGCTCTTACCCATCTTGATTATCCAAGGAAATTAACACACTTGTTTAACATATTTAAATATTCCCTCATACATTTTTTAAACAAGAAAAAATCACTCCATATTTCTTTCATACCCCTTAAGGTCCAAAACCTCCACTAGGCCTAAAGGAGACCTAATGCAATTAGGTCTATCTTAAGCACACGTTACACTTGAGTCATCTTGGAACACCTTTAACCTCCAATAATGCTTGGAAAAATTCAAAAAAATCTAAAATATACCCATTATTACATCCATTTAGGTACACACCACCTGTATTTCTAATTCATCACTTGAACCATGCCATTAGGCCTACTTGTCATTAGGCCTTCTCACTACCTAGAAGTTTATCTTAAAAAATAGAAGTATATAATCAATTTTTACAAGTAAAATAATAAAAAATATACATTAATATATACCACATGACCTAATGGTAAAATATATGTCTAAATTACATCATCAAACAAATCATAAGACCTCAAACAACCATCTTTCATAAGCTCACTCAGAACTTAACACATGCTTAAAAACATAGTCAAAGGCTTTTGACTTTTCACACGTTAAAAGGGAATTATAAATAATATAAATGAATTATAATTAACATTTATTTCTTATATAATATCTTAATATTAATTTTATTTTCTAACTTAGTCCAAAACACCTCAAGAACATCTTTTCAAGATGACTACTCAGACTGCCTGAGTGTTCCAAAAACACGGATATGAGGAACATTGTCTTTAGAATTTGTAAAGTCAATTTAATAACATATTATTCAAATTAATATCTCTTATATGAATTATATTTAAACATTAAATGGATAAATCATATTTTTTGGTGTCATCTATTGGTCTTAGAGACCAATTTGCTAGCTCTCTCTTACACAGTCCTCACATAGTCTGACAAGCCATTTTGGATTTCATGTTTCAACACCCTAAAACTATCTATACATATTATATCAGGAATTAACATATAAAATACATACCAAAAAACAACAAAAAGTGTATTTGATACATTGGCTCTTTGTCATAGTGTCTCACACACTTTACTTTACTTGGTAAACCTAAAATAATCATTATGCCTTATGAACCAGTCATGGTAAACATGACTTATAACACCTATAAGGTATCTTATTTGAAATTTAAATGAGTTTTTATGATCCTTATACTTATTTATCCAAACTAAAATCATAAATACATATAGGTTAAAAGACAAATATAGACCAAACTGATCAAACTTTGAACCTCACTCTTTCATTGTCTTCACTCACACAGATGGGTCATCTTGAGAGCACTTTATTTCATATATTTGAATATATTAAAACATTATAAACCAATTTAACCTGAGGTATATGTATTAAAAAAATACCCCAAAAAATTTAATCCATTCGTAATCACCTAAAACTCATCCCTAAACACATTCTCACTCTAACTAGTTTTTCTCATTGTTTCATCATTAGTCCAATCTAGTATTAGGTAAAATTGAGTGACAAAATTGATTTAAATAGACTATATATCTTGTATAAAAAACACCATATACATAAATAATGAATCTTTACCTTCAACCTTCATCCACTTTCATGTATTGACCTAGTCAACCCTACTTGTAGCATCAAATTCGTCAGAAACAAGCATATTTCTATAGCTTCCACTTACTATCCTAACAAAACACTACCACCTAGAGATGAATAATTTATTCCTATAAAATATACAAACATAAAAATTTATTACCAATCCATTCTATTCCATTTATGTAAATATTTTCACCATCAAGTCATTATGAGGGTTTTGAGAGGGTTTTTGCCCAGTTTAGATTCTTAACATTTGTTCATATAGTGTTGCCCATAAAATGCCAAAATAATTCTTAGAGATATAACCCAAGACCATTACCCATCTATAATAAAATTATTAGGACACCATGAAAAGTTTTCATGTGCCAATGAGCATCTAAACTTCCTTCTCAAGTCTAGAAACCTTATTTTGTCAGCTCAAGAGACTTTAAAACATCATTTCATGCATTTTATTTCTCTTCAAGTCCTAAAAATTTATCAAAACCTTTGAAACAAACTTTAAAACCTTAATACATTCTCACATGTGCTCTATTTCCTTGGAAACTCAACTTGAGCCTTCATTTGGCTACACTAGGTCTCCATACACATTAGGTCTTAAACTGCCAGTCATACTTTAGAACTTGAGTATGTCTTAAAACCTCTTTCATTGATATAAAAACCTCATTAATATTTCATATGAAATCATACCAATATTACAAGATGCAAACCATCAAATCCCAAGTCTCATACTCCTCATCTTAACAAGCTACCAAGCTTGTGCCTTCACACTAGGTCTCTCATGTAAGGACTAAGCCTCAATGCCTGATCTTCTTGCCACTATATATCTACTTTTCAAGATTAATTCACATGATAAACCTCATTTATACCATACTCAACTACTACCACATATCTTCTCACAAGCTTGTCACACCACAACATAGATATAATACCTCATACAAAACTCAAGAATCTACTAGACCATGATTGAGTCATCATCCATACTTACCATGTCTCTTTACAAGAGCATCTCTAGGAAATAAATGACCTTTGACTACCTTTGAGATCAATGACAACATTATGACATAAACACACCAATAGGAACAAACCTCAATAAAACCACTTGTACTTATCCCACTTATGTGTGTGTGTGTGAAACATCATGAACAATCTATAATGCAATGGAATATTTTGACCTTTCATACTTTACACCATGAAACTTTGACTTGTACTTAATTTCTTCTTTATCAACCATTGCAATCACCTAAAAGTGATATTTTAATGCTAAGAGTGTTATTTGATACAATCTATTCCTAACTTAGTCATAAACCTATCCTAGAGCCTTTGTCACACTTTTCTAGCCATTGTGCATACCACAAACATCTCTAATTAGCCAAAACATAGTCTCAAACCTGCATTCCCAGATCCTAGCACTTCATGTCCAAAAACCTACTAAATGGATACTAGATCCACATTAAGGACACTATATCCACATGGTGCTAGTGTCCCCAATATGGTGCTAGTATCCATTTCCCTAACCCTCTCAAACAGATATATTTTCAAATATGTAACCCTGTTAAGGTTAGCCTAAACACATTTTATTATTTGCACAAGCTATGAAACTTTATAAATATAAGACTATTAGATCTCTATCTACTAGATGGAAAATAGATGTAAAATACCTATTCAAACAAGAAATAAGTTGAACAAAATGAAGTTTATTAATCCCTATTTTTTCCCTACTTCTACATAGTACCATCTACAACTACCCTAAGCCTAGTTTTTGCTGATTTCCAATCTCAAACACACTCAAGGCATTCAATACCACTATCATTTTAAATTCACTTGTACTTGCACCAAAACGTAGGTGGGATAACTACATCAAGACTAATCCCTCCTAAGATTATTGGTCTATAGGTAACTATCTTCATAGCAAGTTGTTGAGGATGTCCAGCCTATCCTACTAATGAACACACATTTTTAGCTCATGGCATACTTGTAAGTAAAATTAGGGCTTGAATCATAAATTAGTTATTGTAATCACAATAAATAGTTTTGAAATTCATGTGCATAGGAATAAAACCCAAAAACATAGGTGAAGGTGCACCCAAAATTTAAGAATAGTCTTACATAGAGGACACTAGCACCATTTTCAAGACACTAGAGCCACATGGTGCTACTTTATAAGTGTGGTGATACTATTAAATATAATATATGACTCAGGGATCCTATTGATGACATTAAAACCTATTTTTATCCCAATTTTCAACACTTGGATCTTCCATGATAGGTATTTACTAGATACGTCTTTATTTGCACATATTTGCTACTATTTTTAAAAACTAAAACCAAGTTAAATTCTATAATAAATCATTGGTTATTTATTGCATATTATTTCACTAATTTATACTACCCATCCCTAAAATTAAACTTAGGATTTACATTATCAAAACCCTAAATTGTTAAATCATTTGATGAACTTGACTTACTTGGAATATTGCTCAAAACCCTAGTTTGCCTTCTCCATTTTTTTGTGCACTAAATTTGGGTTAAACATTTTTATTTTTATAATTTTTTTGCATAACCTAGCTTATTAAATCAATATCACATTAGGGTTTCATTTATTTAAATATAATTTAAATCTTTGCAAAATAGTCCTAATTCACACAAAACCCTCACCCTAGATTACCCTAGGGTCCACATTTCCATCATTTCCTCTATCTTAATTTTCAGCTTATTACCATGATTATCTTTATGGAATCCATATTTCACTCTATGGTACAAAGACTTGTACTTTGATTATCATGTTTATTATGTAGAAAAGTACACATGTATGTTACTCCTATCATGGATTCAGTTAAAGCTAAGCTTGTTTTACATATTTGGCCTCCATCACATGAGTCCCATTTTTCTGTGGATCATTTTTATATGGCTCATTTTAAATTACCTCTAGTTATTAATAGACAATAGAGGGCTCAGATTACTCATTTTATTTTGCCTTCACCTAGACCACTTAATTATCTACACTCCCATCCCACCTCTACTACTCACCCATGATAAATATTAGACCCTACAATCTGAGCTATCACTAGGAAAAACAAGGTGCCTCCTTAGCCTATACAGGATTTGTGTAACCCTACCATTCATCCTTATCCCCAATACACTACCATGGGACCTAGATATCAGCAAAGGGAATTTGATATAGTGGATTAGTTGAGAAATACAATACCCAAAATTTCTATATTGGAATTACTTCAAAAAGAAATAATATTCAAAGACATACTTTAAAGGATACATATCCATCTTATTTTGCATCTATCATGAATACTATAAAGGATGTGGAGGATGTGATTTCCAATGAGACTTTCCTTCATAGTAAATAATTGATTATAACTTTACACTTTTCAATCAATATCAAATCAATAACATAATTATTAAATGAGTTCTCACTGATAATTACTACAAACTCAATATATGTAACCTCACATTTATACAAACCATGGGGGTTGATATGGCATCTATTCAAAATACATATAAGAATATATGAGGGTTTGATGAGATTCCTAGATAGACATTGGGTTCAATCTCATTGGACATTACAGTGGGACCAAAAACATTATCTACACACTTTCAAGTGATGCCAAATCATTTACTTTATATCTTGATACTTGAGAGACCATGGATACATGTTATGGAGGCTTTACATTCCACTCTTCAAAGATCCATCAAATTTTTGCATGACAAGTATCTATACGCATATCTAGTAGATAATCAATCATTTAGATATTATAGACTCATTGAGCCTCCTACACTAAGTACATCATCTAATAGGACACCTCATGTTCTCATCAAATCTCTTCTTCACAAGATTCCCATTAAGTAAATTCAAACATATGAGGTGGGGGAGTCTATCAAGACTATTTTTATACCATATCTATATCTTTATACAACACATTTACCCTCATTGATGATAGAGGACTAACCTCTCACAATATAGACATCTTCCTCCAAGATAGATGATGATATTTTTATAGCCTAGTTACCACTAAGTGTTAATTCAAAATATGCTTACATTCATAATTATGGCATAGATTCATAGCATAGATTCATAGGCCATGATAGAGGATGATCAACCACTTATAAATATTTATGATTATTTATTTGGATTGAGTTTTACACCAGTGGGACCAAGAGAGTACATAAATAATTCAAAGGCACTTATACCTCAACCTATACTAGTAACATCACTTGTTCAGGATATTTAGCTATAGTTTCCCATACTCAACTATAGTCAATAATAGATCCCTTGATCCATTTAGTAAATATGGTTACATCCATGGATATAAATTCATTTAATCATATAGATTTAGGTAGGGAGTTTAAGGACAAACTGAACTAGATGGTACAATGATCATGATGATGATGATTTATTTGAGTTTGGATAGATTTAGTATCTGACACTAGATGATATTATACTAGATGCAATATTTGATTATTCACATCCCATGGATGTGCTCTTAGGTCCATAGAGACATTACACTTTTCTTGTATACTATTTCATTTACATTTCCAATATTTACTTATACATACTTTCTTCTCTCTTGTTCCTTATACATAGTTTATTTTCATTTGCTTGTAAATAGATTATATCCATAAAATAAAAAAATAATATAACATGTTAAAATATTAAAAAAATTAAAAACTTACTTAGAAAACAAAAAAATTACAAATTGTATGTATTTTTATGTTTACATTTCTTCTATTTTCTAGACATTAAATATGTTATCTATCTTAATATAGTCAGTTTTATCATACATATATGATTCACTTGTTCTTGTCAAGTGCTTTTAGATTACATATAGTGCTTTGATCAACTACATTGAACTAGACTTGTTATCATATACCCACTAGGGCATATACATTGATCCAAGTTTATTCATTTGATACATCTGCCCACTCAGGGGTATTTCATACATAGTTTCTATTACCAGGTTATATCCTTACATTTTATACATTCTAGTTTACACATTGATATATCTTGATATTTATCATTGCTAATCATACTTAGATTTTTTATCGACTCTCACTAGTTAGACTCATTATATGTACATCTTATCACTTACATAGATTTGTACTACATTCATACACACTTTCATTTCTAGATTTCTTAGTTTAGACTTGATTATGTTTCCTATGTTTTTTCTATTAAAGGGGATTTGAATATGCCATTGTTCTTTGGCTCTACACCAATTCTATTCATTGTATGCCTTGGACATGTGCCCATGTTCATTTTATGTGATTTCTTGATTGTGTATACAAACATTTAAACATGTCCTTCTATGTGGCTCTAAGCCAACTTACTTTTTACTTGCCTATGTGAACATTTTAACATGTCCTTGTATTTTTTCTATTCCCAGATTTAGTGACATGTTTCCATGTCCCTTATATTATGGCCCATTGGCCTATTCTATGTGATTCATGTATTTTATAGGTATGTTTTATTGTATCTGTCATCACCATGACACTTGTCTTTGATTATTATGCACATCAATTTTTGATGCCATGAGGAACCTTATTCATGCATATACCCTTCCTACTCAGGTGTTGTGATGGACATCATGCCCTATCCCCCTTGGTATCTACTCAAATTTGTTATTATACACATTGATTACATCTATCCTAACACCCTTGTGTAATTCTAGATAAAACATACATCATACACTACATACTTATGCTCAGATTCTCTTACATTCTGATCATATTTTTATACATTGTATTGGATTATCACGTAGTTATCATATATACTCCAGCTAACACATTTTACATAGATATTTATTTTGAGGATAATTATTTCATAATTCAAAAACTACCCTCAAAAGAGGGGGCATTAACAAGGGTTTGTCATAGAGATTAGGATCCTACATTTCTATTCATAAATCATTATCGGCATACATGCTTAGTTTCAAGAAATTAGACAGGTAAGACATAAGAAAAAATAAGGACTTAAAGAGTATCTCAGAGACTTAGATTTTAGAATAGATAGACATTAGTGTCTAGATTAGGACAATAACACCACATTTAAATATTGTATAATACATGGCACTAATATCCAATAGCCCTAGTTTTAGGGTAGTCAAATTAGCCAGAATAGGACACTAGGTATAGTAAATATTTACAGAGATATAGTTACAGGTTTGACAATTATATTCAAATTTTTATTAGATACACTCATTTCAACTCTAATTCATATCATGTGCTCATATTTGGGGCATATTACATGGAATGATCATTTGCACATTTAGTTTAGATACATAGATATAGTTATAACAATTCAGTCAAGAATTAGTATACTCAAATATCAAATTAGGGGGATGTGCACAACACATAGTTTCCATATGCTCAGTTACACACAAGTTAATCAGATGGAATGAAAAACTCCATGTAATTATATACACTATATACACTTGATATAATATTCTAGGCTGTCACCAATAACATGCCTTACTCCATCTGTAGTGGTTGGCATTCCTAAGTGGCCCAGAGCTACCTAATGTACCTGAGTGGCTGCAAAGTTGATATACATAGTTAGATATACCCAATTAGACATTTTCAACACTTTATGTAGTTTAGTGGTAGATGTATCTACTACACATGGATGAGAAATGATGGAATTATATCGTATTTGGGTTTTTGAGCCACCCAAATGAGAGGGTTATACACACTTACAATCTAATCTAAGTTATTCACAAGTCATAGTCCACCAAGTAGGGGTGGGCAATGATGGAGTCAAAACCAAATTTATTTATTGAGCCACCCACATATGATGATTATTATATACATAAATGTGAATATTTATAAAAATACTCACACTATGATAGTCCAAACTCAACACTTATGCTCTGATACCATTGAAATATCCCTTTTAAGGATATTTACTAAATTCTGGAATTTATCCAAATTTTCTTACATAAAATTAATATCATATATAATTTTTAATACTAAAACACTTATCTCATTTATCATAACTAATTACATAATATATGGCTAGAGGCCATGATCATAAACAACACTCTTACATAAATAAAATATTGAGATACAATAACAAACACTTTCAAAGATTATAATCACACACTACACTCTAGAAATTTGGATCTCCTTTGAAGCATAGTTGTAATCCCTAGATGGAATCATCTCACTTGGATAAGAGGGTTTTCATCCTCAAATCCAACAATGGAAACTAAGAGTGTTTTTTTCCGCTGAATCTATAAATAGCCAAAGGTTTTCATCCTTGGTTGAGAAATATTGAACACAAGTTTAAATCTCACAAATGAGGGTTTTCAAAATATATCCGTGAATGAATAACCATGGGAGAGGGATCTTAATTTATATATTTTATAATAAATAAAATAAAGAGAGAAGAAACATGAAGATAGAGATAATTTGGTGCCACATTTCCATGTGGGCCAAAATAGCTACTTTGGGCATGTGCCCCCATCTACAATGTTTAAGAGAAAATATTCTACTTTTCACCATTTTCCATATCACTCCAAAATGTCCTTCTCACTCACACATGTGATAAATAATGATATGCTTGTCCCCTTGTTATAATTATTAAAATTGGATCACTTTATCACTCCTTTTGTCTTGGTCTTTCACTTCCCATGTGACACCAAAAATGGCACCCCACTTCCTCATGTGAGCCAAATCTCCAATAGTGCAGTCTTGTCATCTTTCTCCATGTGCCCATAAGCTTCAAAAATATTTCAAACACCTTTTGACTTTAATTTTCATGCCAACGTAATAGTTTCCCTAGAATTGCATCCCAACTATTCACCCCTTGTCTTCATCCCCAAAAGAAAAACATGTGACTTATCAAAGACAATAAAACCTGTCTTTTAATGGAGTAATACCACCCACTCCATCACATGCACTAGATTCCATGGGAGATACTTCATGGGCCATGCCATATCATACACAACCACCTCATATACTACATCATCAATTGCATCCCCTGTCACATCACCATGAATAGTAACATGTGAATAGTGCATGTATGAATAGTGACTTGACCTCAATTATTCTTTATATCACCTGACTTAGCCTATGGGAATAAAATGGGATAATGGTATTTTTTAATTATCTTCATAAGAAAATTGGGGACATTATTATTCTACCTTCCCAAATATTGCTTGTCCTCAAGCAATACTTTTTCACCTCCTATTTTTAAATACCGGGATCCCAAATCAATTATGGTTATTTGTAATTCCCAATCCCCAACCCTAATGGTGATATAATTCCCCAATATAATTTCATTATGCTACTCTGATATAATCAAGAATTATGAGACATGCACTAAGTGATGTTATAGTAAACACTTTCTCCATAGCAATTTCAATAGCTACTCCCATACCACATCCTGGGGTTGCACATGCAACCTCACCATATAGAGATAGGATCACCTTCCAATTGGTGATCTTAATATTCTCACTCTCCATACCTACAACATCACATACTTGAGCTAATATCAAATTTGGAGGTTCCAATTCATCCATCTCTAGGCTACAATCTTGTCCCATGTTAAGATTTGGCTTCTCAAAGCCTTTATCTTTATTATATCCACTCTCTAGGATAATAAACAGTTGTTTTTGGGACAGCTCTTCTTCCACACACAACTACAAATGAACATATTCTTTCACCTTGAACTCTTCAACATGCATGGGGGTTCTTTTTACTCTTGTTCCATGATATCTTGTGGCTTTGAATTTGGTTATTCTTCATGCTTCTTGATTTCCTCCTTAGCCTCTTCTTGAATGGTGGACTCCTTCAAGGTTAGGTGTGATCTTGGTCTACCAACAACAATAATTTCATCCTTAGGTAGTTTGAAGGATGGTACTTGATCATCCATAAAATACTCTTTTAGAATCATTTCTATAGCTATCTTATCCATGGCTTGACCTGCACATTGTATAAACACATTATGAGAAATGAAATTTCCCTTAATATTCTATTAAAATAACATATGTTGGAGGTCACTAATTCATCTTCTCTAATTTTACCACATGTATGACTAGGCTCCAAAGATTCCTTGTATGAGAATCATATATTTTTCCTTATAAGCTCATTCCTTGCCTCTATATCCACATTTATTTCCTTAAGAAACTCCTTGTGAAAATCTTTCTTAGAAGGGAAAGATTTGCTCTAAAATTGATTTTTAGAAGGTGTTAAAGACTTCATATCCTTTTTATCAAACTTGTAAATAAATATCTATATGAAGTCTACATAAGACATGATAATACCATGTTTCAAGGTCATCAAACCATGGTAACACCACTTATGAGCCTCCCCATCTAAATTAAGTGTGGCATACTCAATGGCTTCTTTTTCTAACATGGGCTTAAGTTGAAAATATTTATCTAATTTATGCACCCATAAACATGCACTATACTTGTTGAAACCATCAAAATAAGGAATATATAACTTATCCTCTTTCTTATGCAACTCAATGTTCTATGGTATTCCAACTCTACAGGTATATGCCTTTGCCTAAATTTTAAGTAGTCATGGAATGACATTTCAGCCTAAAAACCTACCACTAATGCTTTCTAATCTCTAATTACTTGATCATGAAATTCTTGATCAGTGGGTTGATGATTCCCTTCTAGAGTGTTATTCCTTGAAATGAAACTAGGCTTTGTAGGTTTAGAGTTGATTGAACCACGTAAATCTCATGAAGGAGAAGTTTTATTCTAGATTGCATTGGATCCTTTACTCATCATTTATGCAAGCCTCTAAGTAAATTATTATTACGATTGAACCATCTGTTGAGCCATCTATTGATGAGATTGAGACATTTGTTGAGCCATCTACTACATCAAATTACTCATTAAATTATATATATTAGATGGCACTATTATTATTGGACCCATTTCAAAAAACTCCATCTACATAATAAACTCCATCTTCTACATACAATATTTTAAATACTACATAAAATACAAAAATCCTCAACAAAATATTAAACACTAATAGGCTAGTAGGATACTATGTGCTCTGATACCACTATAATATCCCCAAATGAGAATGTTTCTAAAAACACTCACACTATGATAATCTAAACTCAACACATATGTTATGATACCATTGAAATATCCCTTTTAATGATATTTACTAGATTTTGGAATTTATCCAAATTTTCTTACACATACTAAATATCACATATAATATTTAATACTAAAAAACTCCTCTCATTTCTATTTCTCATAACTAATTACATAATGTATGGTTAGAGACCATGATCATAAAAAACACTTTTACATAAATAAAATGTTGATATATAATAATAAACACTTACAAAGTTTGTAACCACACACTACACTCTAGAAATATGGATCTCTTTTGAAGCACAGTTATAATCCCTAGATGGAATCACCTCACTTGGACAAGAGGGTTTTTATCCTCAAATCCAAAAATGAAAATTAAGAGTATTTTCATCCTCTTAATCTCTAAACAGCCAAGGGTTTTCATCTTTGTTTGATAAATATTGAACATAAGTTCAAATCTCACAAATGGAGGTTTTTGAAATATATCCATAAATGAATAGCCATGGGAGAGGGCTCTTAATTTATATATTTTACAATGAAGAAAAGAAAGAGAGAAGAAGCATGAGGAGAGAGATAATGTGGCACCACATTTCCATGTGGGCTACTATTGGGTATGTGACCCCATGTGCAAGGGTTAAAATAGAATCTTCTACTTTCTACCATTTTTCATATCACTCCAAAATGTCCTCCTCACTCATACATGTGAACAATAGTGATATTTTTGTCTTCTTGTGATAATGGTCAAAACTAGATCAAATGATCACTCCTTTTGTCTTAGTCTTCCACTTCCCATATGATACCAAATATGGTGCCCCTCTTCTTTATGTGATCCAAATATCCAATAGTGTTGTCTTGTCATCTTTTCCCATGTGCCCATAAGCTTCCAAGATATGTCCAACACCTTTTGAATTTTATTTTCATGCCAATACAATATTCTCTCCTATAAATGTGCCCCAACTATTCACCCCTTGTTTTTATCCCCAAAAGGAAGACATGCAGCTTACCACAAATAAGAAATCATGTCTCTTAGTAGAGTACTATACCCCACTCCATCACATGTACTAGATTCCATAGGAGATCCTTTATGGACCATGCCACATCATCTACATCTACCTCATCTACTATATCATCAGTTACATCACCAGCCATATCACCATGAATAGTGACATTGAATAGTAACACATGATTAATGCCTATGTGAATAGTGACTTGACCTAAATTATTCTCTTATATCACCTAACTTAGCATTAGGAATAAAATTGGCTAACAGTCTTCTATAATTATATTCATAAGGAAATTAGGAAAATTATAAGGATTGAACAAGATATTATCTTAGTCCAAGCTATTCAATGATTTGGTCACTATGTACATACACACACACAAGTTATCACCAAGTTTATGCATTAGTTCACATACCCAATGAGGTGTATTCATTCCTTTCCTCTTTCCTATCTCTTTACTGATATTTTACTTAGTTACTTCTTTATTCATAATAGTCTTTTTATTTTAATATCTCTTAAGTAAAGATTGATATATGTATGTTTCATTTTAGTTCATGATTTGGATCGTGTTTCACATATGCAAACCCAGATTCACATAATCAAACTCAATTACACAGGCTTCACTTTCTAGGTAAGTCTAGGTACACTTCTTTTTCCTTTATACTAGTCATATCACTTTTCTACATTTCTATCATAAAAGGGGGCAAATGTAATCACCTAAAAGTGGTATTTGGATGCTAAGAGTGTTGATTTAGATAACATATTCCTAGCTTATCCATAAACCTATTCTAAAGCCTTTTTCATACTTTGCCAACCATTATACAGACCACAAACATCTATAGTTAACCAAAACATAGTCTCAGACCTACATCTCAAATCCTAAGCCTTCATTCCCAATAGCCTACCAGCTGGACACTAGCACCACATTAAGGAAACTAGAACCACATGGAGTCATGTCCCCAACATGACACTAGTGCCCCTTTCCCTAAATCTCCTGAATAGATATATTTTCAAATGTGTAACCCTCCTAATGTTAGCATAAGCACATTTTATTGTTCACACAAGGTATGAAACACTATAAATACAATACTATTAGACTTTATGCACTAGATGTAAAATAGATGAGAAATACCTATTCAAACAAGAAATAAATTGGGAAAAATCAAGGTTATTAATCCTTATTTTTTCTTACTTATGCATACAACCATCTATATCTTCCCTAAGCCTAATTTTTCCATATTTATAATCTCAAACACACTCAAGGTATTCAATACCACTATCATTCTAGCATCACTTGCACTTTTACCATCACTTAGGTGGGATAACTAGATTAGGTTTGATCCCTCCTTAGAGTATTGGTATGTAGCCAACTCTAGTCACATCAGGATGTTGAGGATGTCTAGCCTATCCTACTAATGAAGACACATTTTTCAGCTCATGTCATACTTGTAAGGAGGATTAGGGTTTTCATCATAAATCAGCTATTATAGGCATAATACAAATTTTTAGACTTCATGCATGTAAGAGCAGAACCTAGAAATATAGGCATAGGTGCATCTAGAATTTAGGACTAGTCCTACATAGAAGACACTAGTGCCATTTTCAGGGCACTAGAGATGTATGGTGGTACTGTCCAAGAGAAGATCTAATTCAAGGATCTTTTTAATGACACTTAGACCTATTCATATCCTATTTTTTAGCACTTATATCTTCTATGACATGTTTTTTCTAGATAAGTATTTATTTTCACATATTTATTACTATTTTTAGAAAGTAAAGCCAAGTCAAATTCTATAACAAATTAGTGGTTATTTATTTCATATTATTTCACTAATTTAGACTACTCAACCCTTTAATCAAACTTAATATTTACATTAACAAAACCTTAAAAGGTTAAATTAACTACTCTAAGAATTCTCATTGAAGGTTTTATATATGTGTATGTATTTTTGATAATTTATTAATAGAATTTTATGTTTTCCCAATGTTCCTCAAGTATGTTAGGTAATGCTTTAGTGTATAATGACCTTAGGAGTGATTTTTATTTATAGATGACTCTTCATTCATTATTGCTATGACTGATCAAAAACATGTCTAGGTTAAACATAGTTGAGACTTTAAAATTGTAAAAAAAAAGTGTTGAAGGTCCCCTAACTCTACCATTAAAGGAAAACATGTACATTAATTGAGATTATTTGAAAGTATCAATATTTTCCTATAAGTGTAAAATAGGGATATGAAATATGGAGACAGTCTATTTAGGATCATGGAAGGTTATTATATAGACTCAAATGATCTTGAATAAATGCATTTGATGAATAGAGATGGCTGAGACAACATATAGGTAGACAGATAGAGAGAAAGTGTGTTCAAGAGTAAAGTATATGAACAATGTTCAAGCATGTCAAAGTATGTCAAATTTGATGTTTATAATGTTATGAATATAATGTTTAGTGCTCACAATATATGTTTGAAAGTGATTTTGAGTGAGTTAATAAATAATAATGTAATAAAGTGAGTTGATAATGTAACTCACATAGGATTGTGAGAGTTTCTAGGAGAGATGAGTGAGAGAATGTTTAGGAGATAAGATAGTGATATTTGTGGGACTGAATATTGGTGTTGACTCCTATTTTTTAGGAGAATAGTACACTATAAATGTAATATCTCCATATGAATAAAATAATTTATTTAATCAACCAAAATTATATTGAATGAAAACTTAACTATTTTTTAACACTAGAATTAGAGCAAGTTCTCCCTGGGACCACTCTATAATTTGAACTTGTTTGTAATAATGGATTTGGATTGAGGACCACATCCACTTCTATTATCATTTGATAGGATTTTTTTCAATATGTAATGCAAATCACTACAAATTTAGATTGGTAATAGTTATTTTAAAAATAAAAATATATATATGTCTATATTTTTTACATTTTGTTTCAGGTTTATAGAAGAAAAATTAGTTTCTAGAGCATAACCATAGGATCTCCCTGGGCACAACTCCTCAGTGATATTTGGAAGATTTTTGTTGATTTAATGGTCAGACTATGCATTTTCCAAATCCTCATCTCAAACTTAATGAGGTGGTTTTTCCAATATTGATGGCCTTGACCTTGACATATACATAAATGTTTTCATGCTATAATATTGAGAAACTAGTCTAAACGTTCAACTTCTAAGTTTGTTTTCCACCAATATTGGCTTCTTCATATCCATTATTTATTATAAAAACTGATGGGTAGGGATAAAATCTAAAATCTCTCCTAAACCATTGGATATCCACATATTTCCACATATGAAAGATATGAGATTAGCGCTAAGCTCAAGCTCAGATCTTCACTCTTCTCAAATGGTGACCTTGATCCTTACCTCCTTTGTCATTTCAACCTACAATTGTGTTTTATGCCCATGGTTTTGAAGTTTTGGCTCATGTTTTTATGCTTTATTCGAAAGTGGTTTTAGATTTTCTATAATTTTTAATTCATTGTTTTTAGTTTTTTATACGTGGTTTCCTAAAAAACTAATTTGTGGTTATCTACTTTTTAAATTTGGATTAAAGATTTAAGTCCCATATTATTTTTGTTTATTTTGAGAATGGAATATTTCTTTTATCTCATTGTATTATTCATTGAAATATGGTTTAGTTTTTTTGATAAATTTTGTCTTTTAGTCATTATGAGTTTTTTTAAGTGTTTAGTTTTTATTATTTTGGTATTTACTATTCTATTTTATATTATTTTATATTGAAATTTATTTTTAAGTATTTTTTATTTTTTCATTAATTAATTTTGGGTTTTGTTAAAGTCATTTTTTTTTTAAATATTATTAAAGTGTTATAATTATACTTGTAATGTTTATAGGTGTAGTAGAGTTGTTACTCTAATAGTCAATGTGTCGTTTGCATCTTGACTCCTCATTTCAAATAAGCTTATGTTGCAAAGAAGTGTATGAAGAAAAATATGTACGTTATATTTTAAATGTAATATATCCCTCATGTTTTGTAAGGATGCAATCTTATTTGAACCCAAAATCCATCTTAGGGGGGCACTATAGATGTTTAGTTCCTCTCCCCACATTCGCACTAAGGGGGGGAATGTTAGGAATATAATGTTTAATGCTCACATTATATGTTTAAAACTGAGTGTATGTTAGTTAATAAATAATAATATAATCAAGTGAATTGATAATGTAACTTGCATAGATAGGATTATGAAAAATTTTATAAATAATAATTAAAAGAATGTTTAGGAGATAGGATAGAGATATTTGTGGGATTGAAGATTGGTGTTGACTCTTATTTTTTAGGAGAATAATACACTATAAATGTAATAGCTCTATATGAATAAAATAATTTATTTGATTGACTAAAATTCTATTGAGTGAAATATTAACTAATTTTTAACATCTTAAGTGTCAAAGACCAGATATAGGTCTCTACACATATTTTTATTTCTCCAAAATCAAGTTAGCATATTTTTACTTTTTATATCTATTTATAAACTTTAGATGGAGTCTTCCTCTTTGATACCTCAATCTGCTATAATTTGATATGCATATACAATATGATTACACAAGATAAATCTAGATACAATAATGATTTAGAAAAGACACAGATCAATATTGACATGAAAATTTAACATGAAAAACCTCAAAGAGGTAAAAAACCACAAATTGATATATTCATATATTTTAGAAACTCTTAGTTTACCCAAAACAAAATCCTTCAACCTCTTACTTGTTCTTAGACCATTCTTCATAAAACTCTCTTTGAAACGATATTTTTGAAACATAAATATATTAAAATGTCATAATGTTGTATGCATTTACTTTACCAAAGGGTGGGTGTGGAGGTGGACCATTGTAATAACGGGTCCAACCTTTCCCTAAGAAACTCTTAGTGTACCCAAAACAAAATCCTTCAACCTCTTGCTTTTTCTTAGACCATTCTTCATAAAACTCTCTTTTCAATGATATTTTCCATACATAAATATATTAAAACCTCACAATGTTGTATGTATGTAATTTACCAAAGGGGTAAAACCCTTTTATATTAGGGTGTGGAGGTGGACCATTGTAACTAACGAGTCCAACCTCTCCTTGAAGAACCTTTAAACAACGGTAATAATTAATATGTTTTATTATTATATTTACATTATGATTTAAATCATGTTAAATAATAATAATAAAACATTTATTATTTAGCTATGTAAATGTGTTAAGGGTCTAATAAAGGCACCACTTAAGCATTATATTTTCTAACACTCCCCCTTAATGTTAAGTGGGGATATATACCATAGTCACCTTAATAAATTAATTATACTATTTACAAATTTGAAGAATTAAAAAACCTTCATCATGCCAAAGTCACATTTTGAAAGTAGGAATTATAATCCATAAACTACTCAAGGTAAGTTTCAGGCTAACATGATCATGAGAGTACATCTCAACGTTTCTCATGAATAATCAAACAAACATATTTATAACTTTTATAACATAAGTAACTCTATTATAAATTATGTTTTTATGTGTTGGGTACAAAAGTAAAAATTCCACACAAATTTTACTTAAATCACATAAATTTTACAATGCTTTACAATGAGAAAAAGTATAGAGAAGAAGGAACACGTGGCCATTAGGAAGTGACATTGTCATACACACTCCCCTCAATGGAAACTTTGAGAGGCCCAATATTACATGAAATTGACATAATTTGGTAGCACCAAGTGCTTTTATGAATATATCTACCACTTGTTCATCTGTGGGATAAAACTACAGATCAATATCACCATTAAATGTTTTCTCTCAGATAAAATGCACTTGAACTTCAATATGTTTAGTTCATTGGTATCATACTTGATTTTTTATCAGATCTATACAACTTTAGTTTTCACAATGAATGATGGTACTATGAGAAACATCCAAATAAAGTTTTCGAAACAAATTTCACAACCACATGGATTTTTTGGTACCTTCCATAGCACTTATGTACTCTACTTTAATAGAAGAGATAGAGATAATAAGTTACATTTCACTACTCCAAGTGATATCACCTTTACCAAACTTAAACACATATCCAAAAGTATATTTATGATAAATAATATCACCAACATAGTTAATATCACAATAACCATATAAATTAGCATTATCAATGAAAGAATAAAATAAACCAAAATTAATTTTTCATTTGATATAAGAAATAATACATTTAGTTAATTCTCAATTATCCAAATATGGGTCCTACATAAATCTAGAAGCAATACCAATAACATATGAAATGTCTAGCCTAGTAATGTTTGGATAAATCAAACTACTAACAAACTATCTGTATAAAGTAGGGTTAGATTTTTTACATGCATGTTTTGGATCAATTTTCATACCAACTTCAATAGGAGTAAATGTATATTTAAAATCAAACATATTAAACTTAACAATAAAATTATGTGTAAACTAAGATCATGATACAACAATATAATTTATCCTAAAATCTAACCATTCCTAAAAAATGATGTAGAATTCTTAAATTAATTATTTCAAACGTTTGACTTAATTTATCCTTATATTTATGAATTAAACTAGTTAAATCGCTAGTAACTAAAATATCATCAAGATATAAAAAAATTAAGATAAAATGACCATTTTCAAATTTAACAAAAAAATCATTATCATAATAGTAGTTAAAGAAACTTATATCTTTGAAAAAATAAGTAATTTTAGAGTACCAAGCTTGAAAAACTTATTTTAAACCATACAAGGAATTATTTAACTTATACATAAAATATTCTCTGTTAAGATGAGTGAAACTTTTAGACTAATTCATGTAGATTTACTCTTCTAAATCACCATTTAGAAAATCATTATTGACATCTATTTGGTGGATAACCCAACCATTTTGGGATACAAGAGCAATCAGTAATCTAATATTACTCATTTTCTCTATAGGAGTAAGGATTTTAGCATAGTCAATTATGGGGTTTCTAAGTAAACCCACAAGTAACTAATATTTATTTAAACCTGTTAATTTTAACAAATAAATTATACTTGATTTTATAGAGCCACGTACAACTAAAAATATGCCTTTTAGGCAGAGGAGGGATAAGATCCCAAGTCTAATTTTTAATTAAAGTATTGAACTCATCTTGCATAGAAAAATTACATCTATCATCCTAAATGGATTCCTCAAAAGATCAAGGTTCACATTCATACATAGTCATTAAGGTATGATAAGATTGTTGACTCTTAGTTAATTTATTAAGATTATCAACATTATAAGATTGGATTAGGGATTATTACCATTTATGTATTTTAGATTGAACATGAAACTTAAATGTAATGAAATTACTTCAAGAATTAAGTATAATAGCAGAAGTAGATCCAAATATTACTGAAATATATCCAAATATATGATAATAGATAAGCCACTTCGAGGGGGCAACCTCTAAAAGCTTCAATAAGAGCAAAATTCACAATATGATGCTAAATAATTCCCCACTACCTCCTATATATATTCTATTGATCTGTAAACTAAAAATACAAGTGTAGTATATTTGAAAATCACTTGTTCACGTTTAAGAGATCCCTCAATTTCTCACTTTTTTGCTTAATTTTGTATAAATAAATTAAAACTAGATATAACATGAAGATCAAAACTAAACAATAATTAGATAAAATTCAAAGAATTCACCAGCAAATTGATAACGAAGTTCGGCTTCAATAGCCTACGTCTCTGGGTCCATTTGAAGTTATGACCATTCTCATTAATTTTGTGTAATAAATGGCTTCAAAAATCAATACAAGTCTTCAATTCACCTTCTCTGATCTTTGTTTTCCTATAAAAATATCTCTCAGACCTAAAAATAATGGCCCAAGGCTATACAAAGCAATAATAAGACTCTAACGTTCTTAAATCTCTTTACACAGTCTACTTTCTGTGTCTGTTCAAGTAGAAATTAGTCCCTTTTATAACACTTCGACCTCCATGGCTGAAGTGGTCAAGGCATTAACCTTTTAGGTAGCAGGTCAGGAGTTCAAAACTACCTCCCACCTTTCTAGGTGCTTTGGAAGGGTGAAAAGGTCAGCCTTAGGTGCTTAGCATGAAATTTTCAATGTTTTCCCTCCTTTTTTGGCGCTTTGGACTTAGTTTTGTCCCACATTTGCTAGGAAAGATAGTTTTTATGCTATAAATATACAAGTTTGACCTATTTCAGATGCCTAAGGCTTAGGTTCCATCTTAGGCTATGCTTAAGCTTGGTCAAAACATGTTTGGTGGGATGGGTGATGTGGCAGTTTCTTTGGCGCCTTGTTTCAAAGTTTGAAAATTTCAAATAACATGTGAATAAAAACAACAAACCAAATTTTTTTTGCACCAAATTATTTTTCCATGTGTCAAGTGGTTATTGGTCCACTTGGCATGTTTTCAACATTGCAACGTCACTTTTGACACCCCATGTCGCAAGATTTCTTCAACTACCCATATCTTGAGCATTGGGACTCCATTTTTTGAACCACAAAAAGTGTTAGAAAGCTCTCAACGAATCCTATGATGTGTAAATTATTTGAATATAATTTGAAAACTTTGAAAAATGGAATGGTACATGGATCCACCTGGATCATTCCTCCCCATTGGGAACTTTTGGACCTCTAAAAGTTGAAATTAATTGGTAATGAGGTGAGGGTATTTTTCCCTCACCTTTTTGACTTCCATCCATCTGGCCTTGCTTGGGTGCATCCCTTAGAGACTAATACAAAGATATTCAGCATTAAATCTTCATGAAATCTACATATTCCTATCAGGTATAGTATCTTCCTATAATTTTGTTACATATTTAGGAGAAAAATCATCAATGGAAGGAATGGATACAGTTTTATCATGATCAATTATCATTGGAGGCTCATACAATTTCAAATTTTCCACATTTACAACTGAATAAATCTACATGTAAGATGGTAAATCTAATCAAAAATCATTTGTGCCAATTTTTTCCGTTATCTAAAAAGGACCATACCGGATTGGTTTCAAATTTTTACCTTCACCTGTCAGTCTTTCCTTACTAATGTGAAGCCATACCATATCACCTACAACAAATTGGTGATTAATACGATGTTTGTCATGCCTGGCTTTATACTTGGCTTGACTTTTCTCTAATTGAGTATGAACAATCTGATGAATGAGCTATATTTGTTCAATGAACGTCTTGGCTCGAATGGCTTCTTTTGGTTCACCAACAGCTGTATCTTATCCATAACAAACATCTAGAGGAGATTTAGGCAAGTATCCATAACAAACTTCAAATGGAGATTTCATAGTAGAAGAATGAAGTGCCCAATTATATGCATGTTATATGTAACACAATTTTTCATCCCATAACTTTGGATGTTTATTACTATAACCCCTAAGAAAATGTACCACTATGCGATTCACAACCTCTATTTGTCCATCATCTTATGGATGAAATGTAGTGCTCTTTTTTAATTTAGTGTCCATTAGTCCCTACAAAGTTGACCAAAACTCCCCAATAAATTGAGAATCCCGATCAGAAATATTTGAAGTAGGCAAACCAAAATGAACCCATACATGTTTAAAAAATAAATGTGCAGTACCTTTGCCAATAATTTGCTTAGTGCAAGGAATCAAAACACACATTTTTCTAAATCTATCCACAACCACATATAAATAGTCATGTTTTCTTTGTGTCATAGGCAAGCCCCCCACAAAATCCATGGAGATACTTTCCCAGGGGTCAGTAGGAATAGGTAGAGGAGTATAAAGTCCTAGTTTCCTATTACTACGTTTACTTGTGGCACAAAGAGTACATCTCTTAATATATTTGGCAACATTTTCCTACATACGAGGCTAATAACAATACATTTTCAAATGTGCAACCATTTTAGCAACTCCAAAATGACTAGAAATAAGAGAAGTATGTGCTTCTCTAATCATGTGCACCCTCTCATTTTGAGGAATACATAATTTACCCAAATGATACAATAGATCATTGTGTACATGATAGTCCAATTCTTCTACTTGTCTACTACTCATCAAGTCTTTATAAACATCCTCAAAATCAAGATCATTCACATATTGTTCTTTATAACTTTCATGAGATAAAGAACCATGTTGTAAAAGAATAGATGCAACAACCATAGGAGGCCTAGAAAGCATATCTGCAACCTTAATCTGAATTCCTTTTTTATACTTGATCACAAGATGAAATTGCTGTAAGAAATCCATCCAATGAAAATGTCTAGATTATTGTAGTTTGGTTTGTGATTGAAGATATTGTAAGGGATGATGATATGTATGTATTATTGTTTATTTTCCCATTAAGTAATGTTTCCATTTTTTAACACTTTGAATTAATGCATACAATTCCTTATCATAAGTTGGATATTTTCTTACTGCACTTGTAAAGGTTTCAGAAAGATAACAAACTGGTTTCTTACCTTGCATTAAAATAGCTCCCATACCATACTCACTTGCATCTGTCTCGATCTCAAATGGTTGTTGTATATTAGGAAGTGCCAAGACCAAAGCATTACTTATCTTTTCTTTCAAAGTATCGAAGGATTTTTGATGTTTGCCTCCCCACTGAAATACTTGTTTCACACTTGTCAAAAAATGCAAAGGTGATGCAATATATGAAAATTGAGTAATAAACTTTTACCAAAACTGTACTACACCAAGAAAACTTCTAACCTCAGTTGTGTTAGTGGGTGTAGGCCAATTAACAAGGACTGCCACTTTTTCAGGATCAAATTTCAATTCACCATGTCCTACAATGTAACCCAAGTAAATCAAAGAGGTCTTGCCAAATTCACTGTTGACGCTGGAAAGTGCACCCAGCGGCAGGGACAGGTATTCCTGCCCTCTCCCCGCAACATGGAAACCCCTCTCTCGCCTGTGGGATGGTGAAGCAGGAGAGGAGAGTCTCTAGATATGGGCTAGTTCCCTCTGATGTATCTTGTTTGTTTCAGGTAACGCAAAATATAGGTATAGGTATATACTGGGGGGGATGAAAAGGGAGAAAAGCATGAAAATAAACAGCCTACTCTAAAAGAGGTGATACACCAAAAATAGGAGTGACCTTCCAGATCCACACTCAGGACCAAACAAAACATACATACACTCAGATCTAGCAAAAAAGACTAGGTCTCTTGGATGACAGGGAGGTTCTTATGGAAAGCACAAGAAAAAGGACCCACCAAGGTGCTGAGAAACACACACTGTAAGTGACCTCCCCTGTTCTATACCTTCAAAATAGAACTCTACTCCTGACAGCAACAGACAGTGGCACTTTGTAGATCGCAGGTTTACTAGTGTTGAACCTGTGAGAGCATCAAGAGACAATGATTGGACACAGATTAACATTCAATGCATACACTGAAAGATCCATCCAAATAGAGGTAAAAACTATCTTTTATTAATTCAGGTGGGAAATTTGGAGAGCAGTGCTCTTTACAAAGGTCAGGAAGATCCTTAAAAATGACTAAGTCCTTGTATTTATAGCAGGAAAGCCAAGAGAAGTCTCATTGAAAAGCGTGAAAAACACTATTGATGACATCACAAGTCTACCAAGACCATGCTTGTTGCCTCGTTTTGCATGCTGGTCTTCTCCTCCGGTGGCTGGGTGGGTTTTTTCTTGTGCACTACAGGTGAATTTTGCCGCCCTTGTAGTGGGCGGCGATTTGGCCGCCCTCTGCATGAACTTCATGTAGGAATAACTATCGACGTCGGCCGATGAGCTACCGACGGCGGCAGTCTTGCCGACGTCGGTTCTCCTAAGCTACCAGCGTCGATAGAATTGTGATGTGGGTGGCCCTTTCAACTTCCCCGCCATAGGGCGGGGTTTTCAATTTCGCCGCCATAGGCGAGCTTTTTCAATTCGCCGCCATAGGTGAGCTTTTCCAACTTTTGTGCCTATCTTTGTGTTGTCGACGTCGGCGGTTCTGCCGACATCGGTCTCTATAAGGTGCCGATGATGGCAATATTGCTGACGTCAGCCATTGTCCACAGCCTTTTCGTGTTATGGGCGGCGAATTTGCCGCCCTCTACATTTTCTTTGTAGGTGGGCTCATTTTACCCACCCTTGTAGTGGGTGGCAATTTTGCCGCCTTTTGCATTTTGTCTGCCCTCCCTTTTGCCTAAGTGTTGAACACTCCATTTTTTTTCCTTCTTCTCTTGCAGACGTCTGAAGACTCTGTCTTTCGCTGCCTATTCTCTGCAACGACGCTGTTGAAACCTGAAAGTGGACCTTGCAACTTTGAAATGACTGGGCCTGTAAAGCAGGTGTAGGAGGTGACCGAGATTTTGCCTGAGGGACAAAATTGGGTCAACAAATTGGTGACTCACGGGGGAAGCGTGCCTGCTATGCTTAGAACCTAGTTGTCTTGCATATCCATTGGGTGCGGAGTCAGATGGTGACTTTTGAAGTGAGTTCACAACAGCTTTGAAGATTCCAAAATCAAAAATATAGAATTTACCTCCACTGCAAAGGGAAACACACAAGACTAAAAACAATTAACGGTGTAAACTGCACTTTGGGAAAAAAGGAAAAACAAAAAAGAAAACTATGCACAGCCAAACCAAAATTTAGTGACAATGCTTCAGGTGTATCCCGTTGACTGGGATACGCAATTCTTCACCATCCAACTTGGAGAGCTGGAAAGCGTTATGCTGCTTGCACTGAGTAATCATGTAAGGACCGCTCCAGAGGGCATCAAATTTTGCATGTTTTCCGGGCTTAGCTCTATCTTTGTCCCATTTTAAGACAATGTCTCCTTCGATGAAACTTTTTGATGAAGACTTCTTGTCAAAATGTCTTTTCACCTGATGCTGGCGACTGATCATAGAGACCATGGCCTGGTTCCTTACCTCTTGGAGCTCCATTAGTTCACACAATCTGACCTCCATGATGCTTCCTTCTTCTAGCTGCAACTGATGAGCGAGGTCCAGCACTGGCAATTGGAGTGAGATAGGAAGCCTTGCTTCCCTTCCATACACAAGCGTATATGGAGAATTTTCGATTGATCTTTTCGGAGTGATTCGTTCGGCCCATAGAGCTATTTTCAACTTGGCATGCCAAGTTCTCTGATTTTCTTCCATGGTCCTCTTTATAATCTTGATCAAATTTTTGTTAGTAGACTCAGCCAGTCCATTCCCCTGCGGGTAGTAATTTGATGAAGTGCTGAGGTATATACCATACCTTAGCGCCCATTCACTAGTTTTGGTTCCCAAAAAAGCCAAGGCATTATCTGAGATTATAGTGGCTGGGACCCCAAAACGTGTCACTAAGTCCTCATAGAAATCCAGGACTGCGCTTTCATTCGCTTCCTTCAAAGCAATGGCTTCCACCCACCTGGTGAAATAATCTGTAGCAGTCAGGACCCACTTGTGTCTGGCGCTAGAGGGAGGATTGATCATCCCTATGAAATCTAGGCCCCACTGCATGAATGGTTGTTCAACTTGAATGGGCTGTAGGGGCATGGCAGCCAATCGTTACTTTCTATCAAAGAGTGCACACTTCTGACACTTCCTTACCCATGCATGGGTATCCTTGAAGAGAGTGGGCCAGAAATAGCCAGCTCTCATTATTTTTGCTGCTATGGTCTTAGGGGCAAAATGTCCGCCTGCTGGCCCATTGTGAAACTCAGCCAAAACCTTGTCAGTCTGACTGGAGTCAATGCATCTCAGGAGAACCCCAGAGAGATCCTTCCTAAATAATACTCCGTCAATCAAAACATAGGGAAGGGACTGAAGTTTAAAATACCTTCTTCCGGCCCTACCGAGACCCTATGGACATTCGCCCATAAGAAGGAAATGACTCATGTCCAGTGTCCAATCCCTTACGACAGTTGGTTTTTCTTTGGTGGCTGTGTCATAGATCAGCAAGCTGTCTTCATCCTCTTGTCTCAAATCTGTGGCTAGCTGTTCACACAGGCCCCTTCCTCTCACCAAATTGGTGATCTTGATATCTATGTCGTACTCCATCACCTTGGTGATCCATCCTGCTCTCTTCTCGTTTAAGTCTCGATTGGTCAGAAAATCCTTGACACCAAGATGTGGAACCATGAGATGGATCTTGTTGTTTGACAACATATATCTAAATTTTTTTAGGCTGCACACTACTGCCAGGACTTACTTCTCTACATAGGTGTACCTGATTTCAAAATCCTCTAACCCTTGGCTGAAGAAGGCGAGTGGTTGCTCGAGGTCATCACTATTTGCTTGGGTAAGCATAGCAGATATTACTTCTCCGTTTCTGAAGGTATAGAGATTGAGGTCTTTATTGAAGTCGGGGCTGATTAGAGCGGGAGCTTGGGTCAAAGCCTGTTTGATAGCTTCAAAGCTGTCCTTTCTTGGCGTTGTCCACTTGAATTCTTCACCCTTTTTTAACAAGGAGGTTAGGGGTTTAACTATTTTAGCAAAATTTGGAATGAACCTCCGAATGAAATTTATCTGGCCAAAGAAACTCTGAAGGCCTTTCTTGTGCTTTGGTAGGGACATCTCTAGAATGGAGTGGACTCTCTCTGGGTCAATAGACAAACCTTTCTTGGACACAATGTGGCCAAGAAGTTTCCCCTCATGAACCGCAAATACACATTTCTTTGGATTTAGGGAGATGCCAAATTCTCTGCACCTCTCAAAAATCTGTCTGAGGTGCTTCATATGTTGTCCTGCCTCTTTGGAGAAAATTGTTATGTCATCGAGGTATACCAACACGTTCTTATTTATCAAACCACTGAAAGCCATGTCCATGGCTCGCTGGAAGGTAGCACCGGCATTGGATAGCCTGAAAGGCATCTTCTGGTAGGCGAACATTCCCCATTTGGTGGTAAAGGCTGTTTTATATTGGTCAGAGTCACGCACCAGAATCTGATTATATCCCGAATAGCCATCCAAGAGGGAGAAACATTCGGAACCAATTACCTTTTGGAAGATCTGCTCCATGTTTGGAAGGGGATAATGATCCTTTAAAGATACTTTATTAAGGTCTCTGAAATTGATGCATAGCCTGATCTCCCCATTTTTCTTTCTAACTGGAACCAAATTAGCCAACCATGAAGAATGTTTGATCGGAAATATAATGCCGGACTCAATCAACTTGGCCAATTCTTTCTGCATAAGGAGCTCTACCATCAGGTTAATAGGCCTCTGCTTTTGTGTGACTAGTTTTGCACCTTCATCTAATTCAATGGTGTGTTGGGCGAGCCTTGGATCGAAGCCTTTCAAGTCGCTATAATTCTAGGCGAAGACGTCAGCGAACTCCTGACACAGCAGAATGAAAGTTTGCCTTTCTTGGAACGTGCAGACCTTACCAAGCGCTAGTAACTTGTCCTTGAAGATTTCAACTTTTTCATAATTCTCCTCTTTAGTAGTGATGCATGCTTTGTCATCTCTTAGTCGGTCCTCTCCATTGAAAATACTTTCAAGTGTGACCAGACCCTTAGGGAGTTTATTGTTCTTCAATTGAACAATCTGATTTCCATATTGCTGCTGCAATTTTGCTTGATTGTGGACCGCAAATTCAGCTTCCTCCTGCAGGAAAAGAGCTATCTGTTGGTCGCTTTCGAAGACCTGCCAATTTGTAACATTGTCTAGAATTGAAGGCCAGACCACCACTTTTAAATGGCACGAACCACAACCCCTGCTTATCTCTTCTGAAACATCAAATTGGGCACCAACAACTGCCAATCTGTCAGCTTGCTTATTTTGTTCCCTGGGGATAGAGGTAATGTTAAGAGCAAGGAAATCCTCCATCAAGTCCCAGACTCTGTGCTTGTAAGATTTTAGTAAGGAGTTCTTGGTCAGGTTTAGGCCTCTGATTTGGTTCACTATTAGTTCACTGTCCCCCAAGATTTGCAATTTTTTGATCCCTCTCTTTCTTGCCCACTCAAGTCCATGAATCAAAGACTCATATTTTGCAACGTTACATGTGCAAGAGAACTAGAAATGAAAAGCTGAAAAGTACCTTTCTTTAGAAGGGGAGACTAACATTGCCCCACCACCAACGCCCAGTTTGCTTCTGGAACCGTCGAAGTATAGCTGCCACAGGCCAAGATCTTCTTTGTTTTCCTTCATTATATTGGGCATGACGGCACTCTCTTCATGCAAGCAATAGATGCCAAGGTCTGCCTCCTCAATAAACTTATAAGGATCGTGTTCGAAGTTATCGCTTCCCCACTCATCCAAGAGTAGGTCTATGACTCCTTCAAGAGTAGAAGATGAAGATTTGTCTATTTAAGAATCTTTTGGATCAATGATAGTGTAACTGACATTCGCTGCCTTGGGTGAATAGGGCTCTAAGTGGTCCTTGTAGAGTGGCTCGGATTCGATTTTCACTTTGGTCCCATACTTGGTTCTGAAAACCAGGTATGACCAATTTGCTGCTAGATAACCACCTATCTTGGACGTAAAGTCCCTAGACAAATAGATTGCAAAATATGGAGGAACATCCGCTACCACTATATCTTGAGGGATTGAGAATGTCGGGCAGGCATGCAGTGTTAAACTCAATCCTTTCAGGACTCTGACTGTCTTTGCGGGTGTCCCATCTAGTTGTAAGACTCCTTTGTTCATTGCTTCATACTTTAACCCCATCTTATCAGCAATGCATTTAGGCATTACTGAAGTGTTGGCCCTGCTATCAATTATACAATTATGTACTAAGAAATCCCCTATGATCAAAGATACATAAAAAAGGGGAGTCTTTTCTTCTTTCTTTACCTGACCTAGAGCAGAAGGCTGCCCATTCATCATTAAGACGTTATTAGTGTCTGTTGGGATGGCCTGGCGGTCTAGCTCATGCAATTCTTTCTTCAATACCTCCTTTTGTCCCGGAAGAGACAATGAATCCCATAGAGAAATGCTCACATGCAATTTCTTCATTTGATCAACTATATTAACTTGGGGACTGACTCCTTTCACATTTTCCTTTGGGCTAATCCCGATTGGAGCTGTAGACTAAGGAGCTGGAGGTGCAAATGGTTGTCTGGGAATTGGAGCCTTTTGAAAAGGGTGTGGTGGAGGATTCATTGCTGCCTGAGGGGAAGCTTGCACTTCTCCAACTGCCCTTCTTTTAAATCTCGTATTGGCCGCAACGCAATTAGCATGATTGCCTACAGCGCCCCCATGATTAATTACACAGAGCTCACCCTCTTCGTGATTTATCAGGGTAGAATCCGGCTGAGTCTGATTGTTGCTTGTGCTGGTTTGAGCTGGGAACTCAAAAAATTGAGAAAAATCAGCACCCTGATTTTCTAAATTCTGGAAAAAATTCATCATGTCATTCGTGTGGACAGCTTGCTCTTGACCTTGTCCCATGGTTGAACAACCTAGCTGCTCCTGCACTAGATTGTTCTGAGTAGGTACCATGGCTTTAGATGACGAAGGAGGGCCTGAGTTATAATTTTGATAAGGCCTGGTTGTAGTGAGCTGCCCCTGACCTTGGTTATAATTTTGAAAGGGGGGTCTAGGGGCATGGCCATAATTTTGATAACTCTGGTTTGGCTTGTGGCTTTGAGCTTGCTGCCTTTTAAGGGCAACAAGTTCATTTGACATGCTCTGCAACAGGCCCTTAACTTCACTTAATTCATTGGATGGAACAGCAGTTGGCTTCTCAATGATAGGAAGGGGAGCAATCGTGGGAGCGACTGCTGAATTAGGGGCAGCGGTTCTGGGAAAAGTGGCATATGAGGCCTAGGGGTGATTTTCCCGGCTTGAATTAAGCAATTTTTGGCCGCAATGGCTATGTCATATGCAGCTGGCAGTATGTGTCCCCCCATAGATTGGATCATCATAGCAATGTCACTATTCAATGCTTTTAGATAGTATAAGAAAGCGTAGCTGGGGGTCGGCCTTACCAGGATGGGAATTCTATCCCAAGTCTTTTGAAACCGCGTATTGAAGTCCTGCATGTACTCGTGCGGAGCTCTTTTTATAGTTGTCAGCTGCTCAGCAAGAGAGAGGCCATCACTTTTTTCCCCAAAATGATCAGTTAAACGAGTGCCCAGTTCATTCCAAGAAAGTATGGAATTCACAGGCAAGGTGCCATACCAGTCGAGAGCTTTCCCTTTCAGAGACAAGGCTAACGATCTGATGGCAATATTTTCTTCTGTTACATTGTGAATATTGCAAAGGTTGGCAATATTTTTGATATGCTCAACAACTGTAATAGGTCCCATTCCATCAGAAGAAGGCACATTCTTCAGAGCTGTTCTGGGGATCGGATCATAGCGTGGGAGGTTTAAGGGGCTCTCACCACGAAAAGCTGCAAAAGGCAAGGCCATGGCTGGAACAGGTTGTATTTGAGGCTGAGCTGGGTTGGTGTTCCTAGCAACAGGCCTAAGAGGATTTATTAGTGGATAAGGGCGAGTTCTTCCAAACCTGAGTCTTTTAGCAGAGTTTAAAGGTAGTTCAACGAACTCAAAGGGGACCCTTCTTGAAGCTGACCTGGTGGTAACTTTTGGCATAGAAGTTAAGTAACTGGTCTTAAAAGTAAAGAACTGAGCTCTTACCAGTGGAGTCACCAGATGCTGGAAATCTTTAAAAAATCACTGTAGTAGGACCAACATCAATCCTGAAAAACTACTGCATTGAAAATACAGTCCCACTGGGCGTGCCAGAACTGTTGATGCTGGAAAGTGCACCCAGCGGTAGGAACAGGTATTCCTGCCCTCTCCCCGCAACATGGAAACCCCTCTCTCGCCTGTGGGATGGCGAAGCAGGAGAGGAGAGTCTTTAGATATGGGCTAGTTCCCTCTGATGTATCTTGTTTGTTTTAGGTAACGCAAAATATAGGTATAGGTATATACTGGGGGGGATGAAAAGGGAGAAAAGCATGAAAACAAACAGCCTACTCTAAAAGAGGTGATACACCAAAAATAGAAGTGACCTTCCAGATCCACACTCAAGACCAAACAAAACATACATACACTCAGATCTGGCAAAAAAGACCAGGTCTCTTGGATGACAGGGAAGTTCTTATGGAAAGCACAAGAAAAAGGACCCACCAAGGTGCTGAGAAACACACACTTTAAGTGACCTCCCCTATTCTATACCTTCAAAACAGAACTCTACTCCTGACAGCAACAGACAGTGGCACTTTGTAGATCGCAGGTTTGCTGGTGTTGAACCTGTGAGAGCATCAAGAGACAATGACTGGACACAGATTAACATTCAATGCATACACTGAAAGATCCATCCAAATAGAGGTAAAAACTGTCTTTTATTAATTTAGGTGGGAAATTTGGAGAGCAGTGCTCTTTACAAAGGTCAAGAAGATCTTTAAAAATGACTAAGTCCTTGTATTTATAGCAGGAAAGCCAAGAGAAGTCTCATTGAAAAGCATGAAAAACACTATTGATGACATCACAAGTCTACCAAGACCATGCTAGTTGCCTCGTTTTGCATGCTGGTCTTCTGCAGGTGAATTTTGCCACCCTTGTAGTGGGCAGCGATTTGGCCGCTCTCTGCATGAACTTCATGTAGGAATACCTGCCGACGTTGGCCAATGAGCTGCCGACGGTGGCAGTCTTGCCGACGTCGGTTCTCCTAAGCTGCCGGCATCGGCAGAATTGTGCTGTGGGAGGCCCTTTCAACTTCCCCGCCATAGGGCGGGGTTTTCAATTTCGCCGCCATAGGGCAGGCTTTTTCAATTCGCCGCCATAGGCGGGCTTTTTCAATTCGCCGCCATAGGCGGGCTTTTCCAACTTTTGTGCCTGTCTTTGTGCTGCCGACGTCAGCGGTTCTGCCGACGTCGGTCTCTGTAAGGTGCCGACGACGGCAATATTGCCGACGTCGGCCATTGTCCACGGCCTTTTCGTGTTATGGGCGGTGAATTTACGGCCCTCTGCATTTTCTTTGTAGGCGGGCTCATTTTACCCGCCCTTGTAGTGGGCGGCGATTTTGCCGCCTTCTGCATTTTGTCTGCCCTCCCTTTTGCCTAAGTGTTGAACACTCCATTTTTTTTCCTTCTTCTCTTGTGGACATCTGAAGACTCTATCTTTCGCTGCCTATTCTCTGCAACAGCACTGTCGAAACCTGAAAGTGGACCTTGCAACTTTGAAATGATTGGGCCTGCAAAGCAGGTGTAGGAGGTGACCGAGATTTTTCCTGAGGGGCAAAATTGGGTCAACATTCACATTTTGACATTTTTAGAAAAAAAAATCCCTTCATAATGCATCCATGACTTTCTTAATGTGGATCACATGCTCTTCCCATCACTTGCTAAAAATCAATATATCATCTAAGTAAACTATAAAAAAATCATCAAGGAACTATCTAAAAACATCATTCATCAATCTCATGAATGTAGTCAGGGCATTACACAACCCGAAAGGCATAACAAGCCATTCAAACAATCCCTATTTTGTTTTAAAGGTGGTTTTCCAAACATCACCTTCATTAATTCTTACTTGATGATATCCACTTCTCAAATCTAACTTAATGAAATAAATAGCATGTTTTAATTGATCCAACAAATCATCAATACGAGGAAGAGGGTAACGATTCTTAATAGTAATTTTTTTTAAGGCATGAAAATCAACACACATTCACCAAGTGCCATCTTTCTTTGGCACCAAAATAATTGGTGAACCAATAGGAGATGAACTTGGACAAATAACACCTCTATCCAATAGGCCCATTACCTATTTTTTGATTTCCTCATTTTCCACCACTGATAACCTGTACATGCCAATGTTAGGGAGAGGAGAATCCTGCAATAGCTGAATTTCATGTTGAACTCCCCTTTTAGGGGGTAAGCCCTTAGGATATTGAAATACATCATCGTAAGTAGAAATGATTTCAACCAATTCATTCTTGTGTCTAGGATCACACTTTTCCAAAGCTTGAGAATATTCTTTTTCCTTAGACTTAATCAACATGAGACAAAAAGTCTTGCTTGAATTAACTAGTCTTTTCATTTGCCCTATTGTAACCAAGGAAAGACTTGTTCTAATGTGATGTGCTCTAACTATATATTCAATGCCATCCTTAACAAGCAAGTACTTATGCTCCTCTCTATAGAAGATTGCTTTTCTATCATAAAGATATGGGCTTCCCAAAATAATCCCACATATGTCCAATGGAACAACATCCAACTCAACCTCATCTACAAACTTGGATGTGATGGCAAACCTTAGCCTATAATTTTGTGAGACTTGTAGCTTCGCATTGTCACACACCCAACCTAGTGGATAAGGCTTCGGATGGGGATTGGTTTGTAAGCCTAGCTTCTTAACAACCTCTTCAAAAATTAAATTTGCTTGTGAACCACTATCAAATAGAGTGTCAATCTTAGTATGCTTTGAAAAAACTCTAATGTGGAAAAATTCATTTCTTTTCTTATCAACATGCACAAAATTGTATTTAGAAGAAGACACAGCATTAGTGCTAGAAACTAAAAGATAAAAATCATTACGTAATCCCATAGCTATAATCTTAGTTTCATCACCTGAATCTGAACCTACGTCCTGAACCATAGTATTAGCCTTTTTTTCTTTCTTTTGATACCTCTTAGGCCTTAACTTAGGATGTAGTTTCCAACACTTAGACTCATCATGATTTTTCTTGCAATGATTAAAAAATGGTTTTCCTTCTTTTTTAACAGTATAAGTAGATTTCTATTTACCCTTTCCTGATGAACTTTCCCCTTTGGATTGTTTAACATTAGATTGCTTACTTTTTACTTTAGGAAAAGATTCTTTTGATTATTTTCCTCTAGCCTTTGAATGAGTGGCTTGAACACACGCTGCATCTAAATTAGTGGGATTGATCATAATAATCATATGTCTTAAGTAACTATGCAACCCACCTATATATTTTAGTAGTGTTTCTTATGTGTATAGAGGAACATTCAGAAGTAAAGCTTTTTTTCTAAAATATTTTGTATAATCTTGAACACTTTGGCCTTTTCCTTATCTAAAACTTTGCCAATCCATCATGGTTTGTTGCATATAGCCTAAAGGATAGAATTGCTTTCTGAGTTCTTTAATAAATTCATTCCAAGTAGAAATTGGGTTACCTTTTTGAAGCTTAGCTTCCTTTAACTTACTCTCCCACCAGATGAAAGCTATGCCTCCCATACGAAGAGTAGCCAAATGAATATTTGACTCATCCCCTGAAATCTTTTGGACCCTGCAATAAACTTCAATCTACTTGACCCAATTATCTAACTTTTCAGCATTAACTTCACCATTAACATTGGTAATTCAAACTTAATATCCAATTTTAGTGAAGGGAGAGATTCCACAATTTTTTTATCATCCGATGAAGAAGGTTTTTCAATTTCTTTACCTTTTGATTCCTATGAATCACCTTATTTTTTATTCTCGAATTTCCTTTGTTTGTCATGGTATAGTTCCTCAACCATGCTTCTCATGTCCATGAAGGCTCGGTGGAAATCTTGTTCAGATTCCATCTCTTCTTCAGCCATCCTTGAAGCATGCCTTGAACCAATCTCTAGATTATACTCAATGAGTTTTCCTTCACCCTTTTGAGATTTAGACCTTGTCAACATACACTAGCAATCACTGTTAAATAACAACCACTCTGATACCAAAAATCCGATCTATAAAGTGAAAATACAAGTGTAGTATATTCAAAAATCACTTGTTCACATTTAAGAGATCTTTCAATTTCTTACTTTTTTCTTAATTTTGTATAAAGAAATTAAAACCAAATATAACATGAATATCATAACTAAATAATAATTAGAGAAAATTCAAAGAATTCACCAGCAAATTGATAACAGAGTTCGGCTTCAATAGCCTACATCTCCGGGTCCGTTTAAAGTGAGGACCATTCTCATTAATTTTATGCAATAAATGCCTTCCAAAATCAATACAAGTATTCAATTCACCTCCTCTGATATTTTTTTACCTATAAAAATATCTCTCAGAACTAAAAATAATGGCCCAAGATTGTACACAGCAATAACAAGACTCTAATCTTCTTAAATCTCTTTACACAGTTTGCTTTCTGTGTCTGTTCAAGTAGAAATTAGTCCCTTTTATAAAACTTCAACCTCCATGGCTGAAGTGGTCAATGAATTAACATTTTAGGTAGTATGTCAGGAGTTCAAAACTACCTCCCACCTTTCTAGGTGCTTTGGAAGGGTGAAAAGGTCGGCCTTAGGCGCTTAGCATGAAATTTTGAATGTTTTCCCTAGTTTTTTGATGCCTTTGGACTTGGTTTTGTCCCACATTTGCTGGGAAAGATAGTTTTTATGCTATAAATAGACAATTTTGACCCATTTCAAATGCCTAAGGCTTAGGCACCATCTTAGGCTGTGCTTAAGCTTAGTCAAAGCATGTTTGGTGGGATGGGTGATGTGGTAGTTTCTTTGGTACCTTGTTTCAAAGTTTGAAAATTTTAAATAACATGTGAATAAAAAAAACAAACTAAATTTTTTTTTTCACCAAATTATTTTGCCACATGTCAAGTGTCTATTGGTCTACTTGGCATGTTTTCAATAGTGCCACGTCACTTTCGACACCCCCTATCACAATATTTCTTCAACTAGCCATATCTTGAGCATCAGGACTCCATTTTTTAAACCATGAAAAGTGATAGAAAGCTCTTGACAAATCCTACAATGTGAAAATGATTTGAACAAAATTTGAAGACTTTGAAAAATGGAACGGTACATGGATCCACCTGGATCATCTATCTAGGCCATGGTTATTTCATAGGCTGACCTACTAATCAAAAGAAGGCATAGATAAATGTAATATAACATCAAAGAGGGATAAGTAAGCCACAAGTCAGATAATACTATCCTCAAACATGTGATAGGTTAGGGGTGTAGCATGCCCTTCCCTTTCAAACCAATTTTGTCCTCAATGTTGAACAACTTTGGATGTTGTTGTAGAAAATATTCACCTTTCCAAGTTGCATCTTCACTAATATGGTTTTTCCACTTGATCAAATATTCCTTAATCTCTCTAGTTCTTAACCTCTTAGTACGTGTTTGGAGGATCTTCTCTGGTTCCAACATGACTCATCCTTCTTCATCTAGTTCTGGGAGCTCTGTCTAGGCTGAAACTTTATATCTAATGACCTTCTTCAAATAGGAAACATAAAATACTAGGTGTATGTGAGATGAATGAGGTAACTCGAGCTTGTAAGCCACACTTCCAATTTTTTGTAGAACCTGATAAGGGACATAATACTTAGGAGCAAGTGTGCTGTCCTTTTTTTGTTGCTTTAAGGACATCTTCTTGTAAGGTTGTAAATGAACAAATACCCAGTCACCCACCTCAAAATTTCACTCACTACGGTGTTGATATGCTTGTTGTTTCATCCTATTTTGTGCCAAGGCCAAATTCTCTCCCAAACTAGCCAAAACCTCTTGTTGATGTTGAATGTGCTCTTCCACATCTCAAACCTTGGTGTGCACCTTTAATGAAGAAGTGATGGAAGGTGGATGGTAACCATATAGTGTTAAAAATGGAAACATTTTAGAAGAGGTATGGAAAGATGTGTTATACCACCATTCTACAACTGGTAGCCATTTAACCCAATGTTCTTGTTTATCTAATACAAAATAATGAAGATACACCTCTAAACATTTGTTAACCACTTTAGTTTGTCTATTAGATTTGGGGTGGTAAGATGAGCTATGAGCTAGCTAAGTACCCAGACAAGAAAATAGTTCAGTCCAAAAATTACTAGTGAAAATAGGATCATGATCACTTACAATTATTTTTGGGGTTCCATGTAATTTGAGAATTACTTCTGTAAAAATAGTTACTACTGTACTTGTTGAAAATGGGTGTGAGAGAGCACAAAAATGGGCATATTTTGTAAGCCTATCCACGATGACCAAGATAACATTCTTACCTTCAGAACAAGGCAACCCAGTGATGAAATCCATGGAAACCTCCTCCCACCTTTTGTTGACCAATTTTTGCCCCTTGGCAAAATTGTGGTCAACTTCTTCTCTGGATTTTCAAAGCTAGTCACTTTCAGGTTGCGAGTTCATCTTCAAGTTCATGCTTAGTTCAGCCTGGTTCATTGGTTCAGCCTGGTTCATCTCAGTTCATCGCTTGGTTCAAGAATGGTCTGGGTTCAATGGAAAGTTCAATGCTAAGTTCAGTGGTTTGGTTCAAGGGGTTGCCCTTGGCCGAAGGCACAGTCAAAGTCAAAGTGCCCTTTGGAGGGTAGGCAGACACTTCAAATATTTCAAAGGATTCAGGTCGCTACAAATGTGAAGGCCAAAAAGGGTCCGATATGATGCCACATGGGCCCAATGATGTCGCAGTGGCCATCAAATTTAATAGAATGAAATGTCCATTAATGTTTAAAGGAATGACGGCCACAGAAGTGTCAATTTTAATGAAATAGAATAACCGTTTGTTTTCAAATGAGAAGCGATAGCCATGGAAAGGGGCTCAAAACATAGCGACCCACCAGAAAGTTTGCCCCAGGGGCTGAATAAGCCAGAAAAGACAACGATGTAGAAGAAGACAAAAAAAAGTGACAAACAAGGAGAATGACATGGCGCAGAAGTGACAAGGCAGCCCAAGTGGCAAAGTGCAGGCGATTTATTGCCTAATAGTCACCAAATGGTGCAAACAACAAGCAACATGACCCATGCTTTGAAAAGGGGACAAATTTTAGTTTGTTGGCAGAAAAGAGGTGCGATCCATGCTTCCACATTAAAGCTCGAATGCCAAAGTCAAATTTGGCAATTATACAGCATGGTTCCAGTAGGCTTCTTTTAGGACGACGACAACACAATAGTGTTTCCTCTTTCAAATGGGATGCGACAGGCCAAATTGTCAAAAAAGTGCCAAGTTTCTTTCTCTTTTCTCCTATATATTATAACTTCTCACTTTTGAGAAGGAGGTGTTCTTCCACTTTTGCAAAGGTGCAGCCCTAGAAAAATTTCACCTGAATCAAATAAAATGTAGTTTTTTACCTCCATTTGGATAGATGTTTCAGAGTATGCATTGAATGTTTGTCTGTGTCCAGTCATCATTTCTTAATGCTCTCACAGGTTTAACACCAGCAAACTTGTCATCTACAAGGTGCCATCTCTGCAACTGAAAGGAGAAGAGCAGTATTTGAGAAGTGTGAAATAGAGGAAGTTGCTACATAAGTGTGCATCTCACAGCACCTTTGGTGATCCCTTTCTTTTTGTATCTTCCATTAAGGCCTCCCTGCCAGTTTCCAATAGCCTGGTCCTTTTGCCAAATGTGTAGTGTATGTCTGTATTTGTCTGGTTCTGAGAGTGGATGTGTGAAGGTCGACCCTTGTTTTTTTGGTGCATCACCTCTTTTAGAGTAGGCTTGTTTTTTCTTGCATTCTCTTTCTCCCTTTTCATCCCTGCCCTTTTTATATCTATATATATGTGTTTTACTTTTGTTGGAAACAATATGATGCATCAAAGGGAGCTAGCCCTTATCTAGAGACTCTCTCCTCCAGCTTCACCAGTCCCACAGGTGAGAGGAGAGTTTCCATGTTGTGAGGAGAAGGTAGGAGCTAGGCCTCCTTGCCCCAGGTGTAATCTCCAGTGTCAACAGTTCTGGCACACCTGGTGGGACCAACTGGGATAGGTTTTGTCCAAAGAGTTGAAGAATTTTTGGTGTGTTCTTCAACCGACCAGCCTTTGAAGGCTTTGCATCAACACCAATGGTGACTCTGAGTTGAATCTACTTGTTAAGTAGCCTGGTGCCATTCAAAAATCATTTCTTTTAAATGTATAATTATTTTACACAAAATCATGGGCCTTATATTCCTTCATATTACCATGATCAGACTCAGCCTCTTTATGGCATCCCCTCAAGTAGCTCTCCTAGTTGCCCTGCAACGATAAGGTAAATGAGGCTAGAGTTTGAGAGGCAGATAATGGAGATCAACAGAGAGAAGGAGCAGTATAGATATTAGCAGGAGCTGATGTATAAAGAGGAGTGTTTGTTTAGGCAAGCACAGGCTTTGCAATCTATGAAGGAGGAGGTAACAAAATGGAGAAATCCATCTTTTCAAGGCAGCCAGCCTTGTGTGCCCCCTCATATTCCAAGAAATGCCCCCTCTTTTACACCAAATCCTTTCTATCAAATAGCGCTTGCTCACTCTAGTTCACCAAATGCATCTACTCTCAATTCCGTGTGCCTAGCTTTCCAATACCAGAGGGCATCAGAGCAACCCCCCATGGAGATTAATCTTCCCAATCCTTTATATTATGAATCTTTCATTGGGGTGAATACCACCAGATAGCATGTCCCTCCTCTGAAGTCTCCTCCAATGCACCAGCATTATTTTCCTTACATTCCCCAACCTCCCCAAGTCCTTCAGCATAATGTGCAGATTTTGAGTTGGAGGAAGAAATGCCAGGAACCAGCTCTGAGCTTTGGAGAGGATCATGCTGGTGACCTCCAAGAAAGACTCTTTCAGGACAACCTAGTCAAGCAAATTGAATATTTAGAGGCTATGATGAAGCTGCTTCTTAAAAGAGAGAAAAAACTTATAGACCTTGTAGAGGAGCCTCAGGACCTTGTAGAAAACAAATTTGTTGCATGTTTGCAGGAGCAAAATTCTAATTCAGAATTCTTGACTTGGGAGGAAATAGTGGAATCACGGGGCAGGAAAGAGGAAAAAAAAGGTTTTGTTCAAAACCTTGAAGAAGATGAAGCTGCTCCTACCCATGATTCCTATGATCTCCAAGAAAGGCTCTTCCAAGAGGAGATAGCCAGAAGAATTGTAGAGTTGGAATCCAAAGAGAAATTCCTCAGCCAATGTGTGGTGGATGGTTCAAACCAAACAACACATTCCATGCCTGAACACACCCCACATACACATTTCCAAGAGAGTTATCAGGCTGTGCCTGATATTGATGAAGTTTTGATCAAGTGGAGAGGGGAGAATCATTCGATTCTAGTTCAAGGACTGCCTCCTCTTCCACATGTTTTTGCCATTTCACCCCTTCTCAAGGAAGAACTTGTCCTGTAGGAGGCAAGTGAGGAGCAGAAGATTCAATCTATAGTCTTTCAAGAAGCTGCCATGAGCAACAACAAGGAAGAAATCATCATTGATGCTCCTTGTGAAGACCTTATCAGTAGTGGAGAAGATGCAAGTCTTGCATATATGTAGATGTTCCAGCAATACAAAGAGGAACAAATGCATGGTAAGCTCTCTTCTCCTCTATTTGATGAACTTCCTTATTGTTTTGATGATGAGGATGACTACGCTAAGGAGCCTGAGTTAAAGGAAAGAAAGGAGAGGTCTGTCTTCCTGGAGGAACGCCTTGAAGAAGAGAGTTTTTAAGAAAGAGGTGATGTTCTGTGGGATGAGCAATAATTTTTTGAGTCCATTTCAGACATCACAGTAGTCACCCTTCTTCAAGAAGGCCAAAGGGAAGTAGAGGATGAGTCTGAAAGAGCCTACAATGAAGCAGAAGGAAATAGGTCAGACCATGATGCATTGCAGACAGAATGTACATGTCAAAGGGCTAATGGTGATAAGCTAGTAGCCACTAATTTCTTGGTGAAGAGCACCAATAGAAGGGACCAACATTCAATAGGCCTCCAGGAACAAGTAGAATACATATATATTGGAGGCATGTTTGAATTTGATCCACTCGGATTCCAGCCAATGCAGGTGACGGGCAAGAAGATCAAGTCACCAACTCTTTTCTTCATTCAACTACTTGCCTACCACCATAAGTCTTCTTTCTAGGAAGGGGACTTAAGAAATTTTCCTTTTGATCTAGGAGGTAGGTGAACATTCCTGGTTAGCTGTATATAATAGTTTACTTTTAGTTGTTTTTTCCCTATTTTCCCTAAGTGCAGTTGCACAGGTAGTGTTTTTTAGCTTTGTGTGTTTTCCTTTGCGCATGGGGTAAAAGGCTTCATTTGATTCTCAAATCTTTCCAACTGTTAATAATTCTTTCATAGCTGCATTTGACTCCGCACCCAATGGATTTCCAAGGCAACTGGGTTCTAAGCATAGCAGGCATGCTTCCCCTGTGAGTCACCAAACTGTTGACCAATTTTTGCCCCTTGGCAAAATTTTGGTCAACTTCTTCTCTAGATTTTTGAAGCCAGTCACTTTCAGGTTGTGAGTTCATCTTCAATTTCATGCTCAGTTTAGCCTAGTTCATTGGTTCAGCCTGGTTCATCTCATTTCATCGCTTGGTTCAAGGACGGTTCAGGTTCAATGCTAAGTTCAATGGTTTGGTTCAAGGGGTTGCCCTTGGCTAAAGGCATAGTCAAAGTCAAAGTGCCCTTTGGAGGGTGGGCAGACACTTCAAATATTTCAAAGGATTCAGGCCGCTACAAATGCAAAGGCTGACAAGGGATCCGATATGATGCCACATGGGCCCGATGACGTCGCAGTGGCTGTCAAATTTAATAGAATGAAATGTCTGTTAATGTTTAAAGGCATGACGGCCGTAGAAGCGTTAATTTTAATGAAATAGAATAACCATTTGTTTTCAAATGAGAAGCGATAGCCATGGAAAGGGGCTCAAAATGTAGCGACCCACCAGAAAGTTTGCCTCAGGGGCTGAATAAGCTAGAAAAGACAAGGATGCAGAAGAAGACAAAACAAAGTGATAGACAAGGAGAATGACATGGCACAGAAGTGACAAGGCAGCCCAAGTGTCAAAGTGCAGGTGATTTATTGCTTGATAGTCCCCAAATGGCGCAAACAGCAAGCAACATGACCCATGCTTTGAAAAGGGGATAAATTTCAGTTTGTTGGCAGAAAAGAGGTGCGCTCCATGCTTCCATGTTAAAGCTCGAACGCCAAAGTCAAATTTGGCAATTATACAGTATGGTTCCAGCAGGCTTCTTCTAGGATGATGACAACACAACAGTGTTTCCTCTTTCAAATGGGACGCGATAGGCCAACTTGTCAAAAAAGTGCCAAGTTTCTTTCTCTTTTCTCTTATATATTGTAACTTCTCACTTTTGAGAAGGAGGGGTTCTTCCACTTTTGCAAAGGTGCAGCCCTGGAAAAATTTCACCTGAATCAAATAAAATGTAGTTTTTTACCTCCATTTGGATAGATGTTTCAGAGTATGCATTGAATGTTTGTTTGTGTCCAGTCATCATTTCTTGATGCTCTCAAAGGTTTAACACCAGCAGACCTGTCATCTACAAGGTGCCATCTCTACAGCTGAAAGGAGAAGAGCAGTATTTGAGAAGTGCAAAACAAAAAGTTGCTACATAAGTGTGCATCTCACAACACCTTTGGTGTTCCCTTTCTTTTTGTATCTTCCATTAAGGCCTCCCTACCAGTTTCCAGCAGCCTGGTCCTTCTGCCAAATGTGTAGTGTATGTCTGTATTTGTCTGGTTTTGAGAGTGGATGTGTGAAGGTTGACCCTTGTTTTTTTGGTGCATCACCTCTTTTAGAGTAGGCTTGTTTTTTCTTGCATTCTCTTTCTCCCTTTTCATCCCCCCTTTTTATATCTATATATCTATGTGTGTTTTACTTTTGCTGGAAACAACACGATGCATCAAAGAGAGCTAGCCCTTATCTAGAGACTCTCTCCTCTAGCTTCGCTGGTCCCACAGGCGAGAGGAGAGTTTCCATGTTGTGAGGAGAAGGTAGGAGCTAGGCCTCCTTGCCTCGAGTGCAATCTCCAGCGTCAACACCTTTGACTAGGAATTACTAATGGTTTTAACAAACTTGGGGTCTTAACTATTTCACCTTTATTCTATTGGCATATCAAGCATTATTCCACAAAATTTTATAAATATCCCTTGAGTCCTTCCCAAAATAATTCTTTCTTAATTCTATGATAAGTTTTCAAGAACCCTGAGTGTCCCCCAATTGGAGATGCATTCAACCCTGCAAGAATCTTATGCTTAAGCTCTGAATTCTTGCACAATTATAACCTACCCTTATACCATAAGACATTACCTTTCCATTCAAATTTGTCAGAGGATAAATTACCTTGCTGGAGATTTTGAATCAAAACCTATGTATCCTTGTCTTGATCCCATTCTAACCTAGCTTCATCCACCCAATCTGCTTGCAACATGGATATTGCACAAAGTAATGCTTCTGTGGATGCATCCCGTCTAGATAGTGCATCTACTACTACATTATCTTTAACCTTATTATAGATGATTTCAAAATCATAACCCAACATTTTGGTTACCCATTTTTGTTGTTCCTCAGATGATAATCTTTTCTCCCAAAAGTATTTGAGACTATCATGATCTGTTTTCACTTTAAAGTGTCTACCCATCAGATAAGGCCTCCATTATTTAACTGCATGAAGAATAGGCATAATTTCTTTCTCATAGATAGGTTTTTATATATTATTACCTTTGAATTGATGACTTTGAAATGCAATGGTTCTTCCTTCCTACATTAGTAGTACCCCTAATCCAGACCCAGAAGCATCACATTCAATAGTGAATGTCTGTGAGAAGTCTAGAATAGCCAAAACTAGAGTGGTGCACATAGTTACTTTTAGTTTCTCAAATGATTTGGTGGCATCATAATTCCAATGGAAAGCATCCTTCTTTAGCAATGCAGTGAGTGGAGTTGCTATGCTACCATAACCTTTCACAATCTTCTATAGTAACCTGTTAGTCGAAGGAACCCTCGAAGGTTTTTGAGAATATTTGGCATGGGCCATTCCATAATCGCTTTGATCTTCTGGGGATCAACTTTGACACCTTCATGGGAAACAATGTGACTAAGTTACTCTACCTCTTGTACTCCAAAAACACATTTAGATGGCTTCACATAAATTTGGTGCTTCTCCAAAACTATCAACACCTATTTCACATGTTGCAGATGTGCTTCCCATGTCTGACTATAAATCAATATGTCATAAAAGAAAACTACCACAAACTTCCTTAAAAAGGCCTAAAAATAGTGTTCATCAAGCTCTAAAAAGTAGATGCTACATTTGTAAGGCCAAAGGGCATTACCAAAAACTCATAATGGCCCTCATGTGTTCTAAAAGTAGTTTTATGAACATCTTCATCCTTGATTCTAATTTGATGGTACCCCGAGCGAAGATACAATTTTGTGAAATAATTAGCACCATGTAACTCATCAAGAAAATCATCAATTACTAGAATAGGAAACTTATTTGATGGTGTACTTGTTGAGTTCCCTATAATTTGGGCACATCATCCATGTGTCATCCTTCTTCTACACCATGACCATTGGTGATGAATATGCACTTTGCCTATGCTTGATGATCCATGCCTCCAGCATCTCATGGACCATCTTTTCACTTTCACTCTTTTGTGCATATGGATATCTATAAGGTCTGATATTTGGTGGTTGACTACTTGGAATTAGTTGAATGGCATGATCATGTTCTCTTTTTGGTGGTAGTCCTTTTGGCATGGCCCCAAAAATAGATGAGTGGTCCTTAAGAATTATCTGTACATCAGGATGTGTAGATGCTTGTGTGGGTTGAACTTCTATGGAGCATAATCATGCAATAATTCCCTTTGCCCCCTTTTTTAGCATCTTGGTCATCTAATGTGAACTAATCAATTGTGGAGATTTTTCATGTAATCCACGTAGTTCAATTTTGTTACCTTCAGAATGAAAGTGCATGAATAGTTCTTGGAAGTTCATCTCAATGGTACCTAAGGTTGTGAGCCATTGGACTCCCAAAACAATGTCTGTGTTACCCATGGGAATAGCAAACATAGGAGAGTCAAGATTGTACCCACCCATAGTAAGCTTAATACTATGGCATTTGCCTAAATAATTAATTATGCCACCATCTGCAATCATGACCTAAAATTTTGGTGCTGGGTAGATGAAATAGTTCAATCGAGTGGCCAACTTATGGTTTATAAATTTATGTGTGCTCCCTAAATCAATCAACACTGTCACCTTCTATTTCTTGAGGAAACCCACCACCTTAAGAGTTTGTGGAGTGTTAATACCTACAAGTGCATGACAAGAGATTATAGGTTGGGAATCTTTAGGTACCTCCTCTATATCTTCCTCATCATCATTAGAGGCATCATCTGCTTCTTCATCTTCATTTGGTACCTCAATGTAGAATAACTTCTTCTCAGCACATCTATGTCCTTTACTCCACTTGTTGTCACAACTGAAACATAATCCTTTTGCACGCTTCTCTTCAATTTGCTGAGGGGTCAATCTAGTAGGTGGAGGAAATGTTGGTGACAATATGCTACGATCTTTAAAGTGAGTGAATGGCTACTTCTTGTTGGCTATGAATTTTTCCTCAGCTTTACGTGCCATGATAATAGAATCAAAAATCTTAAGTGGATTAAACATGCGTACCTCATGTTGAATGTGGTCCTTGAGTCCACCCAAAAATAGGTCATTCAAGTTTGCTTCAAAAATTATCTCCACACGTAAGGACAGGTTCTGAAAATGATGAATATAATCCTTGATAGAGCCAGTTTGTCACAATTTTGCTAGTTGAATGAAGTAATTCTCTGTCACACTATTGCCATAGTGTAATTACAGCTCCTCTATAAAAATTGACCAGGTGACATTGAGAGTCATATTTTTCTTTTAAGCACACAACCATCAATACCAAATGAATTGATCAGGTTCAAGATACAAGGATTCCATGGTAACCTTCTATCCACCTGGAATCTGATGTAGGTCAAAAAAATTATCCATTTGGTTGATCTAATTGAGTGGATCTTTTCCATCAAATTTATGCATATCCACCTTTGGTAATAGGTTCCTCTATGGCCATGGAGTTAGATTTGAAGTAGATTGGTTAGGAGAACCACCCTAGTGGGGTTGTGCAATAGAGTTAACTTGATGATTTGACTTATTAATTTTCAAAGCCATCATGATATCTCCCAAACTATCTTGTATGGATTGCATATTAGATTGTATGCCTTGCACCTCACTCTGAATGCCTTGCACACTATAGTCAAGCTGGCTCACTTTATGATCTATGTCAAAAAACCTTGGTACAAAGGGTCTAGTGCATCCCCCTTCTGACTCCATCTCTTCCTTGTTAGGAGTTTTACCTGGAGTTTCAGCACCCTTTCCTTGGCCCCGAGTTTGTGGACCTTCCATAAATGGGTTTTACGATGTCGACCCTTATTGGCACTTTTGACCCAAATTTTACCAAGTGATTTTGGAATTATGTTAGCCTCAAATAAAAATATACAAATAACATACCATAGCCAAATTTTTCTAATATTTTCAAAAATGTAAATAACTTAGAAAAATTCTTTGAATTGTGCACTATAGAGAAATTTTATGAAAAACCATAAAATAGTGATAACTTTTGTAAAATAGATCCAAATGAGCTGAAATTTTAATGGAAGATTAATTTGATTATTTATCACCTCTAGTAAAACTTTTGCATAGAAATTTGTAACCTTTTTTTAAATATCTCAAAATTTAAAAATTTAGTGTTTTGCCCACAAGATTGCCCAAATCACAGCTCTGATACCACTTGTAATGCAATTACTTCAAGAATTAAGTATAATAGTAGAATTATATCTAAATATTACTAAAATATATCCAAATATATGATAATAGATAATCCACTTCGAGGGGGTAACCTCTAAAAGCTTTAATAAGAGCAGAATTCACAATATGATGCTAAATAATTACCCACTACCTCCCATATATAGTCTATTTAGGCCATGGTTATTCCATAGGCCAACCTACTAATCAAAATAAGGCATAGATAAATGTAATATAAAATCAAAGAGGGATAAGTAATCCATAAGTTAGCTAATACTATCCTCATACATGTGATAGGTTAGGGGCATAGCATGCCCTTCCCCTTCAAACCAATGTTGTCCTCAACGTTGAATAACTCTGGATGTTGTTGTAAAAGATCTTCACCTTCCCAAGTTTCATCTTCACTACTTAGGTTCTTCCACTTGATCAGATATTCCTTAATCTCTTAGGTTCTCAACCTCTTAATATGTGTTTGGAGGATCTTCTCTAGTTCCAAAATGATACGTCCTTCTTCATCTAGTTCTGGAAGCTTTGTCTGGGCTGAAACTTTCTATCCAATGACCTTATTCAAATAGGAAACATGAAATACTAGGTGTATGCAAGATGAATGAGGTAACATGAGCTTGTAATCCACACTTTTAATTTTTTGCAGAACCTGATAAGGGCCATAATACTTAGGAGCAAGTTTGTTGTCCTTTTTCTGTTGCTTCAAGGACATCTTCTTGTAAGGATACAAATGTACAAATACCCAGTCACCCACCTCAAAAAATTTCTCACTATAGTGTTGATCTACTTTTTACTTCATCCTATTTTTTTCTATGTCTAAATTCTCTCTCAAACTAGCCAAAACCTCTTGTTGATGCTGAATGTGCCCCTCCTATGGTAATGTAGTTGGATTTGAAGTAGACTGGTTGGGAGAACCACCCTGGTGGGGTTGTGCAATAGCATTAGCTAGATGATTTGACTGATTATTTTTCAAATCCTTTATTATATCTACCAAACTATCTTGTATGTATTTCATATTAGATTGTATGCCTTGCACCTCACTCTGAATGCCTTGCTCACTATAGTCAAGCTGGCTCACTTTATGATCTATGTCAGAGAACCCTGGTATAAAGGGTCAAGTACATCCCCCTTTTCAATCCATCTCTTCTTTTTTAGGTGTTTTACCTAGAGTTTTAGCACGCTTTCCTTGACCCTGAGTTTGTGGACCTGCCATAAAAGGGCTTTACAATGTCAACCCTGATTGGCACTTTTGACCCAACTTTGACCAAGCAATTTTGGATTTTTTTTCAGCCTCAAATAAAAACATACAAATAAAAAACCCTATCCAAATTTTTTTAATATTTCCAAAAATGTAAATAACTCAGAAAAATTCTTTGAATTACGCACTATAGAGCAATTTTATGAAAAACACTAAAATGGAGATAACTTTTGTGAAATAGATCCAAATGATCTAAAATTTTAATGAAAGCTTAAATTAATTATTTCTCACCTTCAATGAAAAAAATTTAGAGAAATTTGAAACCATTTTATAGATATAGCCAAATTTTAAAAAATCAGGGTTTCACCCTCAAGATTGCCCAAATCGTAGCTCTGATACCACTTGTAATTAAATTACTTCAAAAATAAATTAGAATATCATAATTAGATCTAAATATGACTAAAATATATCCAAATATATGATAATAGATAAGCCACTTTGAGGGGGCAACCTCCACAAGCTTCAATAAGAGTAGAATTCACAATATGATGATAAATAGTTACCCACTACCTCCTATATATAGTCTATCTAGGCCATGGTTACTCTATAGGCAGACCTACTAGCCAAATGAATGCATAGATAAATATGAAATAACATCAAATAGGGATAATTAAGCCACAAGTCGCCTATTCATATCCTAATACATGCGATAGGTTAGGGCCGTAACAGTATAAAGATTCATTCTTTGCTTTTCATGCCTAATTTTCATAATATGGTATGCTATTAAGAAAGTCATTTTTGAACCTAATAAGATACTAATCCTTCAAATAAATGTTTAAATATATTTAATATAAGGTTTTATCTCTTTCTTTCTATTTATCATGTGGAATTTTTTTCAATTTTATCATGTTAAACCCATTAGAAATTTCATGGCACATGCCAGTGTTTCTTATACATTCATGCACTAATTCATGATTTCTATCTTTTGATTTCTATCTCTCATGTGGAATTCTCTTTATAAACATATTTTTATATAACTTATAAATACAATTTCATACATTTCATTTCACATTCATGATTTCTACCTAGATGCATATAACTCTTTTGCTACTTTTATGTTCAAATTACAACAATATAAATGCAATAAAATCAAATTTTTAATCCACTATTCAATAATCAATTTCATGTTTTTAACTCTACTTTGTCATCTCAAAAAATAACAATAAAATTTATCCTAAAATCTAACCATTCCTAAAAAATGATGTAGAATTCTTAAATTAATTATTTCAAACATTTGACTTAGTTTATCCTTATATTTAAGAATTAAACTAGTTAAATCGCTAGTAACTAAAATATCATCAAAATATAAAAAAATTAAGATAACATGACCATTTTCAAATTTAACAAAAAAATCATTATCATAATAGTAGTTAAAGAAACTTATATCTTTGAAAAAATAAGTAATTTTAGAGTACCAAGCTTGAAAAACTTATTTTAAACCATACAAGGAATTATTTAACTTATACATAAAATATTCTCTGTTAAGATAAGTGAAACCTTTAGAATAAGTCATGTAGATTTACTCTTCTAAATCACCATTTATAAAAGCATTATTGACATTTATTTGGTGGATAACCCAACCATTTTGGGATACAAGAGCAATCAGTAATCTAATATTACTCATTTTCTGTATAGGAGTAAGGGTTTTAGCATAGTCAATTATGGGGTTTCTAAGTAAACCCACAAGTAACTAATATTTATTTAAACTTTTTAATTTTACCAAATAAATTATACTTGATTTTATGAATCCATGTAATACTAAAAATATGCCTTTTAGGCAGAGGAGGGATAAGACCCCAAGTCTAATTTTTAATTAAAGTATTGAACTCATCTTGCATATAAGAATTCTATCTATCATCCTAAATGGATTCCTCAAAAGATCAAGGTTAACATTCATACATAGTCATTAAGGTATGATAAGATTGTTGACTCTTAGTTAATTTATTAATATTATCAACATTATAAGATTAAATTAGGGATTATTACCATTTGTGTATTTTAGATTGAACATGAAACTTAAATGATTCTATAGACTCTAAGTTATCTAAAGATGGATCAACTTCCTTTAGGGCATCTGTTTCTTCATAAGGAGAAACAAGAGAGATAGGTTCATCAAAAGAATAACATTGAAGAGATTCCAAAGAGGGATCACAAAAGGATTTTTCAAGAATAAAAACATTTGTATTATCAATGATCTGACACTTAGATGGATCATATACTATTAAACCTTTTGTCTTACCTCCATAACCTAAAAAAATACAATAAAAGGAAGTGATCAATCTTATTTCTTTTAAATTTGAGAAAAAAGATAGAAGAAGGACTACCAAATATCCTTAGATGAACCACACTAGGTTTATTTTTAAACTATATTTATAAAGGAGTATAAAGATGAAAGGATTTGGTAGGGACTCTATTCAGAATATGCAAAAAAGTATTCATGTCTTCGACCCATAAAAACTTAAGAACATTTATAGAATGCAACATTGTTCTAACCATTTTGTTGAGGGGAATAGGAATCTATTAGTTTCCTTTGAATATCACAACTAATGAAAATAAAATCAAACTCTTTACTAATGTATTCACCACCATTATCATATCTTAATCTCTTAATATAAAAACTAGAAGCATTTTCAACAATAGCTTTAAATTTTTTGAATTTAGACAACACTTCAGATATATAAAAGTAACAACATATAAATAATCATTAAAATATACAACTTCAAGATATCCTACAACATCACTATGAATTAATTCTAAAGGATGAGAGGAATTCACATCATGATTCTTGTGAAAGGGATTAGTATGTTGCTTATCACATAAGAAACCATCACAAATTTCATGATGAGAACAAATGGAAGGTAAACCAAAAACAAGATTATGAGAAGACATATAATGTAAACTTATAAAATTAACATGTGTTAATCTTTCATGCCAGAATTGAGATTCATTCTTACTATGTGATGAAAGTAAATATGTAGAAGCAGTAAAAATGTATAAGATATTATATTGAACACCTTCAATAATCAGAGAACCAGATTGATTTTTAATGGATCAGTTATCTTTAATCAATGTTAAAATAAAATTATATTTCATAATTTGATAAAAAAAATAGAAAAAATTTATTAAACTTAGGTACATAGAAAACATCATTAATAACAATATTTTCAAATTTTATTTTTCTTTGCCTAGTTGATTTTAAAAATGAATTATCTCCTAAATATATATTTTTAGAGATAGCTCTAGAATCATAAAAAATTAATAAATAATTAATTCATATGGTGCGATGCACCACTATCTAGAATCCATTAATTCTCAATTGAAAAAAATAAAACATATAAAATAAAAACATTTGAATTTTGATCATATTATTTTTCTAATTAGGGTTTTAATTCTTCTATTTATTTTGATTAGATTTATTTCCTTTATTATTTTTATAAAATTGATTATTAACTCTATATTTATTTTTATAACATATTTCCCTTCTATGACCAAATTTACCATACATATTTCAATTCCCATTAAACTTAGATTTATGATTCTTATTACCAAATCTCTTATTTCCATTTTGTCTTTAGTAAAACTAGGGTTAGGTTTATGGTTTCTATTATTATTAGAACCAAGGTTGAGAGTGAGAAGTGTCTAAGTTTCATTCTCTTTAGAAACCACTTGCTCTTCTTGAATCAGAAGAGTTGATAGGGTAGTGAGATCTGGGATATCTTACTCTATTTGATATTTTGAATTCAAAATTGAGATAAAATTATTAATTTTTCTAAATGTTAAGCTAAATAATAAAATAAATCAAATGATATTAAATCAAATTATAGTTACAAATATCTAACTAAGCTTTAATATTCTTAATTTTAGCAAGAAAATTAATAATCTTTTCATCACCATTCATAGGTGTATTTATCAATTAAAGAATCAATTTAATAATCTTCAAGAGATGAATGCCCTTGTGAATAGACTTAAGGAGTATCTAGTCATTGTTAGGAGACTCCTTATTGTTTATATGGAGTACGAATTCATCTTTAACACTCTATAAAACAATCAACATGGTTTCTTGTTATTTCTATTGAAACACATTTGAAATAATAGGTGTCACTTGTCACCTTGATGGGGCTTTTGTAATCTTGATAACAATTTTCCATAACTTATGGGCCTTAAATTATTATTTAATGTGAATTTTTGATATGTTATAGTAAGATTCATTAAACATTTATGATATATCTAGTAAAAAATTAGAAGAAGCCATTATTTTCCGTTAAAATTGACACTACAACACTAGATAAAGCTTAAATTTGAACCCTTTTTAAAAGTGAATTTATACTCTTTTAAAAGAAATTAAAACAAATAATAATTGTTCATATTAATGGTATAGAAATTAATAAAATTATGAAAGATTGTAATAAAATAGTGTGTTACAAGTATCACCAAAAATACATTAATATAAGAATAACTATTAAATATAAACATTGTTTAATGTGAATTTTAAATTTACTTGATAGTAAAATAAATTGCAAGTGTAAACAAGTAATTGTTTTCAAATATATGTTAAACAATGTGAAAATATTAAAGCAAAATACACTAATTTATGTGTCATAAGGGTCTTACATAAAATAATTATTTAAATAGTATGATTAAAAAACATGTAAAATTTATAATTCGAGGTTTAAAAATAAAATTAGATCACACCAATGCATGTAGAATGTGTTAAACCCTAGGAATTGACTGGTCATACTAATACACTCAATAAAATATTCACTAGGTCAAATATAACAAGAAGGTTGACATAGAGAGGGATTTTTATGAGATAATAATGACATACAAACAAAAAAACAAAATTCAAAAATAATCAAATTTGAAAAAAAATAGTTTTAAAATAGATTTGGAGATATTTGAACATAAAACCTACCCTTTTTCAAGTTTTTACCAAAATAAGTACTGTCAACTCTTCTACTATACTAGTTGGAACTATAAATGCACTATATTGATTTTAAAGCTTATTTAATTTATTTTTATTTATTTTTTAAAATTATAAAAAATTATAAAAAACATGTATGTAAAAACCAATATTAAAAACTTTCCCAAAAAAATACTAGTTTGGTGAAAATAGAACTTAGGAAGGTCAGGACCACTTGAATATATACAAGATTTAATAAATATATTATATATTAAATAAGGTTTCAAAAACATTCACATACCTTATATCTTATTGTAGCTATTAATGGCACAAGTATGGCACCCAAGTGGAACAGGGGTGCTCATAGTAGTTGATATGAGCTACCAATACAAATTCTTTCAACCTTTTACTTATTTTCAGACCATTCTTCACAAAACACTCTTTTTAATGATATTTTCCATATAAAAATATATTATAATCTCACAGTGTTTTAAATGTTTAATTTACCAAAGGGATAAAACCCTTTTTATACTGAGGTGTGGAGGTTTACTTTTGTAACCAATGAGTCCAACCTCTCCTTGAAGAACTTTTAAACAATAATAATTAATATGTTTTATTATTGCTTTTACATGAGGATTTAACCCATGTTAAATAATAATAATAATAATAATAATACATTTATTATTTACCTATGTAAATGTGATAAGATTCCAATAAAGGCATTGCTTAAGCATAATATGTTCCAACACAATCTTATTCATGTTATTATTACATCATCCTCTTTTACTAAGAGAGGGTTTAGGAAATTATTCATGTATTTTTATCATCACTTCTAGGGAAAGGAGATTAAATCCCTTCCTCAAGATTATATTTACACTGAATAATAACTATGTGGAGTATGATTCTAGTATGTGTGATATGTAGTTGTAACTCCCTTAAGGTTTTTCAACAAATCAAATTTTATCCATTCTACTTTGCATGTCTATTGTGGATAATTAAGTCAAGAGAGGAAGAAGACATCAATTTATACATTCTACCCATCAAATTCAAGAAACACAAATACAAGACTGTATAACATCAAGAGGGAAACATGCATAAAAAATATAAGCTAGAAAGGTGTTCAATATAGATTCAATGCAATTGAACATATTCCATGGCTTGGTACATAAAGAATATTCAACACACTGAATCTTCCATGTATATATTCATCAATAGTACTGTAAGTACTAAATCTATTCCTGCATAGTGACTAGTCCATATTTCATATAAAATGGATTCATCCCTTCTAAATCATTGTTTCAATTATAGAGTTCCAATATTCTACCTAAGTGTGAATTTTGTAACAATATTATACATAATCCTAGGTGTCTTAGGATATATTTCATCTTATTATAATAATTTGAATTTCCATTACTATAAGAATAGGTGGGATCATTTGGGAATGTGAAGTGAACAACCATCTTGGCTTATTTATTTGTAATGTTTTAATCTTTTCAAATTAAATCATGAAGACAATTTTGGAATATACCAAATATTATTCATTGTGATTATGTCATTAATTTATCTAGCCTAACAGTGGTATCAAAGCAATATTTTTCATTGGTCTATCTTCTTTATCCATTATTATTCCTCCCTAAACTTTATTGTACAACTTGTTACCTCTTATTTGATGACTATAATAGCCTGCATGGATTTTTTTCAACTAGAGCATAACATTTCCTATTGGTGTAGAATTTTATCCTATGGGTTTTGTCTACATGGATCATTAGCTTATTTAGGGTATGTAGGTAATTGGATAATATTGTTCCAAATTAATTAGAATGTGGGCTCTCTATCTTTGTCCCTCTTATATATATAACCTCTCCTTTGTATTTATCATCCAAGATGATATGGAGTATTTTATTATTTACTTTCATTCCTTTAAAATATTCTTTTATTCAAGATTTAATTTAATAGTAGCCTAATTATGATGTGCACTTTCTCAACTTATGAGATCACTCCACCATGTGCATTCATTAATCTAGTGATCCTGGCTACAACTCTAACATGGTATCAGAGCATTAATCTATGTTCACAATTATCTGGTTGGTTATTTGTTATTATTTTTTATGAGTTCTCATCTTTGCTAGAGTCATTTTTTTATATTTGGATCATTAACAGCCATTACCACCTTTTATGGTTTTGTGTGACTATGTGGAACTTTGATTTGGCATACTCGTGGAGTGAAGATTATCTTAGCATTAGAGCAAATTTAGATCTATGTTTTTCACCTCCAAAAGGGAATTTCACCTTCCAAGGTATTTTTTACAGATCCAAGGCATTTTTTTACTAATCTAAGGTGTTTTTTATTGATCCAAGGCATTTTTTACTGATCTAAGGCATTTTTTGATTGATATAAGGATTTTTTGATAGCTCCAAAGCATTTTTGACAAATCTAAAGCATTTTTTGACTGATTCAAATGTTGGAAACACAATGACTAAGAGGGGGGTTAATCAATCTCCTTATCAAATTTTAATTTCACTTAAATAGATCTTCATTCATCAAGAAACATAATCATATGAGTAATATCAACTAGTCTAACATAACAATGAGAATATACACGTAGCAAGTATGAACACATCATATAAATGAAAAACCCTCATGGGAATAAAATTCACTAACCATATCTTAGACAACTAGTCCTATAAATCAATGAATCAAATTTAGTTTAGAACCTACTCAACTTGGAACATCAACCCCAGTCTATCAAGCACCAACTTGATAGAGTCTTTAGCAAGCACCCATTTTCAAGGAAGCACCAACTCCCTTAATGACTCAGCACCAACTGAGCCACCTCCTAACCAAGCACCCACTCAGCCAAGTATACTTTTGCCTTCCATATTTGTCCTTGTTACAATATTAAAAAAATGATGGTCCTCTTATTTATCTCTTCACACACTTTTATCTCTCTCAAAACTACCTCAAATCTTCTTCGCTCAACTAGCCCACTTCTTAACTTGATTAGGTCATATGACCTTCATCTCCATACTCAAACCACCTGTTAGATAATCATGATTGTCTCTTTAAATCCATATAATGGTCTTCATGACCTCCATATTCTCTTCATTGTGATTTTTTATTTACTTTTACTCTCTCTTATCTAACACACTAAAATAAGCCTAATTAGTCTTGCTCTTATACAAGTCACTTACTCTCACATACCTTGGTCAAAAATGCATAATTGAATACTTGTATTACCCTTAAAATAGGTCTTAGAATATTTTTCAAACATGAATCACATAACAATAGGGTATTCATAGCATATAGGACCAAAACCCCTTTTAGGCCTTAAGGAGACCTAATCTCATTAGGCCTTTATTAGAGCACGCTACACTTTGTCTTTCTTGAAACACTTAAAAACTCCACATACAAAAGGAACACCTCATATTAAACTCAAATATACCTTATAAAACTTCAATTTAGGTCCAAAAGACCTTTTAGGTCCAACCACCACTTGAACCCCTTCTCAAAACACTGTTCATAATAGGCATGTGCATACATAGAAAATCTATCTTAAATAACTAAAGTAAAAACACAACTTTACCAAACAATCATGGGAAAAATAATATATTAATAAACCTCATGTCCTCAAGGTCATCAAAAACTTTATTATATGCTTCAACTTAGGGTATGCAGGCTCAAACTCTTCTCTAAAATATGCTCACTCTAAACTAATAATTGTATAGAGGATTACAAAACAATTTAGTCAAACATTAGTCCATAAATCATGAAAAATGTATAAATAAATAACTAATCCTATATATTCCTATGGGAATTACAAAGGATATCAAGAAACAAAGGAAAGAAATCAAACATCATATTACCTTCCCAAATGTATTCACCATACCCATGTGGCTCAAAAGCATGTTCTCCCTTGATCAAGCATCCTTGTCTTTGTCAACAAAGGTGGAAAACTCCTCCAATATCTCAATAACACTCCATAAAACCTAGAATCATGATTCCAAATCACTAAACTAGCCTATGAATGAAGCTTTCAAATAAAATCAATGATCAAATGTAAAGGATTATGGAAATACTTTAACATTATAACTTTGCAATATTCAAGATTTTTTATTCAAGTCCATGGCCTCTCTATTTATAGAATTTTGAGATTGGTCAGGATCAACCATGGCCATCCATCTTAAGATTGAGATGTGTGGCCATGGATAATCATAATATTTGTAATTAAACTCATAAAAATCTTCAAGATAAATAAGCATTAAAGAGGCATGGGAGGCATTAACTAGGCATGGTTGACCCATAATCTTGATATTTTATATACTTATGGCTTAATGGATGCCACCCCATAGATGATGTCACTAGGTGATGAAAATATTCAAAATCAATTGACAATAATAAGATATTCAAAAATATCTATGGAATTATTACTTAAGCTCTTAAATTAGAATTATCTTAATTAAGTTTAAGCAAGTTTAGTGCAATTCTTTAGAAATTGGTGCACAATTAATCAAAATGGTCAAAATGTCATATTATTAGGTCATAATTTTATTGGAGAGGAACTAGAAGGTGATGTTAGATGCATTATATTTGTATTCCCATTTATGATGTTACCAACACCAAATAATAAAGGTACATGATGTGTATCAATGAATTAGAAGAAACGAGTGATCCAGAGCATTAAATGGTGAATTTATCATTTTGACTTAAAATGATCTAATCAAAGTTAGTTGGCCCATAAAATGCATTGCCCTATTTATGGAACTGATAATTTTAATTTAAAATTTCATTCCATTTAATGTGTTTTATGTATTTTGACCTAAAATTTGCATTTGAGTGCAATTCAAATAAGATTGATAATTTTAACACAAATAGTGTTAGGAATTGGATGTCTACACCAACTAGCTTCAAAACACAATCATGGAACCTTCAAATTTTGAAATTTTAAGAGACACACTCAAGGAATTTCAATTAATGACCATTTTCTTAAAATATCCTTATAATAATCTCTAATAAATAGATCATAATATCTAATGGAAACTATTAGTGTTGCAGACCAATCTATTGACCTTCTCTCTCACAGTCCTTACTTAGCCAAATAATCCATTTTGGATTCAATTTAAAAACCTACGACACTAACTTTCAATATTATTAAAATCATTTATAAGTCATATATGTCCCAATAAACATTACCATATTAATTGGACACTTTAATTCAAAAGAGAAGGCTTCAAACTCATCATTGTACCTTGTTCACTCAAAACTACCAGTTTTCTTCAAAGACCAGTCATGGTGACTTTAAATTCCAACACCTATTTAGACACATTAAAATACTTATGATTCATTAATATGATATTTATATATCTTTATAATATCTCCAAACACAAAAACACTAAGGTCTAATGGCAAATGTTAGACATATAGACTAATCTTTGGACCTCTCTATACATAAACACATTAGAACTAGATAAATCAACTTATGAGAAACACAATGATCTCAAAATATTATATATAATATAAACATTTATTATAGGTCTTGAAAAACATATTCATGTAATTGGATTCATCCCTAATCCATGATGAGACATCCCTAGTCAACGTCTCACTTCTGCCTAGTTTTCTCACTATTTTCACAATTAGGTCTATTAGTGATAGGTCAACTTGTATGATATATTTAACATACCTAAAGGATATAAAATAATTATAAACCACCATGGACACAAAATAAAATTATCAAACTTTTTCCTCTAATGATATGCATACTTTGACTTGGTCTACTCTTTTTGCTACACTAAATTTAGGAGAAACAAGGCATTTCCTATAGGGTCCACTCACTCACTTATCAAACCAATCATAAATGGATAATAATGGGAGATTTTAATACAAAATAAAATCACTTCTATAACCATTTAATGATATTCTAGTCACTTTTGATAAATATCTACACCATCAAGTCATTGTTAGGGTTCTTTGAGGGTTTAAACCATCTTTTAGTCTTAACAATAGTTCATAAAGCTTAGCCCTTCATTCCAAAAACAAATTATTGAAAATTTGATATAGTACCCTTCCCCATATATCATTAATATCTTATTTCCTCATGAATATCTTGAATATGTCAATTAACACTTGAAAAACCTTCTTGGATAGACAACTCTTCATCTTGTGCACTCGAGAGACCTTAACACACTTTTTATTGATCTAACCTTCAATTTTTGGCTTGAAACTTAATAAACATGCTTAAAACAACTTTAATCACCTTTTTCAATGCTTTAATACTCAACCATGCCTTGTAAATTGACCATGATACCTCATTAGGCCATGCTTTCTCTCTTTGCTTGCTTAGAACTTGACCTACAAGTCACATTAGGCCTTAAAAATAAAATTCTAACCAATATTAAAGATCTTATCACCTCATGTACATGTCATATAACCTCCTATAATGGTTAAACACTATCAAACATTATTAAAATGTCTTATCAATAGCTTATGATTCCTTATTAGGCTAAATAGGGTCTAGAGGTGGTCTAGTTGCATATGAGATTTGTAGGTCTTACCCTTGTAGGCTCACCCTAAGACTCACCTGAGTGTTTCAATGCCTCATATGAATTCTTAAATAACCTTATACAACCTCTTATGCCTCTATTCATCCATCTTATCAAGCCACCATGCTCAAAACTTCTCACTAGTTCTCTTCATGTTATGACTAGTCTTAGGGGACTCAAGCATTTGACCTTCATGATTATTTTCATGTTATCAACAGCTCACTATCATGATAATCACCTCACTCTCATGTCATACAATCACTCTCATGTTTTAACAATGTTAAACATTGTTATACAACCTTATCTCACCATGCAACCAAGCTTATGCCTTTATATAAGGACTATACCATAACTCAACTTCACAAGCCACCTTGTCCTCAAAGGAACATGATATCAAACTCTTATATCCTTTAATATCTTGATATCATCCAACTCACCATGCCACCATGCCTATTTATGCACAATACTAGGCATCCTATGATCATACCTTCTAATACACCACAAGGCTCAAGCACTTAATAACTTACCTTGATTATCCTTCACTAGAGCAACACCAATATTGACAAAATACTTATAATAAAAAATAAAATATTGGGCAACATCCTTTACGATTGATGATCTTTGACAACCTTCACTCATGCATACCTCAAAGACCACTCACCATGCATCTTCACTATATGCACCTTGACATCAATGACATCAACCTTGACATAAAATTACATCAATGAAAACACTTCTCAACAAACTCCCCATTTGTCATTTATGGAAAAACATTATTCAATTTGATCACTCTCATCTCCCCTAGTCTAGTCAAACTCACTTCTTAGACTTTCTCCCCCTTCAACTATTATCTGGATTCATATATTCTTGTAACATAGGTTATGAATCATATTAGGAACATTCTCCCCTTACTCCATGAATAGTCTTTAAATGAACTCTAATCACAATACCATACATATTATCCTTGATATGACTATTATGACTCAAACTCACTAGGCTATCCCATTTATTCTTATCTATCAAAGATATTATTCAAATGGACTCAGGTATACAAGACTACTTACCTTCCTTTATGTACCTTGATTCCATAGAGATTAATGATATCTAACTAAATTTTTTGTTCAATATTCATAAACATCCAACTTGTCTTCATGATTCTACATACCTTCTCTATAATACACACATGTTCTTGAAGCTCATGAATTATCTGATTAGCTCCTCCTGAGCTAAGTCTATCTCTTCTTAAAACTTCCTTTATGCTTGATTATACCTTCAACCTTTTTTCACACCATAATAACTCTTGTTATCATCCTCTTAGATCCTTAATCCATATCTTATCCATATACAACATGAGAACCCTTCATATATTGGTTTACTACTCACTAGGTCTATAAACACCTAGTTCACTATTTGCCAAACTTATATCTTGTTTGATCACCTTACCCTCACACACCCAGGGCATACTAACCATACAAGCCTATGATACATGACCCAAAGGTCATCATCAAACACTTATATAAATCACACTCAATTCTAATGAACATAAAACATCTCTATGATCAATGTTTGTCCACTATGTCAATAAGGTATATCTGCAATCAAGGATATTATTCCAAGGGAACAATCTAGTCCTTCATAATAGATCAAAGATCACTTATGTCATGTCCATAAGGTATCTTATATTTTATTCTTGTATCAATATAACTCCTTCATGTCCATAAGCCTCATCATGACATCCTTCTTGCATCATTCTATCAATCAGGTTTGTACATACATGCTTTACTATGACAAACCTCTATCATATATTGTCTCAGTTAATTTTCTCAAGACACCATAGCACAGACCTCATCATGAAAACTCTTTCATGTACCTAATCACTATCAACTATATTCTTCCAATTATCTCAATTCACATTTGATATCCTTCTTATGCAAGATGCATCTTAACAAGATGCTCTTAGATATCAATTTTTGATTACCAAACAATAGAGAAGACAATGATTAACAATATCACTTTGAATATATCACTACTCTCATACTTATACCATGATATGATAAGACTCAAGCCTCCAATGCACCTAAATACCTTTAACATCTTGACCTATGCCTTCATACAACCATCACTTATGAAAACTCTTATCAATGTAACATTCTTATGTGTATTGACATAATTTAATACCAACGAAATAGACATTTCTCTCACCTAGACACTAGTCTCACAACAAATACTCTCTTGATAAAGAATTTAGAGTAACCAAATTCCCCTTTTGTCTTCACAATTTGTTCATCATATGAAATAATAGTAGACATTGACCATCTCCAAGCAAAGAGAAGCACAAATACAATCAGATATCAAAAACTTTCTCAACATGTCTTCATACCTTTTTCACGTATAATACCTATCAAAACTCAACAAACATCTACCATGCTTCAACTTATAGATGAGTGTCTCCATGAAGATTTAATAGAGTCACCCCTTCTATAGGGCACTAGAATAACATAAATTTAAGAGATTCCTAGATATCCATACTCTCACAAGACTGATTATTCTTCAATTTCCTTCTAAGATTGATTTTCAACTTATGCTTGACCTTTGGCTTGGCTTATACATAATCATTCTAAGCTAGTAAAGAAAATTCTTGACATTCTTTCAAATATAACTTATGTTATATAGTATAAAACATCCCACCTTGGTTTATGAGTTGATCATGACTCACCTTATCATCCTTATTATTATCAATCAACTCTACTAGTACTATCATTATTTAGTATACCATCATTACTATCAAGATAAACACTATCATCATCACAATCCAAGCTTGTGCTTCTTAGGATCACCTTTAGGTTAGATCTATCTCAAAGGACCATGCTCTGCTACTAATTTTTGGAAACATAATAACTAAGAGGGAGGTGAATTAGTCTCCTTATCAACTTTTACTTTCACTTCAATAGATCTTCACTCATCAATAAACATCATTATATGAGAAATATCAATTAGTCTAACATATCAATGATATTATACACATAACAAGTATGAACACATCATATAAGTGGGAAACCCTCATGAAAATAAAACCCAATAACCATAGCTTGGAAAACTAGTCCTATAAATAAATTAATCAAATTTAGTTGAGCATCCAATCAACTTGGATCACCCACTCAACTTGAAGCACCAACCCCAGTTTATCAAGCACCAACTTGATAGAGTCTTTAGCAAGCATCAACTCCCTTAGTGACTTAGTACCAACTGAGCCACCTCTTGACCAATAACCCACTCATCAAAGTATACTTATACCTTTCATATGTTTCCTTTTTCAAATATTCAATATGTGATTTTAGTCTTCTTCATCTCTTCACACACTTCTATCTCTCTCAAAACTACCTCTAAACTTCTTCACTCAACTATCCCTCTTCTTGACTTGATTAGGTCATATGACCTTGATCTCCATACTCAGACCTCTTGGTAGATATTTTTTATTATATTTTTACCTAAATTTAATGGTCTTCATGACCTCCATTTTCTCCTCAATGTGCTCTTTTATTTTCTCGCACTCTCTCTTATTTAACACACTAAAATAAGCCTAATTAGTCTTGTTTTTATACAAGTCACTTGCTCTCACATACCTTTGTTAGTCATGCATACTTTCATAATTGTATTACCCTTAAAATATGTATTATAATATTTTTAAAACATTAATCACATAATAAAATAGGTTGGTCACAACATATATGACCAAAACCCCTTTTTAGGCTTTAAGGAGACCTAATCTCATTAGGCCTTTAGTAGAGCACATTACACTTTATCTTTATTTAAATGATTCCAAAATTCACATATAGTATTTTAACATCATATTAAACTCAAATATACCTTATCCAACTTAAATTTATTTCCAAAACACATTTCAGGTCCAACCACCACTTGAACCCCTTCTCAAAACACTGTTTACAATAGTTTGATGCATACAAAAATATGTCTTAAACAACTGAATCAAAAACACCATTTTGCCAAAAAATAATGAAAAAAATCACATATTAAGAAAAATCATGACCTTATGGTCATAAAAACTTAATAATATGCTTCAACTCAGGGTATACAAGCTCAAACTCTTCTCTACGAGATGCTCACTCTGAACTGCCAACTGGCTTAGAAATATAGTCATGGAACCTTCAAATTTTGACACTTGAAGAGACACAAAAAAGGAATTAAAATTTTATTAAAACACCCTCAGAACAACCTCCAATAAATATATCATAATATCTAATGGAAACTATTGGTCTTGCTAACCAATCTATTGACCTTCTCCCTCATAGTCCTTACTCAGCTAGACAAGTCATTTTGGATTCAATGTTACAACATATTACACTAAATTACAAGATTATTAAAAGAACTTATATGTAATATATTTCCAAAAAAGCATCACCATATTAATTATACACTTCAATTTATAATATAAGGCTTCAAACTCATTATTGTACCTTGTTCACTTAGAATTACCAGTTTTCTTCAAAGACCAATCATGGTGACTTTAAATTACAACACATAAGTAGACACATTAAAATACTCATTATGAATGAATATGATCCTTATATATTTTTATAACATATCCAAACACAAAAACACTAAGTTCTAATGTCAAATGTTAGACATATAGACCAATATCTGGACCTCTCTATACATAGGCACATCAGAACCAAATAAATCAACTTATGAGCAACATTTTGTCATACACAATGATCTCCAAATATTTTATTTAATATTAACATGTTTTAAAAGTATTGACAAAAAATATTCATGAAATTGGATTCATCCCTAATCCATGATGACATATCCCTAATCAACTTCTCATTTTAGCTTAATTTTCTCATTGTCTACACAGTTAGGTTTGTTAATAATAGGTCAACTTGTATGACTAGTTTATCATACCTAAAATATATAACCTGATAAAAAACCACTGTGGACACAAAATAAAATTCTCAAACTTTGTCCTCAAATTATTTTCATACTTTGACTTGGTCAACTCTATTTGCTATACCAAATTTATATGAAATAAGGTATTTCTTATAGGGTCCACTCACTCACCTGTAAAACCAAACATACTTAGATAAACCTAGGAGAGTTAAATACAACATCCAATAACTTATATATACATTTTAAACCATTAAATGACATTTTTATCAATATATACACCATTGGGTCATTGTTAGGGTTCTTTGGTGGTTTAAACCATCCTCCAGTCTTAACGATCATTCATAAATATTATCACCTCATTCCATAAACCAGTGCTTGGAAATTTGAGAAAGGAACCTTCCCCATATACCATGAATATATTATTTCCTCATGTATAATTTTAACATTCCAATGAACACTTGAAAAACCTTCTCGGGTAGACAACTCTTCATCATATGCACTTGAGAGACCTTAAGATACTTTTTCTTTATTTAACCTTCAATTTTTGTCCTAAAAATTCATGAAAATGCTCAAAAAAACTTTAATAACATTTTTAAATTCTCACCTACTCACCCATTGCTTATAAACTTATCCTTATACCTAATTAGGCCATGCTTTTTCTCTTTGCTTACTTAGACCTTGACCTGTAAGTCACATTAGGCTTTGAAAATGACCTTGTAACCATTTTCCAAGATATTAGAACCTCATGTACATTCCATACAACCTCTTATAATTTTAACCATTTTAAAACATTCTTCACATATCTTTTCAACATCTCATGATGCCTTATTAGGCCAAGCAGGGTATAGAGGTGGTCTAGTTGTATACTAGGTTTGTAGGTCTTACCCTTGTAGGCTCACCCTAAGACCCACCAGAGTTTTATAATGCCTTATATTCATGCTTAAAAAAACTTATACATCCTTTTATTCCTCTATACATCTATCTCACTAAGACACCATGCTCAAACCTTCTCACTAGGTCTCTTCATGTTATGACTAGTCTTAAGCTACTCAATCATTTGATCTTCATGCCTCTTTTCATGTTCTAAAAACCTCAATATAATTATCATCATTTTAATATCATGTAATATAACCACTCTCATGTTTTAACAATGTAAAACATCCTTATATAACCTTATCTCACCAAGAAACCAATTTTATGCCTTCACACAAGGACTATACCATAACTCAACTTCATAAGCCACCTTATCCTCAAAGATATATGATATCAAAATTTTATAGCCTTTATATTCCTAATATTATCCAACTCACTATTACACCATGCCTATTTATGCACAAGACTAGGCATCTTATGCTCATACCTTCTCAATACACCATAAGGCTCAAGCACTTGACAACTTACCTTGATTATCCTTCACTATATCAACACCAATATTGATACAATCCTTCCAATAAAAAATACAATACTGAGAAACAACCTTGACCATTTATCATATTTGACAACCTTGTGTTGATGCCTAAACTATACTTTCTTACTTGGGTATCAACCTTCACTCATGCATACTTCAAAGACCACTCACCATGTATCTTCACTAGATGCACCTTGATATCAATGACAAAACTTCTCAAAATCAAAGCATTTTTTACTAATCCAAGGTGTTTTTTTATAGATATAAGTTTATTTTCACTGACCTAAGGGTTTTATAACATCATAATCACATTTTTGACCTGAGGCACCATTTTTACCAGCATAAAACTTCATTATTTCAAATTTGGACATCAGTTTTGCTCCCTTAAACCAAAACATAGAGTTGGGCACCATTTTTTGTTTTTAAATCCTTCAATTTAGGACATCATTCATCAAAATATATCATATCAACCATTTTGGTGCCCTGGGTGTTTTTTATCAAACCCTTCATTTCTCAAATCGTGGTCCTAGAATTTTCCTTTTAATTCTCTTTGTTTTATTCAAAACCTAAATCTACCCTAAAATATTTTTAAAAATTAGCTATTTTTTAATTTTTATTTTTAAATAGTTATTTTAATTTGCCTTAAGTGGATTGTTTCTCACCTTAGAGCACATAGGGGTAAGTACAAGGGTTATTTTTTACTTTAGTTGACTTGAATAGGGAAATGGTTTGGTTATGGTTCCAAAAACTATATACAAGGCCATATTTTTTGTAAAACCCTGGGTGTTTTTAAAACTTTATACTAATTTAATTAAAATAGTCCATTAATGATGAGAAAATAAAAATTATAATAACTTTTGATTGGTAACTCAAAATTGAGTGCCATTTTGTTCAAAAGTGCATGATTTTTTGTGCCCAATCCATTGGTCCCATTTTTGTTATAAAATGCACTAAATTATAAAGTGTCTTATTTTGGAGGTCACATGTGCCTAAATTATATCTCATGTATTGATTTCTCACATGTGGATGCATTTTTTTATACACTAGTTGATTACTTGGATACATTCCCTATTGTGCCTAATATCCCATTCATGAGCATGCAGTATTCTAGCATCATTATAGAGTATCTTGTACTTTTTTTCACTTCCTTGGTTTGATTATGACTCTATTTGAGAGACTCTAGATGAAGAGGGTTTATTTTACACCAATGGTCCTTATTGGGAATACCAATTATGTTTCATGGTGTGTGTACATAGAATGTTCAATCAAGGATCATGAACTTATTTCATTATTATATGGATAGATTCCTACTCCTATTGAACCAAGTTAATATGATGACTAGGAAACTCTTGTGACATGACCTATGGTCATTTATTTTTTCATGTTGCATATCATATACACCACCATTTGGAGCACACGGAGTGTCCCTCCACTATTTGGAGTACTCTTGAAAGTGCTTTTGGGGATCCTACTATGATTTATGTCACTCCTCATTTTATTATTGTCTCTTTTGAGACTATTGTACTCTTTCCTCTTAATTTTATTTCTTGTGATGACACATACATGATGGAAAATTATCTTCCTTATGTTGAGCCCCTACTAGAGGATGAGATTCTGCTAGACTTTAGTTGCCTCATTTTAGATTCTACATTTATTCCTATACAGATTGTTTCCCTTCTACAACATTCACAAACTTACATTTCATAGGACTTTACTGATTGCATGGAGAGTATACACATTAAGATCATTACAAACTCATATGTTACTTTATTTATAGACTAGTATTCATTTTTTATGGTTGTTGATCCTTCTTCTCCTCTACCCATGGAAATTATTTCAGTGAATGGTGCATGTCACTCTTCTTCTATGGATGTAATGAGGCTACTTATAAACCCTCATGTTCTCTCCCCTTTATTGCATGCTTCAATATTTCCATCTTCTATAGTTATGCACATGATTCTTGATTAGACTTTTCTACATTTACACATTAGTAGGGAGACTTTTGAGCATTTTCTAGAGATATACATCATGATTCCTTTTTATATTCCACTTGAGTAGGAATTCAGTAGTTTTACAACTCGAGTTTTCTTTCTTTAAAAAGGAAGAGACAATATTTATTGTAGAGGGACCTACTACAACATTCACCATGGGACATTATATATTTACCTTCTATCTTCTTTTTGGAGGCAAGCATCCTTCATATTTTTTAGGATACTAGGGATCATCACTATGTACTTTGGTACCTCATTAGTCCTAGTTATCGAGACCCAATTCTCTATCCCACCTAAGTTATGATTAAGGGGGAGTGTTGGTGTATAATTTTATCCTATGAGTTTTATCTACATGTATTGTTCTCTTACTTAGGGTAGCTAGGTCATTTGGGAAGATTGTTCCACACTCATTATAACGTGGGGTCTTTATCTCTCTCCCTCCTATATTTAACCTCCCCCTTTGTATTTGTCATCCAAGATGATATGGAGTATTTTATTATTTTCTCTCATTCCTTTATAATATTATCTTATGCATGACTTCATTTATTAATAGCTTCATTGTGATGTTCACTTACTCGACTCATGAGATCAATCCACCGTGTGCATTCATTGATCAGGTGATCCTAGCTACAACTCTAATATTTATTTTACTATTTAGCTACATGGATGGATGTGTTGTCTCTATTTATTTTACATGACTATCTATAATATGTCTCTAAAATTGTAACTAATCTAAGGCACTTTTGGGAAGCATATAAGACATATACGATTACATGGAAAGTGTAAACTATTGTGTATAAGCCTATGGACATGTACACCACCTCTCTCTGGACACATTTCAAATTGAGTGGCCCCATTTCATTACTTTAATTTAGTGTATTAACATTTAATTCAAAGGCTACACGGAATCATACTATTATTTTGGTTTGAATACTTAGATCTTGGCATGGAGGTTTTTATCTTTGAAGACCTCTCAAATTTCATGTGATTTATTGCAATTTGGAGGTATGTAATATTGTATTTTTCTATTTTAAGAGCCCATAATTTTTGGGTACTCCTTTTCACATATTCTAATATTGGAATTTTTTAATATGTGTCAAATATAGAGGAGGAAAGGTACATTTTAAGATTTTTTCATTTAAGAATGAAATTTCATTTTTTAAGTGTTTTTTTTTAATTTTGAAGTATTTAATATCTTAAAATAAGATACTCTATGCAAATTTAAAATTTATATTTTTTTTTTAAAAAAAAATTGAAAATAAATGAGAAATAAGGAGAGCTACTCTTTACCCATTTGTTTCTATCAAAAGGTATAAATCTAAAAATAAAAAAATTGAGTATATCATCAAGTATGAGGTTTTATTTTTAATCCAAATCTAATGATATATTAAATCATTTTCACATGCCACCTATGTAGCACATAATATTCTGATCTCATGTGCCCTAACACCTCTTTCATATACTTTCAAGTATATATAAAAGGTAAGTTTCTTCCATGTATTGACATGTATATAGGAAGTGTTGACACAGTGGATTACACCTGGGGAAGGATGCTTAGCTCTCACCCTTCCACACACAACAATGGAAACTCCCCTCTTTCTTGTGGGACTGGAAAAGCTGGAGGGGAGAGTCTCTAGATAAGGGCTAGCTCCCTCTAATGTATCTTTTAGGCCCTGGGGAATAGTCTTTTGGTGGGTCACTGCGTTCCTTAGGATCTTTTTATGGTTGGCACTCAGGGAATTTAAAATCAAATAGCTATTTTTTTGTCTTAAATTGATGTATGTGCACCCATCATCGCTTAAAAAACAATGGCTAATCTATCTCCTTGAAATTGATAGCTTTCAGGACGTCACCGTCCTTGGCAAATTCCTTTGGGCCTTTTTTGTGGGCTTTTTTCCTATAGACAAAAAGTCCACGAGAAATGGCCACCTTGATTTCTTCAGGTCATTTTGAGCTCGCGGCCTTCCTCTGAATTACTTCAGACTTTTTGTTCGAAGGAATTCCTTCGAACAAAAAGTCTAAAAGAATTCAAAGCCTTAAGTCTTTTTCACATTTTTGAAATCCTTCAGCTACCTTCGAAGTGCTCCTTACTCTCCACAAGGGATTTTGAACTTAGAACTACCCTCCACAAGGGCACTTGCCCTTCAGCTTTAGGACGCTCCCTTGAACTAAGCCATTGAATCAACTGATTGAACCAAAAATGGTTCAATGGTTCAACACTGCACGCCACTCCTTTGTTAAACCAAGCCTTTGAACCTGCCACTTGAACCAAGTGTTTGAACCATTCTTTTGAACCAACTGCTTGAACCAAAAAAGGTTCAATGATTCAATGGTTCAATGGTGCATGCCATTTGTTAAACTTTACTGATTAAAACCAAGCCCCTTTGAACCTTCCATTATGAACCAAGGCATTGAACCAAGTGATTAAACCAAGCGATGAACTGAGGTGTTGAACTAAAACTATTAAACTTGGTTGTTGAACCAAAGTGATGAACTAAGTGATGAACCAAGGCTGATGAACTTGAGCTTTAAACTAAAGTGTTGAACTGAAACTGTTGAACTCGGCTATTGAACTTTACATTAAACTTGAGCAATGAACTTGCCAATTGAACCAAGGCATTAAACTAGTTCAATGGTTCAATGGTTCAATGATGCCAACCTTCCTTGTGAATTTATTTAGACAAGAGCCCGAAGAAGCCTCATAAAACCCAACACTCTCTAAACTGATTCTTCATGCGCCAAAAGACTAACCTACAGAGTCTATAGAAAACTTCTTTACAGAATCCATAGAAACTTCATCTGTAGAGTCCATAGAAAACTTCTTTGTAGAATCTGTAGAAACTTCACCTGTAGAGTCTATAGAAATAGACCTGTAGAGTCCATAGAAATAGACATGCAGAGTTCATAAAAACAGACCTGCAGAGTCTGTAGAAATTCTTGGACTTGTACAAAATCAAAAAATGAATTGGCCTAGAATAGCAAGGGAAGAAGGGGACCTATTTTTGGCCTATTGGGAAAAAAATGGTCAACAAATTGGTGACTCCCAGGGGAAGCATGCCTGTTATGCTTAGAGACTAGTTGCCTTATAGTCCATTAGGCATGAAGTTAGATGCAGCTTGAACAAAGTTAGCAATAGCCCCAACATATCCAAGAATCAAACATGAACCTTTTTACCCCAAACATAAGGGAAAGCACACACAAGACTAAAAACACTACTTGTGCAAACTACACTTAGGGAAAGTAGGAAAAGAAATTAAAAACATCTATTATATACAACTAACCAGGTACATCTGCTTCCCTCCTAGATCAAAGGGAAAACTTCTTAAGTCTCCTTCTTGGCAAGGAAACTTATGGTGCCAGACAAGTGGCTAAATGAAATGGAGAGTTGGTGACCCACTCCTCTTGCCTACCACTTGGGTTGGCTTGTATCCGAGTGGATCAGATTCAAACATGCTTTTAACATATACTTACTCTATTTTTTCTTATAAGCTTGCCTCCAATTGGTTCTTCATGCTGGTGTATCTCATCAAGAAATCAATCACTACTGGCTCATCACCATAAGCCCCTTGATATGCATCATTGACTGGCTTGTTCTCTTCTACCTCATGCTCGAGTTCCATGGTATGACCATCCTCCTTTATGATTTCAAATAAAGTATCTTCATATTCACCAACCTCTTGAAGAGATAAATTTGATAGCCTGCAGCCCCTTTGCATACTTATTTGAGTCCCAATGTTGCCTTCTCCACTCTTAGCCAGCTCATAGCCCCCTTGAAGAATAATGTAACCTACCCCAATGACTTCAAACAAATCATTCAAAGCATGGTAAAGAAAGTGTCCATGCCCCTCCATAACGTCTTGCAAAATGAGAAAAGGGGAAAAAATCACTTCTTCATCATCAGAGATAGAGGCAAAAGCTTGAGACTTGTCTTCTTGTTCATCAAAGAGGGTACCTATGGTGATCTCCTTCTTGTCCATACTCATGAAGTCTCCCTGATCAGTCATGAACTAAGCATACTCCTCTTCACTTGCTTCCTTCAAAATAGGTTCCTCCTCGAGGAGGGGTGAAGTGGAAGGCTGACAGATGAACTCATGTGGAAGAGGAGGAAGTCCTTGAACTAGAATCAAATGATTCTCCTCTTTCCATTTGTTTAGCACTTCATCTATATCAGGCATGGCCTAATAGCTCTCTTGGAGATGTGGAGGTGGGGTGTGTTCAGACATGGAATGTGTTGTTGGGTTTGAACCATCCATCACACACTGGCTGAGGAATCTCTCTTTGGATTCCAACTCTGTAATCCACCTGTCTATATCCTCTTGGAAGAGCCTTTCTTGGAGGTCACAATCATCATTGAGAGTAGGAGAAGCCTCATCTTCTTCAAGGTTTTGAGCAAAAACTTTCTCCTCCTCTTCCTTTCTACCCCAAGATTTAACTATTTGCTTCCAACTCATGACCTTGGGATTAGAATTTTCCCCTTGTGAATAGGCAGCAACTTTAACCTCTTCAAGGTCCTGAGATGGTTCATGATGTTCCTTCTTCCAGCTTGAAATTTGGAGATCATGTTGAAAGACTTGAGGAGGTTGGGGAAGATTTGGGAGGGTCTGCTCATGTATAGGAAGAGTTGTCTGAAAAGAGGCATGTTGAAAATCTAGGCATACAAGATTAAATACAGGATCAATTGATGCATCAGATGAGTCAGAATGAGTAAGTGCCATCTGGTAGAAAGAATTTGACACACAAGAGGGAGTTTTCTCTAGAATAGGAGGGGGCAGACCTTGGGCCAAAATTTCTTGATTTTCATACCTCCACTTTACCAACACTTCATAAATATTGAAATTAGCTTGTGGATTAGTGGAAGGGGTGTCTTTTGGTGTTAGCTCCTCTACAAGGTTTGAAAACTCCATCTCTCTTTCTCCAATCAGTCTCATCTTAGCCTCTAATTCCTTAATCTACTTAGCTAGATTATCCTCATTTTGTACCTCTTAGAGCTCATAAGAATCATTATAGATATGGGGAGTGCATGTAGGTTGCCATGAAATGTAAGAAGCTTCCTGAGGAAGGGTGGGAGGGACTTGGAAAGGACTAACCTCATTTTTTACCTCACACTCTTAGACAATGTCTTTCTCCTCCTTGTTGTTCCATGACTCAACCACTTTATTCTAGCTCAAGATATTCGGACTGGGCATCTTCTTTTGAGGTGATGGGGCCACAATGTGAGAGGGTAGTGAGGGTTTGGATTCCACTTCCCTTGCTTCCAAAATAGACTGCTGCATTTAAATATTTACCAATTCGATCTGTATATCAATATTAGCCTTAAACACAAGATTTACTATTTCAAAACTCTCCTCAACATGATTGAGGAAAGGACTTTGATAGGCTTGAATTGGCTTATAAGCAAGGGTTGTGTATGACTGATATGATACTTGGGTTAGTGAGTATGCAAGTTGATAGACTTGGTAAGGTTGCCTCTCATGAATACTCAGCTTCTCTTCCAAATATGTAATCATACCACTCACATCCAGCATCTCACTTGTAAGCCTTTGCCAATTGGCTCTTTCAATAGGAGCCCATTCACTCTTAACATGATCCAGTGCATTTCTCACTTGATGGATGACATGATCAGGAATTTCTTGGCCACATCCCCTTCTGGTTTCAAGATCTATTACATACTTTTCATATCCCAGTAGTGCTCATTTGAAGGTGGAAACGGGTTGATTAGCAAAGAGACTGGGTTGAGTGGGAGAAGTGACACATTGAGAAGATTGGGCATAAGGCTGATATAGGTCATGATAGGGTTGAGACTGGTCATATTGGACTTGATAAGGATCAACATAATGTTGGTAATTATCATAGCCAGATTGGCCAATGAAAACAGGGTCTATGGCTCTAAACGATGGAATTATACATACCAAAATACTATTTCTTGATGGCACCAAACCTACTTAACCAGTTGATTTAACTCAGAGTCACCATTGGTGTTGATGCAAAAGCTTCCAAAGGTTGGTTGGTTAAAGAACACACCAAAAATTCTTCAACTCTTTGGATAAAACTTGTCCTAGTTGGTCCCACCAGGTGTGCCAAAAACTGTTGACGCAGTGGATTACACCCAGGGCAGGACACCTAGCTCCCGCCCTTCCACACGCAATAATGGAAACTCCCCTCTCACCTATGGGATCGGTGAAGCTAGAGGGGAGAGTCTCTATATAAGGGCTAGCTCCCTCTGATGTATCTTTTAGGCCCTAGGGGATGGTCTTCTGGCGGGTTGCTACATTCCTTAAGCTCTTTTTATGGTTAGCACTCAGGAAATTTAAAAGCAAATGGCTATTTTGTTGTCTTAAAATTGATGTCTGTGCACTTGTCATCACTTAAAAAATAATGGATAATCTATCTCTTTGAAATTTATGGCTTTCAAGATGTCACCATCCTTGGCAAATTCCTTCGAGCCTTTTCTGTGGGTTTTTTTCTCGTAGATAAAAAGTCCACAAGAAATGGCTGCCTTGATTTCTTCAGGTTCTTTTGAGCTCACGGCCTTACTCCAAATTCCTTCATACTTTTTTTTGTCTGAAGGAATTCCTTCAGACAAAAAGTTTGAAAAAATTCAAAGCCTTAAGTCTTTTTCACATTTTTAAAATCCTTCAGTTGCCTTCGAAGTGCTCCCTACCCTCTACAAGGGCTTTTAAACTCAGAACTACCCTCCATAAGGGCACTTGCCCTTCAGCTTTAGGATGCTCCCTTGAACCAAGCCATTGAATCGACCGATTGAACCAAAAATGGTTTAATGATTCAATGGCTCAATGGTTCAACACTGTGTGCCACTCCTTTGTTGAACCAAGCCTTTGAACCTGCCACTTGAACCAAGTGTTTGAACTGTTCCTTTAAACCAACTGCTTGAACCAAAAAAGGTTCAATGATTCAATGGTTCAATGGTGCACGCCATTTGTTTAACTTTGCTGATTAAAACCAAGCCCCTTTAAACCTTCCATGATGAACCAAGGCATTGAACCAAGTGATGAATCGAGGCATTGAACTGAAACCGTTGAACTCAGCTGTTGAACTTTGCATTAAACTTGAGTGATGAACTTGTTGATTGAACCAAGGCATTGAATTGGTTCAATGGTTCAATGGTTCAATGATGCCAACCTTCCTTGTGAATTTCTTCAAATAAGAGCCTAAAGAAGCCTCATAAAACCCAGCACTCTCTGAACTGATTCTTCATGCACCAAAAGACTAACCTGCAGAGTCTGTAGAAAACTTCTTTGCAGAATCTATAGAAACTTCACCTGTAGAGTTCATAGAAAACTTCTTTGCAGAATCCATAGAAACTTCACCTATAGAGTCCATAGAAATAGACCTACAGAGTCCATAGAAATAGAGCTGTAGAGTCCATAGAAACAGACCTGTAGAGTCTGTAGAAATTCCTGGACTTGTGCAAAATCAAAAAATAAATTGGCCTAGAATAGCAGGGGAAGAAGGGGACTGATTTTTGGCTTGTTGGGCAAAAAATGGTCAACAAGAAGGACATGTATATAGACGGATTTAGAATATCAATCCAATTATATATATATATATATATATATATATATATATATATATATATATATATATATATATATATATATATATATATATATATATATATATATATATATATATATATATATATATATATATATATATAATGGGATCTTTTTAAGTGCTAAGGAAATCCAAAATAAAAATAATTAATTTAATCAAACCAACTATTGGCACAATATTGATTGGCAAAAACAATTGGTTAGAATTGTCTCATAAATTAGAGAACACACTCATATTCAATGATATATGATTTTATATTTATGATGGGGATACATAACCAATTGATCTAATAGGTAATGCAAAATATATTTAGACATGGAAGCAAAAAAACTAGAAAGCATTAGCCTTGATAAGTGCCTTGGTTGATGGAGATGTGTTTTTTCATATTCAGGGGTGCAATACTCTATGGGGAGCACTTCATAAATTGAAAGACTTGTATTATTCCCACTCAAAATTTGAATTCATTCAGTTATAATTGAATTTTTTCAACCTTGAGTTGAAATATGGTCATGTGATGAGATTGGCTTAATAAATACATGTGATCAAGCATGATGTGGATTACACAAGTGTCAAAATTAACATCTATATGACTAAATTCATAAAATCCTTTCTTCCCAACTATTAAATCTACTTGGAGTCTCTAAAAGTAATCAATTATTTTAGTACTCTCACATTTGATACATTGGTTTAAAATATGGTAGAAAGAGAAAAGGCCTTTGGAATAAAAACCAAGTCCATAGGAGAAAGTGTGCGCTATGTAAATGTAAATTATTCCAAAACATAAAATAAGTCCATGTCTTCCAAAAGTGAAGTAAATAACAAGTAAAAGAATTAAAAAAAAATGTGTCAAAATGATAATTAAAGTGGTCAAAATCACAAACAAAATGATAAGTAACACCTTTACTGAAAATGATGTGATAGAAAGGAAGCCATGAAAACCTTGAATGTAGGACTCCATGGGATAAAATTGAACCATACCATAAAAATAAAGAGGAAAATTCAAAAAAATAAATAAAATGATGAATCAAACTATTTCTAGTTCAAATGATGAATCAAGTTATTTCTTAATCAGTTCACCATGGTTTGATGCTTAGGTTATTGATACTTGTGCCAACCAACATATGACTTTCTGAAATGACTTATTTGAGGATTTTATGAACAAAAATTGGTCCAGTATTCCTCATAGATATATTAAGTCTGAAACCACAAAGAAGAGGTACAATTTGACTCAAGTGCCTAGGGATTCTAGATCTCAAACTCCAAAATGTTTTGTGTCTTCCTTAATTAAAATGAAAATTTTTGTATATAGTGGTCATTCAATAACAAATCAATTCCATATTATTGGATAATGGTGGCATCACTATCAAAAGTAAAAGTGACAATGTAGTTGTCTTGTCTAGATATGAGGAAGGAAAATTACTCAAACTTAGGGGTGATCCATTAGTTTCAAGGAATCATGTTCATCTAGTTGAAGATAAAATGTATCCAAAAATGTTTTGGCATGTTATATTTAGGCATACTAACTATAAAATTATTCATGTAATTTGAAATAATGGTTTTGATAGTTTTCCTACCTTATCTAAAAAAATTGATGAAAAATATCAAACCTGCATTTTTTCCAAACATGCAAGAGAACTATTTCCAAAGTCATAGTGGAAAGCTAATAGAAAGTTGAAACTATTTCACTCAAACTTGTGTTATCTTCAAATTATCTTAGTTGGTGTTCATAAGTACTTCATGTTTTCAATTTATCACTATTATAGAATGACTTGGATATATTATACCAAACATAAATTTGAAGCATTCAATACATTAAAAAAAAATTGAATGATGATTAAAAATGAATCTCAAACCTTCATCAAAACACTCAATAATTAATTGTGGTGAATACATTTCAAATAATTTTTAATCCTATCTTGAGAAAAATGGGCCCAAACATCATCTCATATTTCCTCACACTCCACAACAAAATAGAGTTGTAGACAGGATGAATAGGATCATGATGAAAATGGTTCATTCTAAGTCTCACTTCAAAGGGGTAAAGTTTTACTTTTGGTTCAAAGTAGCTAAAATATTAGTATACCTCCATAGAAGATCACCATCAACAACCCTTCAATTTAATACTCTATTTGAGATGTGGTGTGTTTATATTCCATCAGTGTGGCATCTTTAGTTTTTTAGATCCACCTATTATGCATTGATTCTAAAAGAGAAGAGGAATAAGTTAGATCATAGGAGTCTCAAATGCATTCACTTGGGATATTATGAATCCTCCAAGGCATATAATCTATGTGATGAGAAAAATAATAAGTTTCTTATTGCAAGAGAAGTCTTTTTTTTAAACTACAAAGGACAAAGCAAGCATTAATTTATTTGGACATTCTAAGCAGTGAGTTGGGGGCATACAATTGGGAATAAATTGATTATTTAATATCTTTTATACAAGAAAATAAAACTCCACCTAAAGGAGAAAGTGCAACTTCATCAAACAACGAATAAGGGCCACAAAAATAAAGGATAAAAAGTGAAGTAACTTTAGAATATAAAATTGAATCACCTAAAACATAGAAAAAGAGGCCTATGTGGGACACCCAGACATTGAATGATGTCAAACCTAATAAATTTGGTAAAATAGGCACTAGAAGTGTACATGCAACTACATCACAATCAGACAAGTTCCTTAAAAAAATTCAAGATAAGATTGAAAATATCATCTTGAATGATTCTCCAGAAGAATAACTCAATGTTTTATTTGATTTAGAACCAACATCTTTCAAAAAATTGAGAAGTTTTAACCTTGGATAAAAACAATAAAAGATTATTACATTACATTGGTCAAAAATGGGACATGGAAATTAGTTTATGCTCAATTAAAATATAAACCAATTGGCTATAAGTGGGCCTATGGAAATAAATAAAAGGCCAATGTCTCACTTGATAATCATAAATCTAGGCTTATCACAAAAGGATATGCTCAAAAGGAAGCAATTAAATATAATGAAACCTTTGCACTTATATAAAGATGGATTACCATTAGAACCATGTTGGCTATATCATCTCACAAAAAATGGAAATTTCACCAAATGGATGTATAAACTACATTTTTTAATGGTGACCCAAAGGAAACAATGTACATGACACAACCTGAAGGTTTTATAGTAAACGGCTAAGAGCACAAGGTGTGCAAACTTGAAAAAATAATTGTATGGTTTGAAATAAGCCCCTCAACTATGGTATGAAAAACTAGTTTAGCACCTCATGAACATGAAATTCAAATGTTTTGATTTTGACTATGAAACTCTTTTTGTCAAAATAGTTGTATTTTTAGTGGTGTATGTTTATGATTTTCTCATCATAGGGAACAATGAAAAGTACACTATACTATAAATTTCAAATTAGAGTTGATAAAAATATTTTAAATGATTGATTTGGGTTATCGTCATTACTATTTAGGTATTGAATTAAATAAAAAACTAAGTTATATATTCATCACATAATATAATTACATTGGTGACATGTTGAGAAATCTCAAAATAGAATATTATAATCCTCTTAGCATGCCCATGAAAGAGAATCTAAAATTGACAATAGAAGATATAACACATTTGGTTTATGCCACAACAAGACTAGATATATCCTTTATTGTTTGTGTCCTTTCAAGATTGACATAATAACCCAAAGATAGTCATTGGGAAGAAACAAAAGGAGTCCTTAGATATCTGAAATAAACATATAATATTGGAGTCAAATACTTCATGGTAGGAGAGTTTAAATTGGTTGGATATTTAGATTTAGACTATGTTGGTGATCATGAAGATGGGAAATACATTATGGGTTTTATGATGAACTTGGGAACAATAGTTTATACTTGAAAATCGAAGAAGCAATCAATGTTGTAAATTCCTTTAGTAGAAACAGACTATATGGTCAATTTAGAGGCAACAAGAGAGATTTTATGGTTCATAAGGGTTCATTCAAATTTACAAGAATAATAGGTTTTATCAACACCTCTCATGGTTAACAACACTTTGACAATTCAAATGGTAAATAATCTATTCTTTCATAACTAAACCAAGCATATCAATACCAAATTTCATTTTATTCATCACTATGTAAAATATGGCAATGTCAAATTGAACATCTCCCTACAACAGAGCAACCAATTGACATCCTAAAAAAATCACTTGGACAAGAAAAAATTGAAATTTTCATAGGAATGTTTGGTCTCACCATGACTCCTGAATATTAAATGGGGATGTAACAATATTTTACATAATCCTAGGTGTCATAATATAGATTTAATTTTATTCTAATACCTTTAATTCCCATTCCCTTAGGAATAAGAAGGGTCATTTGGGAATATGAATTAAACATCCACATTGGCTTATTTATTTATAATTATTTTCTCTTTTCAAATTGAATCATGAAGACAATTTTGGCTTGCACCAAATATTCATCATTGTCAAACTATCATTATTTTATTCATCCTCACAAGTTTTCCATTTATTTTGATTTTTGTATTATCTATTGCTTGTTTAAAATAATTTCAGTTGTGTTTCTTTCCTATTTTCATCCACTTGGTCAAATTTGATTTATTATTTTAGATTACTATTTTACATATATATCCCTTTTGTAATTATATTAATTAATTGTGCATACACTACTTAACTCTAAACCACATTTATTTTTAAAATGGGGTTCTCAGTATTTTCTTGTTGTGCTTTGGTTGAGAAATCAATTCCTTGGGCTTAAGTTATATTCCAGTCCTATGATTATTATTCTATTTACCGCATAATATCTGGTTTATGTAGGGCCTTGAGAAAGATTAATATAAATCATATCACTCTAGAGTCAACATTTTTTCCAAGAGTTATTATCCTTTGGTTGATGGTATACTTTATCTACAATTATGGGAAGTCTTAATTATTTGACCCATACTTTTCCTAATCATACCTTTTTAGTTGGCCTAGAGTCATGTTATTTCTAATACCCCCATGAGATACATTATCACATATCCTTGCACATTCTATGGTATATTCATGATAATACTAGTTATGGGATTGATTATTTTTCAAGTGTAAAAGCATCAATTATAGGATACACTCATATTTATTGAGCAAGTGATCCAAATGTTTATAAATCAGCAACAAGTTACATATATCATCATGGGATAGGTCACATGACATGGTTTTACAATAATAATTGTACTATTTTTTTGTCTTCTATGAAGGCTAAGTATGGTAGAGTTATTTTTGTTGGTCATGAGTCCATTTGGATTTGATGCATGCTTTCTAGGTTTGAGTTGTTGCAACTCCAACCTACAATAGTTTTTTTCATAATCAGACTGCTAACTACATTTATCATAATTCACTAGAGAAATAATGCACAAAGCACATCAATATCCATATATATTATATTTATAAATTATTACAATATAATTTCATTGATCTTAAGTATTATTATAAATATGATCAAGGTGTAGACATATTCACAAATCCCTTTCTTGAGGCTCAACTTTTTTAGGTAGGGAGACTTTTAAGGAGCATGTTTTTCACATAAATAATTTATAAACATAAATCTAACAATCATTCATTGAATTAAAATAAGATATAAATATTATATTTAAATAACATAAGCACAAAATTAATTTTAGGGCTCTTTGATGGAGAAAACTCCTTTGAGCATAACTTAATAAAAAAATATTCAATAGATGATCCTTTATCTTACACAAGCTCTCTATTTAAAATAATCTACTCAAGACAACTACTACATCACATACATGTGGGATATTAAAAAATATATAATTAGATAACTTACAAAACATATGTGTCTAATGTTTTATTAATAACACTTAATACACACTTAAAAGGTTAGGATGAAGGGATCCTAACATGTCATCCCCTTAAAATATTTAGTATTCAAAGCTTAAGATGAGAAAACTATTATTGTAACTAGGTTAAGGACTCCCACATTACATAATTTGGTTGTATCTTGCACCATTTTACTAAAACCTATGTGATAGTGTGGTTTTAGAGTTGGCATAAGCACTTACCTAAGATAGACTCAAGTTTCAAGAGAATAAAGCCTATAAAATAGAGCTTAGGGAGTGAAATTTGGGATTGAACATGATAACCAATGGCCTTTTTTAGACATGATACAAAAAAAATAGATGTACATTCAATGAAAAGGGAAGTTACAACTTTTATGCCATGGGACCAGTTTTATAGAGCACGTTATAATACCATAAAACTTGTGAGTTAGTTTTTTATGAACCTTCATATTCAAAGAGTATTTATTATAAAGTTATAACAAAATAAAAACCATGTCACTTATGTTTAAATCATGTTCTTATTGGTGTTGATCAATCTATCATTTCATGAAAAAAAAATCCAAATAGAGATTCCCATTGAGATTTGTAACAATATTTACATGTGTTGAGTGTGGAATCAAGTGATTGTACCTTCAAAATTAATAAAAAGTATGTCTAAAGAAAGGTTGATGGTAGGTCATATATGGATTCATAATGTGTCATCTTGGTGTTAATGTGATATGTGTATTTTTATATAGTGATAACCATTTGATATAGTAAGTCTATAGATTGGAGACAAAGTAGTGCAGATATGTCTCTAATAATTTTTTGACAATTTTTGTTTGAACATATGTTTATAGATGGTAGGCTTAACTCATTTTTAATTTGGGTTCCTAGAAGTGGAAATCTTCCTTATAAAAGTTACTAGTAAACGTGGAATCATAATAAAAAATAATTGAAACAAGTAATACATGGAGGCGGAAGGTCTGATCAATAAAATTTTAAGAAACATTAAAAGTAGTAAAAAGATGGGTGAGGGAGAAAATGTGTATACTTGGAAAGGTAATCCACCATAATCATTGATTTCCATCCTAAATTTGGTGTTCCTTTAATTAATTCCATGTAAATATTAGACCATATCCTTATGGGAATAGGAAAGGGATGAAGCATGCATGGGATCAATATTGTATCCCTTTTTTTATGCTAACAAGATTAATATTATACCAAAAAACTTGATGTCATATTTAATTCCATCTAAAAAACATTTTTTCATACCCTTTCATATGTTTTTTAAAAACTTAAGTGGTAGGGTGATGGTTAGGCATGTAGCTCCATCAAAATTTTCTCTCTTAGTGTTGATTTGAGAGCGAGTACCATACTACCTCTATGTTAAAAATAGTGGGCATACTAAGAGTAATTATACTAAAACAAATAATTAGTGGTCACTTGATGGAGAAGCCTTTGAGTTTTGGAATCATGGGATCATTCTTGTTATACCTTATGTAACCACTCTAAAATGGGAAAGGACAATTCAAATATATATATATATATATATATATATATATATATATATATATATATATATATATATATATATATAATTCACACTTTCAAGACAATGCATCTTCAACAATATTTTCTTTACCTTTATTTAGGTAATCTCATAGTCATATCCATTTAGTTTTTTTACCCACTTTTATTTCTTAGGAAAAGAGACTCTTTTATCTAAGATTTAGTTGATACTATAGTGATAAATTTTGATGATGAAGTGTTTCTCTATTGGGTATGGGTGCCATTTTTTGACACCATAAATGATGGTTAGCATTTCCTTCTCATATGTTGATAATTCAAAGTTTTTCCTTATAAGTACCTTGATGGTGAATATGATGGGTTGACCTTCCTTCTTAGGCTAGATCCAATTCCACTACCTAAGGAATATCTTTTGATAATAAATGTTTTGATAAGTAAGGTATATCTAGAGATAGTTTAGTACATATTACTTGATTTATAAGTTTGAAGATCATTTATACCATCTCTCACCAATGAAAGTCATATTTTTTCAACATGGTCATCAATGGAGCTAAAATAATCCAATAGTATTGGACAAAAAATTTATAATATATAGTGAGGCCAAAATTAATTTGAAGTCTCTTAAGTGTTTTGATTTTATCCAAATTTTTTTAGGATCCAATTTAAATCCTTTAGAGATGATTTGTCATAGATACTCAATTTATTTTTGACCAAAATCACACTTTGATTTTTTAGCACATAATTGGTTCTCAAAATAGAATTTGAATATTTTTTACTAGATGCATAAAATGTTCCTTACATTTATGGATATAAATTATTATGTCATAAAATTATACTAGGATGAATTTATATAGAATTATTGAAATATCTTGATCATTAAACCTTGAAATTTCAATAGAGCATTCGTGAGGCTAAAGGGAATGATATGGAGCTCATAATAACCATCTTGATATCAAAAGGTTTTATTATGAATATTTTCATCCTTGATGTAATTTTGATAATATCCTAACCTATGGTCAAGCCTCAATAAGAAGCATACTCCATGCAATTCATCTAATAGCTCGTCAATCATTGGATTGGGAAACTTGTCATTGATTATGAGTTTATTCAATGCTCTATAGTAAATATAAATGTATAAAGACACGTGTTTTTTTCAAAATAATAATTCAATGGAAAATTAAGGACTGATGCTTGGTCTAATGACTTGTTTTCCATAATTATTTCACCTTTTTTTAATTTCATCCTTTTGTATAAATAGACACTAGTAAAGCCAAATGTTTAGAGGAATACTTCTTGGAACAAGTTGAATGGCATGATATTATGGCCAATATGGAGGAAAACCTTTAGGTTCCTCAAATAAAATGTTATAATTAGATAATATTTGATGTAATTATAGTGGTCGGTTGAATCCATATAATTCATTGAGCTAGATGGTACAATGTTGGGCGATATTCCCGTGAGATCCATTTTTTAGAAATTTCCCCATCTGATGAGAGTTAATGATGTTTCTTGATCATGGAGTGGGTCCTTTTAAAGTGTGTTGTTAACCATTATTGGTGAATTACATTCATTTCTAGAAAATTTCCAATAGGATAGGTCCTAGTATCCAAATCTATTATGCTCCCAAAACTTTTTCACAACCTCCTAGAGGTAGAACAAAAATTTATGATTTCAAATTATAATTCCCCACTAAGATTTGAACATTTTATCATTTTCTCATACAAGGTAAGTTTTTTTTTTTCTGGCTATCATGACTTAAAAATTTTAATATGGATACACATAACAATCAGTTTGTTTGGCTAGCAAATGGATAATGAAGTTATGTGTGTTGAAAGATTCAATGAGAATTAAGATGGTATGTTGTTTAAATTACCACTTAACCTTAATTTTTTTAGGAGTGGTGAAGCCACCCAATGCATGCACCAAAATTTATAGTGTGATGTCCTCTCTAATATCATGTTCTTCTTCATTTTCTTCCTATAGGGCTTCTAGTGCAACTTCCCATTTGTCAAACTCTAGAGGTGACTCTAAATAAAGTAGTTATAGTTCTCACATTGGTGGCTTGATGTGAATTTATCATTGCTTGTAACATAATAGTTTTTCTACTCAGGCCCACATATAAACCTCTATTATGTGTTTGATATGTATATAGTGTTGTATTTAACCTATGTATTAGGAAGACACCCCTAACTTCAATGATAAAAATGAGTCGACTTAGCTAATAAAAATAAATTTCTATAAGATTTAAAATTTCCAAAACGTAGTTTCTAACATTTAAAACAACTTGTGAGAAAAATTATGGGTATATTAGGGGGGATAGCTTAGTTCTACCACTTTTGTTACCACTTTGTAATCACCAAATTATTAATTGGGTGAGGTAATATCATATGGTGGATAGTTGCAGAAAGCCCTAAACATTTGAAGTTATTTTAGAACATGTCCCTTGAAAGCTATTTGATACCAAATGTTAGGAACTTGTTTGTATACAAATTAATATAGTAACAAAAATATAAAAAATATGCATAGAATTGAAATAATATATAAATATTATATTAAAATAAAATATTTAAACTACCAAGTGTTGGAAATATTGTCATTGATGCAAAGGTATACCTTTTATCACTAATAGTGATAAAGGCCCCATAGTATTTAATGGTGTTTTTAATATTCATATCTTGGCTAATGTGTGTTAATATTTATTTAATATTAATGAATATATTTTTGGTTGCATATAAGTCAAAACATGGCCCATGGATAAGTCAAAGAGTCATGAGGTAAATACAAAAGAGGAATGGGATGTATTTTCTCATGAAGAGTCATCTTGAGGAATTTCAAGAGTCACCATGTGAAGACAAAAGAGGGTATGGCACAGTTTTACATGAAAGGGCACTTTGAGGAATACAAAAAGTCACCAAGATAAAGATAAAAAAAGAAAGAATGCATTTGCTTATGAATGGTCACCATATGACTCTTCAAATGCAAGGATACAAAGGGTCATGCAATGTTGGTGCCATTTTTCATGAGGATTGAAGGGTCACAAAGGGTGAATGCCAAAGGTCATTTAGAAATATATAAATAAAATCTTAAGAAGCCATTTATAATATGCAAGAGATTGCATGGTTTGCATTTATTTTTTAAGAGAGAAAAGCAAGATATATTGTAGGGTTCTATCATTTTTTGAGTAAGTAACATTAAGAGATAGTTTTGTTTTATACACAAGAGTGGTTAGTGCTCTTGTGGGTTGGTGCTCACAAATAGTTACTATGTTGGTACTTAGTAAAGGGGTTGGTGCTCCTACAAGTTGGTGCTTGCAAACTTTGTAATTTGAGTTGGTGCTCATTTATATACTTGAGATTGTTCTCTATGGTTTTTCCCAATTTGGGTTTCCATGTAAAAATATGGTGTCTCTCTCTATCTTTTATGGTACATATTATTTTTTTAGTTTTATTGCATATCTTGAATGTGTGATTACGTGGTTAAAGAAAAGAAATTAGATTAAGTAAAAGATATATAATATAATTATTCACCTCCCCCTCTCAATATATTTTTTACTTAACAATTGGTATCAGAGCAAGTTCTTTTTGATAAAGTTTTGCAGCTTGAAGGTAGATCAGGAAAGCATGATGGATGGATCACATGAAGGTTTTTCTACAAATAAGGCACCTTTCTTTGATGGGACAAATTATTATTTTTGGATCATAAGGATGAAGACTTATTTGATGGCCCTTGGATTTGACATTTGGTAAGTAGTGGTGGAGGAATATGAAGAACCATAGACACTTGTAACTACTCTAGAAAAAAATAAGGTAAGTGAAAATAATGTTATTTTATGTGTATTATGTGAATCAAAATTTGTTAAAGTTATGCAATGTAAATATTCTCATGAAACTTGAGTAAAACTTGAGAATATTTATAAAGGTGATGGAAAGATTTAGCAAGATAAGATTCAGACTTTCAAAAGACAATTTGAGAGTTTGAATATGGAAGAGGAAGAAAATATAGCAAGTTATCTTTTGTGGGTTGATCAAATAGTTAATCAGATTCAAGGTCTTAGAAAAAAGTTAAAAGAATCGATTGTGGTTCAAAAAGTTTTGAGATATCTACCATTGAGATATGATGCAAAAATTTTGGCAATTGAAGAGATGAAGAATTTAGCCAAGCTAAAGATGGATGATCTACATGGTATTCTTAAGGCATATGAGATGTAGACTAAATATGAAAAACCCTCAAAGAGAGAAGTTGATTTCAAGACATCAAAGAAAGAGAAGGCTGAGATTCAAGAATCAAGTGATAATTCTAGCGATAATAAAGATGACAATGGATCTCTATTCATTCACAAGATGAAAAAGGGCACATGTAAATATCAAGGAAAATTACCTTTTAAATGTTTTAATTGTGGAAAGATTGGATATTTTGTAGCTAAGTGCCCAGATAAGGGTAATGGTGAAAATGAAGAAGGAAATTCTACATACAAGAAGAATTTTAAAGGAAAATTCAAGAAGGGATTCGAGAAGAAGAGTTTGTATTATAAAGATCCTAGCTCAGCCAAAGATAGTGGAGTCAGTGATTAAAAAGAAGAAGAGATTCTAATCATGGCCATATATGAAGATTCCTCCACAATAAAAAGTATAAATGATCAATAAGAAGAATAAGATGAAGCTGAAGTAAATCTAAAAGGACAACTCATTTGTGCCTTAGAAGAGTTAAAATCTCTTGAGAAGACGAATCAAAGATTAAAGCTCCAAATCAAAAAAAATGAAAAGGAGTCAAAGGAAACAATTTAAGATCTAAAAGCACACTTTGAAGAAGCCAAGATGAATGAAGAAGATCTAATGGCATAGTAGAAAAAAGTAAGTAAAGAATGTGAAAGGTATATTATTGAAATTACTTCTTTAAAAGTAGATCTTGAGAAAACAAATAAAGCAATTGATGATAGAGCAACTAATGATTCAAAATTTGAGAATAGCACTAATATGTTGAATAAAATATTAGAAAGTCAAAGATTAATGTCAGATAAGATAGGTATCAGATTTGAAAAAGAGAAAGGGGAGGCCACTAATTTCATAGACAAGGAAAAAAGAAAGAGCTATGTTGAAGCTCTTACAAAAGAAGAAATAAAAAGGGAAGAAGTTAAAAATATAGAGGACATCTCAAACAAAGAAGGCTAGAAGGAATAGAGCTACAAAAGCTAATCAAGTAAGAGATACACAAACAGGTATTATTTTTATGGTTACTATTTTTATTGTAATGTATATGGTCATAAGAAAATAGAATGTTGAAAAAGGGCTAACAATTTCAAAAATAAGAAGGAAAGTCATGTAGAGTGAAGCAAAAGCCACAACTCTTTTGTTCCTCTATCAGGATTTAATGAAGAGGCCATAATATGTTACAAGTTAAAAAAATTCAAACACATAGCTTGATACTGTAGAATCATGTTTGATTCAGTCAAGAAAGACTAGAGTTTTAAGGTTGCATTCATCAAGAAGAAAGTTTAGATAGGTTCATGGCAAAAGAAACAACCTAAAAAATCTATGTTGGTATAGACAACTTTACATATAACAAATGAAGAAAATCCATGGTTTATTGACAGTGGATGTTCGATACACATGATAGGAGACAAAATAAAGTTTATAACCTTGAACAAGATCAATGGTGGCACACTAAAATTTAAAGATAATACTGCTGCCAAAAGTACTAGAAAAGGTACATTAAGTTTGGATAATGCTAGAACTAAAACTTAAAATGTTTTATATGTAGGTCTTAAGAATAATCTTTTGAGTGTAATTCAAATGTGTGATCAAGGGAACACGCTAAAGTTTTATGTACAAGGTTATGAAATTAGGAGAAAAGATTTAGATGTGTTAGTTGCAGATGCTCAGAGAATAGGCAATAATTTATATATGTTATCAGACATCAAAGGTCAAAGATGTTGTTTGATTCAGATTGAAGAAAGTTGGCTATGGCACAGGAGAATGAGACACATAATTTTTGATAATCTTATCAATATTGACAAGAATCAAGCAGTAAAAAATCTTCCAAAGATTACAAATCCATCCAACTCTCTTTGTGAATTTTTTCAGCAAGGGAAGCAAGCCAAAATGTGATTTAAAACAAAAGAGTACTTGATCAATCAGATGTTAGAGCTTGTTTACACTGATCTGTGTAGACCTATGAGAACTCAAAGTACTCAAGGTGAGAAATATTTCATGTTGTTTATTGATGATTTTTCATGTAGGACTTGGGTAATGTTTTTTAAAAAAATTAGAAGCTTTCAGACATTTCAAAGCATTAGTTGAGAATAAAATTAGTTTGAAGATTAAGTTTCTAAGATCATATCAAGGAGGAGAATTCATGTCAAATCAGTTTATTGAGTTTTTTGAATACCATGGAATAAAGAGACATTGTTCAGCAACTAGAACTCCATAATAAAATAGAGTAGTTAAATGGAGAAATAAAACAGTTCAAGAGATGGTGAGGACAATACTAAATGAATCTAAGATACTAGATAAATATTAGAGAGAGGTAATTGCTAAAATAGTGTATATTCAGAATAGAGAATTATTGAGAGTCAATAGTGACAAGACTCCTTATGAGCTATAGAAAGACAATCCAGCAAAAGTTGATTATTTTAGAGTTTTCAGCAATAGATGTTTCATAAAGAGAACCAATGAAAAACTTGGTAAGTTTTAATCTAGAGTAGATGAAGGTATATTTCTTGGTTATTCTTGTAAAAGTAAAGCTTATAAATATTATAACAAAAGAACCAAAAAAATTGTTGAAAGTGCAAGTGTTATGAGAGAATAAGATGGAACATAAAGAATCAGTGATCTAGTAGACATTCCTAAAATCATTAAAGAGGAATATTTTGAAGAATCAAATGAAGATGAGAAGAAGGAGAAAAAGGACATCAAAACTCCATGCAAATATGTTCAAAAAAACTTTAATGAAAGTGACATCATCGGGGACATAAATGAAAGAATTTGCACTAGAAGAATGATGGTAAGTGAATCTGAGCAAGTTAATTTTTCTTTGTTATCCAAAATTTAGCCTAGAAATTTTTTAGAAGCTAGACATGATAAGCATTGGGTTAAGGAAATGGATGAAGAATTAAATTAGATAGAAAAGAATGATACTTTAGAATTAGTGCCTAGACCAAAAGATCACAATGGGATAAGAAAAAAATGGGTTTATAGAAATAAGTTGAATGAAAATGGAGAAGTGACCAGGAATAAAGCAAGATTAGTATGTAAAGGATATGTTTAGATTGAGGGAATAGATTTTGAAGAAAATTTTGCACTAATATCAAAGTTAGAGGCTATTATAATGTTTCTTACATATGTAGTGTTTAAAATTTTCAAAGTGTTTTAGATGGATGTCAAATATGCCTTCTTAAAAAAGAATCTTGAAGAAAAGGTCTACATTGAGTAGCCTAAGGGATTTATTCTCTCAAATATTAGTAGCCATGTATGTAGATTGAAGAAAGCACTGTATGGATTGAAACAAGCTCCTAGAGCTTGGTATGCAAGACTTGATAAGTACCTTTAGGATCAAGGTTTCAAGAGAGGATTTGTTGATAGTAATCTCTACATCAAAATAGAAGGTGAGCATCAATTTATTGTTGTGTTATATGTTGATGACATCATTTTTGAAGGAAATATTAAAAAGATGACAAAATAATTTTTTGATAATATGCAAAAAGAATTTGAGATGTCTATACTTGCAGAATTTTCATTTTTCTTAGGGTTGTAAATATTTCAGTTAAATAAAATAATTTTCATATCTCAAAGTAAATATGCCAAAGAAATATTGAATAAATTTGGTTTTGAGGATTGAGCACCAATTGGCACACTAATGAGTATAGGAAATAAGGTGAGAAATGATGAAGAATCACCTATTGTAGATCAATTTTTATATAGATCTATGATTGGTAGTCTTTTATATTTGACAGCATCAAGGCCAGATATCATGTATGCAGTAGGTATGGTTGTAAGATATCAATTAGCTTCAAAAGATAGTCATGCTCAGTTGGTGAAGAGAATATTTAGATATATCAAGGGGACATTGGATTATGGATTGTGGTATCCCACAGGAAGAGATTTAACTTTGGTTGCTTATACAGATTTAAATTGGGTAGGTTGCTTGGATGATAAAATGAGTACAAGTGGAGGAGCTTTTTCTCTTGGTGATAGCTTAGTATCATACCTAAGTAAAAAACATAATTTAGTATCACTTTTTATAGCTGAAGTAGAATATATTGCAATGGTATTGTGTTGTACTCAAGTGCTTTGGATGAAGCAAACTTTAAAAGATGTCAAGGTAAAATATGATAAACCTATTTCTATTTTTTGTGACAACATAAGTGTTATTAATATTTTAAATAATCCAGTGATGCATTCAAGAATAAAACATATTCCCATCAGATATCACTTCTTGAGAGAACATGTTGTAGATCAATAGGTTAAGATGTAATATATCAGTACTACAAAGCAGATTGTAGATATTTTCACAAAGGCACCACCAAAAGACATATTTGAGTATATGTGGAAGAAGTTGGGAGTAATTTATTTTACTTGCTATTGAGGATCAGCATAGTTGAGGGGGAGCTAAGTGTTAGCTCCAGGTAGGCCCTTTGCCATTAATGTCAAAGGGGGAGAAGAATAGGTACAAGTATAGGTATAGGTATAGGGAATAGGTATAGGTTGGTATAGTAAGGGGGAGTTACTATATGTTTTTTAGATAGTAGTATGTGTAGGTTGACATGTGTAGTACAAATTTCAAGATGTGGCAATTTTACTTTGAGGTTGCCATCAATGACAAAGGGGATGATTGTTAGAAATATTGTCATTGATGTCAAAGGTCTAGCATTATTGGTGATAAAGGCCCCATAGCATTTAATGATATTTTTAATATTCATATCTTGTTTAATGTGTGTTAATATTTATTTAATATTAATGAATATATTTTTGGTTGCATATAAGTCAAAAGATGGCCCATGGAGAAGTCAAAGAGTCATGGGGTAAAGACAAAAGAGCAATGGGATGCATTTTCTCATGAAGAGTCATCTTGAGAAATTCCAAGAGTCATCATGTAAAGACAAAAGATGGTATGGCACATTTTTCTATGGAGGGACACTTTGAGGAATACAAAAAGTCACCAAGATAAAGAAAAAAGAGGAAATGACGCATTTGCTTATGAAGTTTCACCATATGACTTTTCAAATGCAAGGATATAAAGGGTCATGCAAGTTTGGTGTCATTTTCCATGAGGATTGAAGGGTCACAAAAGGTGAATGTCAAAGGTCATTTGGAAAGCTATAAATAAATGCTTGAGAAGCCATTTTTAATATGAAAGAGAGTGCATGGTTTGTATTTTTTATCAAAGAGAGAAAATCAAGAGATATTGTAGAGTTATATCATTTGTTGAGTAAGTAACATTGAGAGATAGTTATCTTTTATACACAAGAGGGGTTGGTGCTCCTGTGGGTTGGTGCTCACAAATAGTTATTCTGTTAGTGCTCAAAAAAGGGGTTGGTGCTCCTACAAGTTGGTTCTTGCAAACTTCATAATTTTAGTTGGTGCTCATTCATATACTTAAGATTATTTTTCATAGTTTTTTCCACTTTGGGTTTCCACATAAAAATCTGGTGTCTCTCTCTCTTGTGTGGTGCATATTATTATTTTAGTTTTATTACATATCTTGAATGTGTGATTAAGTAGTTAAAGAAAATAAATAAAATTAAGTAAAAGATATATAATATACTAATTCACCTCCCCCTCTCACTATATTTCATGCTTAACACCAAGTATCATGGTCCTATTCAAGTGGGAAACTTTTTTTTAGCATGAACTAATACAAAATATTCAATATATGATCCATACATTTACATAAGCTTTATATTTAAAATAATATACTTAAGACAACTATTTCTTCTCATTTATCTCGGATAATTAAAAATATTGGCATATATTTCTAATTTTATATTAATAACACCTAATACACACTAAAATAGTTAGGATGAATGAACCCTGACATAACTTTTGGGAGTGAAGGAAGATATCATCAAGGGAGGATAGTTTTTTAATTCTTCCATCCTTCCCTTTATCATGTATATTTTAAGGGGGGATGTTAGTGTATTTAATAAGTCATACATTATTATATGGTTTAAGATGTACTTTTATTCTTTAATCTAAATATAGATATGTACTAGTTGTGTGCATACTTATCCAGATATTACTATTAGATAAAATTATTAATTAAATAATTTAATAAATTAATGATATATGATTATTGATCTATAATCATTGAATGAGAGATTTATTATTGTAATGTTGACATTTATGCTATAGGTTTTAATCTAAAGAGATAGTGTAGTCATATAAAATGTCCAAATTGGTAGCTTGAGTGTGGCTTGTGACACCCAATCCATAGGACCCTCTTGCATACTCTCATAACCCTTCCAAACATCTTTGTTCTTATAATTGGTCATATGTAAACTTCTAAAACCTGATTCTAGATTAGTTAGGCTACATTTCCCATGTTAATTCTATCCCCAAGGTCCCAAGAATGTAGGATAAGAGCACTGGGGTTGGAATATATCATCAACCCCTAGGGTGTCCCATTTTTGGTACTCTTGTCCAATCACATTTTGATCCCAAATGACCATTTCCTTCTGATTCCTATTCTTCATTATGTCAACATAACATGAATACATTTAACCTATGACCAATAGATCTTTAAAAAATACCATTCAAAGTTCATTTATAAGGGGTTGTCAACTATTACAAAAGCAAGCAAGAATATAAGCAAAACCACTAAGGCAAATTTCCCTATTCTCTACATATAGCCATCTAATATAGCTTCCAGTATATTCAACCCTTCACACTAGTCCATAGCCACCTCAAGCACTCTTAGTTTATAATTTTTTCATCTACATAACACTATTGCACAAAGCACATCAAGTGGGAGAACTACATATGGCTTGATCCCTTTTCTGAGTATTGGTATGTAGGTAGCATGCCCACATAAGGGATGTGGATACACATTCAATGCATCTTACACACACCAACCCCCCTCTTTCTCAAGTTTTATTCAAGCACAATAAAGGTCTAGGGTTCAATATTAAATAAATTTTACAATGATCTATGTCGACATTCAAGATTTGAAATTTCATAAGTGGGCTCACACAAGGATAGCAAATAAAACCCAAAAAACTCAGATCTTTGTGACTAAGTTGGACAACAGTGGTAGGACCTAGACTATAGCACTAGATCCCAAAGTGTCTTATTTTTGATGTTCCTATCCTTTCACCAAATGAAATCTAAATATGATTCACAACACTATCCTAGTCCTGCACAACCAGTTTTAGCCTCTATCTCAGCCGTCTCAGTCTAGTTTTAAGCCAAGTTACATTTCTATTTATTTATTGATATTTTTTTAAAGGTTTAAAAGTCAAATAAATTATACAATTCAGTGCTATAATTATTTCAATATTATTTATTGATTTATTTTTTTAGACCCTTAACTAAATTAGGAATAAGACTCCAATATTCCCAAAATAGTTAAATCATTAGGTGAACCTAACTTTGTTTTTGCATAAAAACCTTAGAAACCCTATGGAAAATTTCTTTCTAATTTATCTAACATTTTTTTTATTTTTTATACATATTTTAATCAAAATTTCCCATTTATTTTAAAAATTTATCATAGTAATTTTGAAAATAATTTCTTTCAAACCCTAGTTGCCTATACTAGGTCCCAATAATTTTCCAGTATTTTTCTTATTTTTTCCTACATATTTCAATCAAAATTTCCATTTAAATTTTTAAATTTACCTCAATAATTTTAAAAACAATTTCATTCAAACCCTAATTGTATATACTAGGTCCCTTTGCTTTTGAGGTATCACCTTACATGTTTGTGAGCTTCATATCCTTTTTATGCATTCTTCAGTTTGTTGTTTTTAGGACTTTACATTTATTATATTCAGTACTTTCCTTCCATATCACTTTGATTATTACAAAAAATTCAATCAATTTTCAATTTTTTTCTACTTTAATAATGGCCTAATACACTAGTTTTGAAGAAACTGATAAAAGGGAATTTCAAGAACTCTTAACTAAACACCCTGACATGTAAGATGATATGCTTAAAATACTATAAGAAGAGAAATAAAAATTAAACAATGGTTAATCCTCTCAAACAATAGAGAAACCAATTGTAAATGACGCTATGGAGGCAATTATGTCTCAACAACCCCTATAGCAACCCAACCCTCCTCTAAGGCACCGCCAGTTATGGTTAGTACATCATTATCTTTTAATGTGGTTATCCTTTTGCAAGAGATAAAATCTCTTCAAACCAAGGTGTTACATCTTGAGCAAGGTGATTCTAGACCTACACAAGCCTTGGATTCTTTTGCTCTACTTCATACACCATTAGCACATCATATTACTTATACACCTTTGCCACCAAGTTTTGTATAACCTAAGCTCACTATATGTGATGGAAAGGGTGATCCAAAGACACACTTGAGAGTTTTTCATGTAGCATGATTGGATTATGTGCCAAATGACTGGCTATTAAGCAAGTTATTTCCATGGAGTCTAAAAGATTATGCTTTACAATGGTTCTATAATCTACCAAATTAATCAGTCAACACATTCAATCCCTTAGCTGATATGTTCTTAGCTCATTTCAACATTAACATTTGTGACAAGGTTTCTTATGCCCAAGTTTCACAACAAAAATAAAGGTCAAATGAGCATCTAATATAATATGTTATTCAATTTAATACTATCTTGGCTAAAATGACTAGCCTCATGGTTGATCAAAAATTACAAGAACCCTTCAAATATAGTCTTCTACCAGCTTTGCATGAGTCAATAATTTTCAAAAGATTATCTTATTTCATTGAGTTATGTCATACACTAAATTAAAGTTAAGTCAAATTAATTTCAATGGGAAAACTCAAGTACAAAAGCATATCATAAATAAAAAACAAGAGTAACAACAAAGTCCCATACAAAATAAAGGTCAATAATAGAAAGAGTCAAAATCAACCTACAGTTAATGAAGCTTCAGATCCCCCTCAGCAAATGGTTTTATTAGCACCTCCTCGATAAACTTTTACCAATCTACCAGTATCTCTAGCTAAAGTCTTATAGTAATAATTGGAATGTAATATCATATCTCTCCCTCTTATTTAGGAATTTGATCCAACAAAGCCTCTTCTATGGGGATATGATCAAAATGTATTTTGAAATTTTCATAGGGCACTAAGCCACACAATAAATAGATGCATCAGTTTGAAACACAAAATATAGGACTTGATAGATAGCAATGTTATTAATCTTGACACTCTAGTTGAGCCTCCTCAGGCAAAGCAAACATAGGACAAAACTTTGAAAATATTCTCAAATCCTTTCTCATAACATTCTAAACAATTAACAATAGATACATCAAGTTTTCACCATGCATATCATGCACATCCTCCACCAGCTACATAGTAGGCACCTTTAGTTGAGTTACACCCTTTGAGCAACATGATTGGTGTGTATAATTTTAGAGTTCTAGCTAGACCTTCCATCTCCTTCTCAGAGTAGGAGATAGTTGATGATGATTCATATTACCATGCACCCTTTATTATATCTTACATTGATCATCATCCCATTCATAGTGTTCTCATAGACAATGGATCTAGTGTGAACATGTGCACTATGACATTACTACAACATTTGGGATATTTATAATAGGATATTACCCTAATTGACATATTTATCAATGGATTTAAGTGGGCACATATAGAGTTCATTAGGTGAGATTTTACTTCCTCTATAGGTTGGTCCAACACATGTGGCCACACCATTTACTATTATTCTAAGTGTAAGAGTTTTTTATGTTTCTTGGCTGACCATGGATTCAGAAACTTTAAGTAGTACATTATATAGTTCATATAAGTGTGAAATTCATTCACACTAATCAGGTTGTTATAGTTTATGGAGTTCCATATGAGTTACCACTCCCCACTTTAGATCCATCTTCTAATTTGAAGTCACTAGTTTTAGCTTCTCCACTAGTTACAATTCTTCCTCTAGTTCAGATCCAAATACAGTTGAGGCCTTACTCACTAGCACAAAGAGTTCATACACTTTTATAAAGGCCTCTTTTAGAGTATACATAATTTTAGGACTCTAGATAGTTTCCAACTATAGTGTTCACCCCCAAGGTAGTATCATTAAGTTATCATGCCTCTACACATAGATCACATGTTTAGATAATTTTTCCTACCACCAGATGGGTGCTTAAGAACCCTATAATTACATCTACTTCTTAGATTTATAGGGTGAACCCACAGTTGATTTTTACTATAGATATTTTAGAGCATTTATAATATATATAAATTTTAGAGCCATAGTCTCAACCCTTCCATCATGCTTCATGATCATGCATGATCCCTCTCCTTGATACAAGACATCATGATAGGGATTCTCTCATGAGACTCATCAGTTATTATCATCTCTTCTTAGCCTTGCTTGTACATAGTTGCAATTTTATTACTTGTACATAGTTTCTTAGTATTTCTTGTACATAGTCTCCTTATGATTGATTGTACATAAATTATATTCAAAATCAAAAAACATAAAAATATCTCAAAATCAAAAAACATTCAAATAAATCAAAAACACAAAAACATTTCAATTGTATGAATTATCCATGCTTTACATTTTGACTACCATGCTAGACTTGCATTTTTTATTTTATTCTATTGTTTATCAATTTATCTACATTACCATGCTTCACTTGAGCTTATTTGAGTGTGTTCGGTTACATCTAGATCATTGATTACTTCACTCTACCCATTGAGGGGGCATCCTAATTCGACATTTGAGACATACATTGATATATCTGCCCCCTGGGGGCATCTTCTACATGACTACACCATTCAGATTGTGTCATTCCTACACCACACACTCTAGTTATCATGTTGATGTTTATTACCTACTAGATTACATAGATTAATCTATCGACACTAATTATTATATATCACTTGTGTATTTATTATCATATACCTAGTCTTTTAATCTATGTCTTGCATGCTTTCACTTCTTGATTTGATTATATTAGATGTGATTGTATTTATAGAATTTACATGCCTTCCTTTCTTGCTTTACATAGTTAGATATGATTGCATTTCTTAGTTCCTATTCTATGTGTTGTGTGTGTCTTAGGATATTTACCAATGTCCTTTGCTTGTACTCTTTAATGTGATTATGTCCCTTGTGAAAACCTTGTTTATTTTCAATTGTATTTGTATGTGGAATTTTAACATGCCTTGTATGGTTACTATCCAATTTGAGTGACATGTGCCCATGTCCCTTATTTTCTTGGCCCCTTGGCCACTATTGTATGCTTCTTGTCTTGTGTGTTTGTTACTTGTTTATTTCTCACTATTTTCAATACCATGATCCACATCATGCTCTATCCCTCCTTCATAAGTAACAACTAATAACTAACATTTATAGTTTCAATTTTGTACATTACACGTGTTATTACATTGTTATATCTATCTAGGCATACCCTATTGATCTAAAAATTTCCAATACAAACCATGCTATATCTTGAGATATTTTGATTAGCATTGTTATATCATGTATTATGTATCATAACACAATTTTAGGGCTCTTTCTTCTGAGGGAACTCATTGTAGGGTCTTCATTCTTACCCTCAAAAGAGGGGGCAATAAATAGGAGTTTTATCACAAAGATCAAAGCTCCTACCGGTCAAAAAAATAGTTTTTAGGATAATTAAAATAGTAATTAGAGGTCAAACCAGGCAAAATAAACCAAAAAAATAGTGATGATTATAGAAAAATCATTAAATTAAGCAAAAGAAAACAATGCCAGACATGGACAATAGTGTTGGATAGTAGGGTGCCCTATTTTTGGCACTCTTATCCAAATAGCAAAAAAATAGATTTTCCAAAAATAGGCAAAAAGTAAGCTCAACTATAGTTTTATCACCTACAGTTTAGATTAGATTCAATAGTTTTAGTATAGTTTTTCTTAGAGAATCTAGATATAGGGAGAATCATGTGTGACATAATGGCTCTCACTTCCAATTTTAGATTGGGTGGTTGGTATAACTTGTAGATCTGAATCCATGTTATAAACACTAGTTGTTAGGGGCAATGTGCATGACACATTTGACTTCTTTTCCTTCTAAGTTCAATATATTACTTAGTCATTCTTAGTAGTTGCATGCCTTATTCCATCTACAGGTGGTTAGCATCATTTTGGAGTGGCTTTCATACAAGCCTAATCTTCTCCTTCCAAAGTGGCCAAGATTGGCCTAGTTTCCATCACACATTCAGCTATCCACACCACATTCTCATATTACAGATCATTCATGGGATTTAGGTGCTATTTTATATGACACACATTCATACTAGTATCATTTTATAGCTTCACTTAGTGGGAAATGATAGAGCCAAAATTCTAGCTAGCCTTTATATTCTTGAGCCACCTACTAAAAGGGATTGGATACATATTCCAAACATCGATTAACTTATGCAAGATCACATAGCTTCACTTAGTAGGTGATGATGGAGCTAAAGGGCCAATTTTTGCATTCTTGAGCCACTCTTAAGGAATTTAACACTTAGTTCCATTCATGATATTACTCTTAGTACAGCACATACCCAACATCACTCAATAGTACAATAGGTTTTGTATTAGTCTATGTACCCAATGAGGTGTATTCATTCCTTTCTCTTCCTCTCTCTTACCTAGATTTTATACATTCTTATTTTAGATATAGTGTATCTAGTAAGAACTAATCTAATCTTTGTTTTATTTTATATATTTACATTTCACAATGTGCTCTCTTTATGCACACTCAACATCACATAGCTTCATGGGCTTCACCCTTACAGGTAAGTTCAAGTACACTTTTTACTTTCCTTTATCCTAGTATTTCACGTTATTGCATCACTAGAATAAAAGGGGGGAAATGTAGTCATATAAAATGTCTAAATTAGTATCTTGAGTGTGGCTTATGAAACCTAATCTATAAGACCCTATTATATGCTCTCATAACCATTTTAGACACCTTTTTTTTTTTTAATTGATCATCTATAGACTTTTGAGACCTGATTCTAGCTCAGATAGATTGTATTTCCCATGATAATTCCATCCCACTAGGTCCTGAGCTTGTAGGATAGAAGCATTGGGGTTCGACTATATCAATGGACCCTAGAGTGTCTCATTTTTAGTGCTCCTATCCAATCACATTTTGATCCCAAATGACCATTTCCTTCCAATTCATATTCTTCATTATGTTAGCTTAAAGTGAATACATTTAACCCATGACCAATAAATCTCTATAAAATCCCATTAAAATTTCATTTAGAAGGGGTTGGAAAATATTACAAAAGTAATCAATAATACAAGAAAAACCACTAAGGCAAATTTCCCTATTCTCTACATAAAACCATTCAATATAGCTACCAGTATATTCAAACCCTCACACTAGTCTCTAACCACCTCAGGCACTCTCAGTTTGGCATTTTTGCATCCACATAACACTATTGCATAAAACACATCAAGTGGGAGAACTACATATGACTTGATCCCTCTTCAAAGTATTGGTATATAGCTATTGTGCTCATACAAGGGGTGTGGATACACGTTTAGTGCATCTTACACACACTAACCCCCCCTTCTTTCTCAAGTTGTATTCAAACATAATGGTATAGGGTTTGAGATTTAATTATCTCTACAAGGAGCTCTATCAACATTCAATATTTGAAATTTCATAGGTAGACTCACATATGGATAATAAACAAAACCCAGAAAACTTAGATCTTTGTGACTAGTTTGGATAATAGTGCCAAGACCTGGACTATAGTCTTAGACCTTAAAGTGTCTTATTTTTTATGCTCCTATCCTTTCATTGAATTAAATATAGAGCTTGGTTCACAACACTATCCCAGTCCTGCATAGCCAGTTTCAACCTCTGTCTTAGCCATCTCAATCTAGTTTTAAGCTAAGTTTCATTTCTCTATATTTATTACTATTTTTAGAAAGGTTTAAAAGTCAAATAAATTATACAAATCAGTATTATACTTATTACAATACTATTTATTGATATATTGTTCTAGACCCTTAACTAAATTAAGAATAAGAGTCTAATATTCTCAAAATAGTTAAATTAGATAGTCAATCTACTTAGATAAATCTATGTATTGTCTTTCATAGCTTTCACTAATTTATGTAGTGCATGTATTTATGTGATGGTCTTAATATTAATTTAATGGTCTTTGAACCTATATAAGTATTTTAAAATAGTTTCATACCCTTTAAAGTTGTATAGTAATGTATTAAAAATATTTTTAATCAAGATTTGAATAATTATAAGCAATATTTTGGCTCATTTTTATGTAATTTGCATTGGAATATTTAGTTTATATGTTATAAGCTCATATAGTTTATTGTTATTATTGTTATCTTGTTATTTTGTTATTAGGTTGGTAATCTTATTTTGTCTTATGGTTATATGATCTTTCCTACTCTTTAGTCTACTTTTTAACCTTCCTAAGATCTATTTATTTGTCTCATTTCTTGAAATAATATATTGATTCTTAGTTCATTTAAAATATGATATGGTATGAGAGCTCACAATTGGAATATCTTGAGAAAATATTTTGAGGGAGTAAGTCTGGTCAAGGATGAAGCATGGATATTTCATGTACCTTATGTAAAAGAGCCTCTAGTAAATCTTCATTCATTAATTTTTTTATTTGGTGTAAATATTTGGATTTATAAGAATCTAAGGAGGAGGAAGAACATGGTGAAGTAAATAGGACCTTGACAAGCAAAAAGTGAACTTTTTTTGTCTTGTATTCTATTTATGGTAGTGTGGTGCTCCTTGGGGTTGGGTTATTATTTTGTTTGGCACTAACCAAAGGATAAAAGCACTGTAAAAGGATAATGGTGTTACCCAATAGAGTAATGTGAGTGGATTATGTGGCGATAACCATGGAAGAAGTGTGGAAACATAAAGATGATTTTTTTGAGGCAATAATGGTGTAGGAGGCATGGTGTTTCCTAGAGAGCATGGAGTTTGTTGAGAAGAATGAAGCTTTGGAAAAAATGTAGAGTGTTATGTGTAATAATTATAATATTTTTTATTCTTATCAAAGGCTCCAAGGGAGAAGGAAACCACTTGGTGAATTCTAAATCAACTATTACACACCACAACTACACTTCCACTACTATAAATTTTTTATCATGTATATAAGTGTGCCATCCATTGTTGTTGCACATGTGTTTTTAAATTGGTCAATTAAAATATATATAATTTTAATCAACTTTTATGTAAAGTTATAAAAATTTATGGAAAGTGAATTATTTTATAGTTTATTCAAATTAAACTTTATAATTTCTGCCTTAGTGACTTGTATTTGCTTGAAAACCTCATGGTTAATTATGTAGCTAGAAAAATGTAAGATAAAAACAACTAAAAATATTCTCCATTGCCTATTTTTATATTTTTGTCCACAAGAAAATTTATTTATTGTAAATTTATTTTTAAAAATTGAAGTTTAATTATTTACGTGTTTTTTAGGCAATTTTATGGAAACCAATTAATTAAATTTATCATAAACTATAAGGAATTTTTAAAAAAAAATTGGTAGCATTGTCCAATTTTTGGATAGATTCAATGTATAGAATGATTTTTTTTTAAATCTTATAAATTTTTCATATTTAATTATTTTAGCAAAAAACTAGGTAAAATGGCTAGTTTATAACACTTATTTCTACCATATTCTCAAAAGTTAACAAGAAAAAAATTAGTTGATGGAGTCATAAAATAATTAAAATATTTTATTATTAGAATATTGCTCAAATTATACTTGAAAAATATGATAGACTAGATAATGCACCTGATGATTATGATAAATGTCATCAATAAGCCTTAATGTTTTTAAAACTTTTAGTAGTTGATATCTTGATACTAGAAGTTATAAATGTGACCATTGCATCAGAGTTATGGAAACATATTACATCAAAATACTATACTTTTGAAGCCAAAAGGGTGTTATATTTATATATATATATAAAAAAAACTAAAATGTAGGAAGGTGGGTCCATATCTAAATTCTTGTTATAGTTGAAAGACATCTACGACTAGTTAAAAGTGTTGGAAAAACCTGGATGAGAAAGACTTGATTTTTCTTTTCATGCAAAATTTTATACCATCATATGATTCATTTATGGATTCATTACATATGATTGCAGAGATAGACACTTGATTTTGAGAAATTTTCAACACTTCTTATGTAGAAGGAAAGAAGATAGGAACACTCAATTTATTTAATATCAGAGTCTACAAAAATTTTATTTATGGCACAGTCAAAGAGTAAGGGTGAACAACTGAGTGCTAGTAGTTATTCAAAATAATATTCTAACACATATTATAAGTACTTATCAATCTAAATGGAAGTGTTTTTATTGTAATAAATATGGTCATGTGAAGAAACATTTTTATAACTTTGTATAAGATGATAGTGTAGATATTAAAACTAAATATTTATAGCATCTCAATCTGGTATATTTGACAAATATCAATCAAGACTTTACCCTTCATTTCTATTCCCCCTACTACTAAAAGGTTTGCATTCACCATCTCACTCTACCTAAATACTTATCTTTTAGTCCTATCCATATCATTTTGATGACCTAGATCCCCTACACTACACATAAAGCTTAAAACCTAATAAACATCCTTCACTATCAATTTTAAATTGATACATGTTTTCTAGACTTATGTATACTATTAGTAACAAATGGAAACTACCACTAACAATAGAGTTTATATCCTTATATATTGTATAGTTTTCAAAATTCATCTAATTACAAATATATGAAAACATATGGGTTAGCCTATTTGTCTTATTAAACCCTATCATGAGATATTTTCAAAAAGTGTGGTACAAATATAAGTATAATCCTTTTCATTATTCATCTATAAAATACCAATCAAACACCTACTAAATTTAAATCAATAAAATTAATAACTAAGTTATTCTACCTTATTCATCCCTATTTGCTTATCAATCATATGAGCAGTTATATTGCAGGTCTAAAGCATTCACAGAGTAGCCCATGAGTGATATTGTCAAGTTACAAGCTAGATCACTAAATTCATCTTCATACATTATATTTCATCCTTGTGCACACACATTCCCACACATAAGGAAGAAGTACATAAGTTTTAGTCCCTCTTTGGATTATTGTCTATGTAGGCAATGTTCATTAACATAGGGATCCTTGAGGTTAGTTCAACACTATGAGGACACTAACCTAGTTTTAGTAAACTCATTCTAAGGGTAAATAAGGATGAAGATCTAGGGTTCAATAAACTAGAAAAGAGTGATAGCTTATTCTTAAATCTAAATATATCAAAAAAATGTGACATAAAATCAAGAATAGTTAAGTTGGTCACATCGAGATCCATTCATTTTTCTATACTAGACACCTACACCACAGTCAGACACTAGCATCGATGGTATTGTCTAGATCTAATGGTAGTTATCATGGATATGGAAGTATAGTTGTAGAATCTGACAACTAATCTATAATATTTATCATGTATGTTTTCCACCTATTTCCAATCCATATATTTTTTCTTATAGTAAGACCAACTAAGTTTATTTTCTATTTAGTATTGCAAGTAATTGAACATCTTTCAAATTTGGTACTTTCTATATTTATCATATCTCAATATTATAATTCATAATATTCATTTCTGTAAGTTTTAAAACTAATTTATCATCTATAGATTATTTTATCATCCTTATGATTGAACTATTAATATATTCTTAACCCTAACCCACATATCAGAAAATTAAGGTTAAACATTTGGTTAACCCAACCTCTATGTCTCTTTATACAAATCCTATCATACCCTAGGTTATTTATCCTCTTGAGATTTTTCTTGTTTTTTTCATATTTATTCTATTATCTATATGAAACCTAGGCATAACCCTAGATTAGGTGTTGTTTTTATTAAACACTTGGAACTTCCTTTTTTACCATATAAGATGGCTCAAAATAATGAAGTATCCAATCATATTCCTAATGAGTGTGATAATGATGAAACTAAAAAAAATTATGAATAAGTTATCATAAAATATGATTTTGATCATGAAAATAATGAATCTAAAGCAAATAATGAACATGAACAAATAGATCAAGAACAAGTGCAAGTTATTGTTATGTTTCAAGAGCATATTCATAAAAATCCTAAGGATCTTGATGATATCCTCAATACCATACTAGAAACTAAAAAATAAAAAGTCACAATTGACTTATCCATCCCCTTGAGTACATCATATATTCTTACATATAGTGTGGGCATATATTATGTTTTTAAACCATTATTCCCTGAGGACCAAAATCCTATTGCTACATCTACCATATAGCTATTGAATTATTCAACTCAAATAATGGTTACAATACCTGTATCAACTCAAAACATGTTTACATCCCATTTGGTGATTTCTCATTGTCTACTCTTAATCCCAATGGGTCTACAGTGAAATGTCTCCTCCAAGTTATAAAAACTTTAGAAGACAAGGTTACCAATATTGAACAAAAGGCTTTAAATTATCCTCATTATATTGATGCATATGATGTGTTACATAATATTCTTGCACCTAAAATATCTTTTCATTTTATTCTAATTGGTTTTGTTTCACCCAAATTCACATTTTATGATGGTAAGGGTGATCCTAAACAACATCTCCAATCTTTATATGTAGCATGCCTTGATTATGCCTCAAATGATAAAATTTTGACCAAATTATTTCCAAGGAGTCTAAATAACTATGTTTTATAATGGTTATATGATTTACCAATCCAATCAATGAGAGTATTCAAACCTATAATGGATCAATTTATAACACATTTTTCTATCAACATCAACACATTTCTCTATCAACATCACTGAAAATATGTCATACACTCAAATTACAAAGATAAAAAAGGAACCAAGGAACCTATTAATGAATATGTTTTGTGATATGAAACAATGTTGTCCAAAATGAAAAATACAGTGGTAAATAAATAGCCTTAAGTCATCTTCAAGCAAATTTTTCTTGACCCTTTACATGTGTCCATTTTTTTCAAGAAGTTCAAAAATTTTAATGAATTATGCCATATTATTCAAGATCATTAAATGAAACTTATTTCATTTTTAAAACTTAAGTATGTAGTAAATACACTAACTACGTCCAATAACAAGTTTCATATCAAACTAAGATACAAGGTGAAATCTACTTAGCCTAAAAATGAAACAAACATAATGGTTAATGGAGTGTCACAAAAAACTAATTGATTCATCTTATCCAATGCACCTAAGATACAATTTGCACAATTCCCTAAGTCTCTAGCTTCTTATAAAATATTTTGGAGTGTCATATCATATCTCTCCCTCCTCCTCTAGAGGTTAATATTAGTTGACCTCTACCAAAAATATATTATGTTAATGCATATTTTGACTATCACCAAGGCCCTGGACATTTTATGAACAAATTTTATACCTTAAAGTATAAGATTCAAGACCTTATTGATGAACAAAATAATACATTTGATGATCCTCCAAAAGATTCAAGTTCACAACCTAGTGATCACCTAAATTAGAATATATTTAACAATACTTTTCAAGATAATTAAAAGAAAGATCTAAAATTATAAATGGAATACAATGCACACCCTCCTCCATCACATTATGGAGACCCATTATATGGGATTATTGGCACTTATAAACACAAAATATCTCCTTTGGTTTATAAACCTTCAATTACATTTGATGAAATTAAAATAGAGTATGATGACTAGTATTTACATTCATTATCTATTCGATCATTTCTTGACCATCAACCTATATATAGTGCTATTATTGTTAATGGTGCTAGTGAGAACATATGTACCATGACATTACTTACACATTTTGGATATACTCATGATGATTTATATCCTTTGACCAAAATGACCAAAACATTTGATGGGACATCACAATAGGTTATTGGTGAGATTTATTTACCTTTATAGGTTGGTCCAGCACATGTGATTACCACATTTTTCAATTATACCATATACAAGAATATTTTATATATTATTAGGATGACTTTGTATACATAAACTCTATGCAATACCTTCCATAGTTCATGGGTGTATTAAATATATTTATATTAATAGGGTAATAATAATTTCTAAAATTACATATGAACATCCACTTGAACAAGATAAGTTTATTCCAATACAACTAATTATGAAATTTACTAAGGTTGATCTTTTAATCAATATATAATTCTCTTTCCTAGGTGGTCCATACTTTAGAGGCCTTTACACCAGAGATATATAGTGGATTCCATGAAATCCTCATCTACTCCTACATAACATATTCAATTATGTAGAATAACTAAACATGTTCTAATTACTACTACTCCAAATAAACCATAAAGTGAAAAATGATGGGTTCCACAAATTCTTACTGTTTTTATTGTTTGGTCATGACAACAGAGTCTTAGTATACATATGTAAAGTATAATATATTATACAGATCTAGATATGACATATGCATGCTCTTTGATAGTACCAATGGTCTAATGTACCATATTTTGATTTTGTAACTACCTATGAGCATCCCTTAGATGGGACCATAGGCTAGCCTAAACATTTCCAATATTCAATAAAATACAAAAACATTCAAATAATTCAAAAATACAAAAATATTCATTATTTCCATGTTTATTAGCTCCTTGGAATCTATGTTATTTAATTTATATTAGTAGATATCATACCATTTATTTATATATACACATATGTTTCATGCATATTTTGAGTGTGATATAGGCATACCCAAACACATGATATATGCACTTATAGTTGTTGGACCTTTCCTCTACCCATGTCATATAGTGCATTGGGATAATTTGCTTCTTTGATCATGATTGATATAGGTTACATATCATTTATACATTATCATGTTTGAGATTACATATTAACACTTACAAAATTCTATATCCATGTTCATATTTTACACAGTGTACTTGATATGCTATGTCACATAATATTTTTGTTAACACATATATGTAGAGACTTGTATGATATGATTATGTTAGCTGCTTATGCTTCATCTATTTTTCAATTCTTTGAGTGTATTCCATTGATTTCTATTGTCTTGATTATGTAACATTTTAAATATGTTCCTTGTTTGTTGACCCCTATGCAATTGTATGTTGATTGGACATTTAAATATGTCATTCTATGTTGGTTAGACATTTGAATATGTCATTGCTTTCAATTGTGTAGAATTTGAGCATGCCCTTTGTATGCAGTCTCCTTGGAACATTATTTTGTATTAAATTGAGTGATCTTATGTGTGTGATTTATTATTTCTTGAGATTATATTGTCACTCTCTGGATGTTTCCAAGATCCATAGCATGCATATTAGAACTTGATGTGATCACATACTATGATATTCAATGATAAATATTCTTAGACATGTTATCCCTATAAACTACATGATTCATACACATATTATATATCTATCTTATCCTTTTGAGGTAAGGTACCTACCATATTTTATTTCTGTCACCACAAAAAGAGGGGAATATTAGTAGGGGTATGTCATAGAAACATGACCTCCACATTTTTCATAATTTTCATATTTTAGTGGGGGAATGTCATAAAAATATGACCTATATATTTACACACATAATATATTTATATTTTAGTGGGTTCATGTCATTAATACATGACCTCCACACTTGCACAATCACCAGTTAAGTTTCATGATTCAATACACTTGGGTCATAATCCTATACATTGCACATATTTTTTCATAGATTTGAAATAGATTTTTAATATTTATGATACATATATTCTAGTTGAGACATATTATAGGTGCATATTCCATGTAATTTCCCCAAAAAAAGTAAATTTACCAATTATACAATTCACATGACACATTGATTACACAAGGATGTACTATTATCGAGCCTTGTCTATTGTAGTAGTTTGTTCATTTTATAGGTTGAAGTGATTAAATTATTCAAAATCACTATATTTATAGGTTGGAGTAATTAAATCATTAAATCTCACCAAATTTATAGGATTATTTGATTAAATAACTCACCCTTACCAGATTACATATTCACACTTGAGTTGTGTGATTGAGATATAATGATCTCAATGGTTGTGTCACAACTCATCTCTACACTAGATTAGGGGAATAATACTTTTCAATCTCCCTCTTCAAAACTCCAAGGTTTAGATCTGAACCTTTTCCAACTCTAATGCTTCATAAGGAATCATCTTTCCTAAGTTAAAGCATCAAGAGGCAACATGGTTGTATTGACACAGGTTTACTCCTTCCTTTCTCTTTTTATTTTCAAGCATTTCAATTATTTCAAATTTTAGATTACACACACTAATTTACATTATAATATTCTCTTGGTTATAGGGCATACACTATAAAAACACTCAAATTGGGATCAATAAAGGGTAAGGTGTGTTTTATACACCCAAGTACACATTTATTTCCTTTAAACTAGTGATTTCATCCTTATGCATTACTAGATTAAAATGAGGGAAAACATAGATACTAAAATAGAATATTTATAGCATTTTATTCTTGTATATTTGAAAAATATCAGTCAAAGCTCTACCCTTAAATTTTAGACCTCTTTTCTATTTAAAGGCTCACATTCACCATCTCATTTTTTCTAAATACTTATCTCTTAGTCCAATCCATATCATTTTGATGTCCTAGCTCTCCTGAATCTCACATAAATATTAAAACCTAATAAACATCCTTCACTATCAATTTTAGATCCATACCTATTTTATATCCTTCTAAACACTATCATCCATAGAGAGACACTACCATCAATAGTAGTGTCTAAATCCTTATCTAGTTTTTAGTTACCAATATTCATCCAAATTTCAAATATACCAAAACTTATGGGTTGGCCTATTTATCTTATTGAACTGTGTTATGGGACATTTTCAAAATGTGTGGTATAAATACAAGAATTCTCATTAGTCATCTATAAAATACTAATCAAACATCTATTTAAGCTAAATCAACCAACTACACAACTAATCTATTCTACTTTATTCATACCTATTTTCATATAAAGCATAGAAGTAATTATATTATAGGTCTAAAGCATTCAAAGTGTAGTCCATGATTGATATTTCTCAAGTTAAAATATAGATCATTGCATGTATTTTCATATATTATATTGCACCCTTGTGAACACACATTCACACACATATGGTAGAACTACATAAGTTTAAGGCCTTCCTTGGATTATTGGATATATAGGCATTATTCATTAACATATGGGTCTTTGAGGTTAGCTCGACACAATGAGCCCATTAACTCATTTTTAGAAAAAAAATTCTAAGGTTGAATAAGGGTGAATATCTAGGGTTAGATCCATTAGAAAATAGTACCATCCTATATCTAAGATCTAAATATATTATCAAAATGTGACACAAAATATAAAACAATGAAGTTCATCACATCGATATCCAATCATTATTCTATACTAGACCCCTACATCATAGTCAGACACTAATATTAATAGTAGTGTCTAAATTTGATGGTAGTGTCTATGGTTAGATAAGTATAATTTAAAAAATGTGATGATTGATCCAAAATATTGATCCTACATGTTTTCCACCTATTCTAGTCTTTATTTGCTTTCTCATAAGAAAACCAAGTGTAGACACCAGAAATCCACACACCTACATTTTTGAATGTCAAAAATCCCCCTAAGACTCCCTTAAGACCAACTTACACCTATTTAGCCTCACCAAACTCATCTACACCTAGTTTTACCAAGCTAAGTGAACCTGACCTTCAAGACCCTTTTCCCCTAGACCCTAACCATCGATGGTCAAGGTGACCATCAACAGTCAGCCCTGAGAACCCCTGACCATAGATGGTTAGAATCTACCTCTTAACAAACAATATGTAAACCACCTACATTGATTTTTTAAATATAACTTATCTAATTCCATTTGTGAGCCTTTACATGGATGAATTATTTAGATGGCCCATTGACACCTTCACTTCCACCTCTTAATTTTTCCTATAAGAGATAGAGGCCTGGGAGGTTAAAGGCATCTACAATAATTATCAAAAGCTTAGGCATTTATGAGTTTTCTTTTATAGGTCAATTAGCATCATTAGTGTTATCAAGCATTAGCCATCTTATTAGGAGTTGACTTGTCATTTGCCTATCAGCCAAGATCTCAAGTATTGTTACTCTGCTCAAATCAAGATAGGTTCCACCAATAGGCTAACTACATCAACCACCCACTAGACTAAATTTTGTTAAGGTAAGTAATTATTTATTAACATTCACATGCTTTAATTCCATTTCATAATCAATCTAGCCATTTCCAAACTCATATAATCCATCTATGGGATCTTGTCATTCACCTATTTGTAAAACCTATAACTCCATAGTCAACCACTAATGGTCAGCATAACCATTGATGATTACCTTAACTACCAATGGTCACCTATGGAAGTAAAAACTAGAAACCTATTTTCACCCAACCTACACCCAATCAAATCTATTTTTTTATATTTTTGACCACTCACAGACCTATTTCAGATTTTCTAAAGCATACCCCAACCCCTTATCACTAGTATTAATTAGTTTATCACTAATTTGATCATTTATAGTCTATTTTCTTAACAAGCATTCTTATGTTCAATTTTAGTAATCTTATTTAATTAATGCAAGTACCTTCTTTCCAGTTTTGTGAAATTGATTATTTGAAACATGTGGATCAAGATCCCCTAAGGAATCTCTCATTTTTAGGATCGAGCTATTGTTAGGCCCAACTATCTAAAAAACAAGTTTGATTTAGTACTTTCTTATTTATAGGTATTCCTTCTAAGATAAAGAGGATATCTTCACAATATTCTGATTTAGTGCATGCACAACCAAATAGGTTTTTCAACCATACCCATATCAATTTTATTTTATCTCTTTCTTTAGATCTTAGGTGAAATTTTACATGAAACATTTTGGCACGCTCGGTGGGACCTAGAAGTCTTTACCCTCATTTTCTTTACATTTGTATGTTCTTCTCTCTATCCATTCACATAATTGAAACTAAAATTTATTTTGGATTTTAAATCAACTGCATCCATTTCTTTATTTTAGCATTAGTTCACTTTAAATTAAATCATAGTAATCTTATCATAGCATCACTTTTGTTACACACACTAGCCAGACCACTTTCATCGATCAAACATCAAAATAATTTGAGACAAGGCCCAACTATGATTTCATCACCTAATGATCACCTTACCCATTCTTGGAAATCCTACTTAGAGGTCATTACCAAGGGGAGAACCAAATCAACTCTCTGGTTGAGTATAAACTCTAGATATCAATATATATTAGCTAAGAACCTGATGCCCTTATCACTACAGGACTGTGAAGTGAGAGGGTAGGCCCCAATACCAAACCACGTATTGATTTCAATACAAATTCTTTTGAGAACCTAAACAACCTAAAACTAACCATAGACTGATTCTATAGTACCTAATCCACAAACTGATTTCTATCACACATTCTCATAAACTAAGGCATAAGCCAAAAGTAAGATTAAAACTAACCTCTAGGCTTAACGTACTTCATAATGTGTGTCTTGATTTCCTTGATCATTTTCTTGTATTCTTCTTGTTTGAGTGGTGATTTTGTTCTTATTTTCTCTCCCCTTTTTATTGTATGGTTCTCACTTGCTAGCAGTGAAGAGACCTTGTTGAGAATAACGCATCACTTAAATCAACCTCTTCTACCTCCTCATCTATGAAGTACATCTCTGAAGTAGAAGATTCACCTCATCCATTAAGAATCCCTATTTTTTCTCAAGTATTTCCCTAAGGAGACATATATTTTACCATTTTTTTTGAAAACAATCTAGTTACCCTTCAATACTACCTTAACACCTCCCCTCATGATATCTCAATTTCAATTCCACCTCATGATCCTCCTTATGACATGCCATCCCACCTTATGAAGGGTATCCCTATATATGATCACCACCCAACCTTTGACCACCTAATCATCTTCATATAATAACTCCTTTGATGCCATAATTGAAACCAACCTATCAAACCAACCACTGCCCTTAAACCTTCCACCCCTACTAATGACTCCTCTACTTTGGGGACAACCCAATCATTAACCCATCATGATCCACCTTTTGTTCGAGCACCCACCACTAACACTACCAACCTCCCCTATATCAAACCTAACCCATCAGTCAATACCCCTTTACCAAGCTTAGGGTTATCTATCCCTTTTACTTCACCACCCATTCATACAAAAGTCACTACCTCACCTCTAGTCACCAACCCAAATACCACCCATGCCTAATCCATAAGGACTCCTCAGTAGTTACCCATTGCACCCAATCTAGGATACATCCTTAACCCATAAGGGTATCTACCCACTATCAACCACCATCATCCACCTACCCTACCCAACTTCTAGCATCCACATTCCAATATGTGGTAGCCTCTCAACTACCAAACAATTATAAATATGTTGCTCAACCTCAACCATAATATCAATCTTAAAATCCTTTTGGGGCACCACCTCAAATTGACCTAATGAAAATGCTCATGGACAAGATGACCAACCTTAATTCATCCATTTCAAGGTCTCATAACATCCTGTCCTATGATCAAATTTATAACAAACCAATTCATCCTTCTATCCCGATCAGACCTTACCCTCTTCAATGGGAGCTTCCAAAATTTACCAAATTTCAAATCAAGGAGGACCTCCAACAATACCTTAGGGCTTTCAGGCATGCATGTTATGTTATTTCTTATGATGATTCCCTTCTCCTTAGAACCTTCCCCATGTCTTTATATGTCCTAGCACTCGACTGGTATAGTGCCCTCACTAAGCATTCCCTTTTTTATTTCACCCAACTAGCACAAATCTTCTTAAATCACTTTTCCATTAACATTTCCAAGAAGGTTTCTATCATGGACCTCTTTTCTATTAGTTAATTTGATGATGATTCCATTATTGACTTTGTCACCTATTGGAGAAGCTTAATTAATTAGATTTCATTTTCCTTGCCTCAACCTAAACTTATAAAACTTTTCACTTGAACCTGTGCCAAACATATATCTTCTACACTACATGTCCAAATATTTATAACCTTTGATGAGCCTTTTACCATGGCATGTATGCTAGAAAATTAGGCCATAGATGAGGGTAAATTGAAGTTATGAAACAAGAACTCTACCTTCAAGACCAACTAAACCTCTTCCTTCAAACTAGGTAACCAAGCTAATACTAGAACCAAGACCAGGTGAACTATAAATGTTGTCATCCTTAAAAACTACCCCTCCACCCAATGTCAATTAACAAAATTCTCCCATTACTTCCAACTAAAATACAAGGAACCCAAACTAAAGTAACCAAAAATAATTCACTCCAGTTGGATAATCTTATACCTCAGTTCTATAGAAGCTACTAAAAGCTAACCTTATATAACCTCAACCCATCAAACCTCCCTAGCAGTTTGATTCTTCTCATCCAACACCTATTTGGTATAATGAGAATAACCTCTATGCTTTTCATTGGGTAATTGGACATGACATCATCCATTGTAATACTTTCAAGAATGTTGTTTAGATTCTTATCGATAAAAGGGAACTCATGTTGGATAATCCTAATATCCCTCAAAATTAAGCTCTTGACATCTTCAAGAAACCTTTTCCCAACCATTCCCCTATCAAAGCCAAGGACAAACAAGTTTAGTATTATCATGATGCCCACATGGTTAATATGGTCCTCAATATGCCTATCATCCAACCTATCTATTGTTCCCCACTTCATCTACTGAGGTGGCAGAGTCACTTTCCCTTCCTTTAGAGGCCCATATTGAGGAAGTTATTTTTTCCTTAGCTTTGCTCATGGAGGCTTTGGAAACATCAAACACCCCTTTGGATATCCAACCTAAACAAACAACCATTCCTAGCCCACCATCTCCCCTAACTACAGACCAAGCCATAACTATGGACATCATGCCTAGGGGAGATACTTTTTCACAAACACCCCTCATGGAGTGGCCACCTAGCCCAAACTTACCTCCCTTTATTGAGGAAATTAACTAGGCTATCAACCCTCCTCCTCAACCCATAGGTACCTCCTCTATACCCACTACCTAGGAGGCTAGACCAGTATACAAACCTTTTTCCAAACTTGTTCAAAAGTTAAGTATGGCTACAAAACCAAACATGGATCAAACCACTTTTTAGAAACAATTAGGGATTCCATACATCAACAAAATTGAACCTTATAGCATGCCTCTAACCAACCAATCCATCATCTCTCTACCACCTCTTAAACCAATCTAAACTTCTACCAACACCTCACCTTCTCAATCAACCAAAATAACCACCACATCACCAACCAAACCTTTCAAAAGTCTTGGTGCCTTCCATACTCAGATTTTTAGTTCACCCATCCTTGAAAGTAGACTTAAATTCACCCAAGCCTATACCCAGTTCTTGACCCACACCAACCATGAGGACAAAAACATTAAAGGGATACATGACTAAGACTCTATGTCCCTCTACCTTGCCCTCTATCTTAGGTTCTCACCATTCCACTTTGCTTAACAATAAACCCCCTTTTAACATATGTCACCCACTTTTATTGATTACTCTAGCCCACTTATTATCTAATGCATCGGTCCTTCCCAGATTACCAATAGTTAGACCATCAAACTTGACCACCCCAACTACCAACATACCCAAACCAAAACCATCAACTAGAAACACTACCTTACCTAAACCATCTCTCACCAAACCTATTGCCACCAACACACCCATCTTACCAACTCAAACCATGATCCCTAAACCTTTATTACCTCTAAAAAAATCCTATATGACCATTTTTCAAAGATTATTTCAAACCTCCTACTTCACATTACCTCATATTAGATCTTTCAATTCTCTTGGTCCAAAGCTAGCTTGGTATGATGAGCATCAAATCTACTCCTATCATAGGATACCTAGGCATGACATGGAAAATTAAAAATCTCTCCAAGCCATTATCCACTAACTCTATGATAAGGATGATATTTTAGTAGATGACCTTCCATCCATTCCTCCACCAATACACCCAATAGCTAATCACCAACACATTCCTAATACCCCACTCTCACCTCAGAGGGATGGAGAATCTACCCAACCCCCATCACACCTTGCCCCTCTATCCATACCATTAATGTGGTCACATGTTAAAAAAAAGGATAAAGGTAAGGCCAAAGTGTCCACTCCATGGACATACCCACCAAGTCACCCTAAACCAAACTAAATCCAAACCTCTATATCTATAGCTAAGCCCAAAATTACCATCTTAAGAACCTCAAAAGCTAACCCCTCTGAATCCATCAAGAGGGTCATTCTTAAACAACTTCACTAGACCCTAGCTAATATGAGCCTCTACTAGCTCATTTCCACCTCACCCCACCATCATCAGGCTATTATAGAGGTTATGCAAACTATTGAGGTTAGACCAAGAAACTCCTACCTATAGAGGCCTTCATAGGTGCTCTCCACCCTTGTTACCTTCAAAGACTCAGAGATATCTTATATCCATCCTGAGGACCCAAATCCCTCTCTTTTTATTATAGCCCACATCAACCAAACCCACATCAAATGGGTTATGATCAATTGGGGAGCCAATATCAACATCATCTCTTCCCATGCCTATGAGAAACTATAGCTACCAGAAAATGTCATGTCTAAAACTTTAACAATCCTTAGATCCTTTAATGACACTATGATCACTACCTTGGAAACCATCATCCTTCACATTCAGCTAGGACCTCACATGCTCCCCAAACTCTTTTATGTGGTTGAAGTTGAATTCTAGTATAATATTTTACTAGGGAGGCATTAGATCTAAGACATGGGTTGTGTACCTTCCACCCTTCATTGTTGTGTTAAGTTTGAACATGAAGGTCAAGCTATTACCATACAAGCTAACCCTATCCCTTTTGCAACATGCAATATGACCTGCCAACCTAATGGCATTCTCTTACCTCCATCTAAAGCATGAAAAAAACACCACCAAGCCCTCACCCACAAAATCTAAAGCCATTGCTTCCCTTTCCACTAAGGTATATACCATTTAATATATCCCTACAAACTAGATACCCATCACTAATCCTTTGGAACCCACATTTCAATGCCTTACCCTTGGAGAATACCACCTCCTCACCCTTGACACCATCCAAAATTCCCAAGAATATGGAAGGCTTAACCACCAACCAAGTTATGATCCCAACATTAGAGCCATTACCCCCTTGGGGCCTTCAAGCTATCCAACCCACTTTATCTATGGGGGAGTTGACAAGCCACTTAACATTGCCACCACTCCCTCATCACCTCAACCATTCACCACCACCTTCTCTTATTTGGACAACCCAAAGTATACCTTCATAGGTTTTTCTAGAAGGGATTTGGTTAAGGATGATATGAGCATGGCCCACACATGTTGACCTTGATTGAGATCTGACAGTCTCATGAGAAGCATGGCCATGGCTTCATTCTACCCATTAATAATAAAGCCAAACAAACTATCCCTACCATTATTGAAGAAGAGACCCCTTCCTCACCAACACCCTTCCACTTATGGGTGAGGATGAGAACATCATCCCACCTAAATTTTTTTTCATAAACATGATTACCCTTAGGCCCATAACTTATCAAAAGGAAGGGGCACCCATATTCATCCCTTTAGTCCATCTTGAACTGGTAGGAGAAGACTCTTCTATCATTCACATTGTCTAGTGCTAGGATGATGATTCTATTTTCATCTACATTGGTGCATCGAATTCATTCATCCACAAATCCTTACCTCTAAAGACCTCAACCATGTTGAATGAACCCACCATAGATATTTACATAGGCACTCTAGACAACCTCCATGTTGTCAAACTAGGCCAAACTCTCACCCCTAAGGAACTACAGGACTTCTCTACCTTCCTCTAGGACCACAGTATTATATTCACCCAGTCATATACTGACATGCCTGGTATTAACCCCACCATTTCCACCCATAACATTATGACTAATCATGACACCAAGCCTATCAGATAGAAACTCTACTGTATGCATCATCGCATAGCACTCTTTGTCAAAGAAGAGCTCCAACTCCTCATTTTTATCAACTTCATTCAACCTATTGATTAACCTTAGTGGGTTTTAAACATCATGCCTATCACTAAATCCATAGGGGGACTATGTATCTATGAGGACTTTCATTACCTCAACCTATCCTTCCCAAAGGATGACTTTCCTCTACCTATCATTGACCAACTTGTTGATCTCACATTAGGCCATGAGATGTTTCACTCATGGATGGATTCTTGACTTATAATTAGATTTTGATTGCCCCTAAATATCAACACAAAATTTCCTTTATTACCACATGGGTGAATTTCTATTAAAAAGTCATGCCTTTCAGTCTTACTAATGTTGGTGTAACCTACCAACGTGTCATGACCTATATTTTCTGTGACCTTATCCATACAATCATCAGAGACTATGTGGATGACCTTCTTAGAAAGTCTAAACTTTTCCAAGACCACTTAATCATTCTAAATATTATCTTTGAGTGACTTATCCATTATCATGTCCACCTCAATCCTAAGAAATGTATTTTTGAGGTCTTATCAAGCAAACTTCTAGGCTTCATCATTTCCCTTTGAGGAATTGAGGTTAACCTAGCTAAGATCAAAGCCATCCTCAAAATGCTACCTCTAACCAATCTTAAGCAACTCTGTAGTTTTTAGGGGAATTTCTAATCCATTTTCCATTTTATCTCCCAAATCTTTGATCAATGTCAACCCTTCCACAACCTCTTGAAAAAAGACATCTCTTTTAATTGGAATGTTAATTTCCAAAAGGCCTTTGATGTACTCAAAGATTACCTTATATCTCCACATTTCCTCACACCTCATAAGGATGACCAACCTTTCTACCTTTATATATTTACCACTGACCATTCCCTAGGGGTAATGTTTGCCCATCAAGATGAACACCATAAAGATTGATCTATCTATTACATTATCTGCACACTTTTCAAGTACACACATACTAAAAAACTTTGTTTGGATCTATTCTTCATGGCCACCAAAATTTTCCACTACCTTCTTAACCATAAACTTTTGTCATAACCAATACTTACCCACTCAAGTACATGCACTCCAAACCATACAAAAATTAGAGTATGGCTAAGTGGCTCATGCTTTTAGCTAACTTTGACCTTGAGTTCCTCTAGTAAAAATCAATCAAGGGGCAAGTCATTATTGACCAAATGGTTGACACACTCCTAACAGACACCCAACCTCTCCCTCTTGAATTCCTAGACAAGTCAATCGCAAGTCGATCTCAAGCAAATTTTACTAATCACGTAACTATGTTTTTATATGATTCTAAATGTCAATAGGGTGGGGGAGCCGTTATCAACCTTATCTCCTTTATCGATAAACCACTTCCTTTATCATTTAAACTTGACTTCAAATGTACTAATAATGTATCCAAGTATGAAGCCCTAGTAATAAGTCTCCAAACTACCTTAGCCTTAGGATTCAGAACAATCAATATCTTTAGTGACTCCCAACTTGTGGTCAACTAAGTTAATGGTATTTTCCAGTGTAAGAATGAAATGATGCAACTGTCTAGATAACTAGTTATAAAAATCCTAGAACCATTCGAATACTACCATATTTAAACCACCTTATGATCCACCAACAAGTTTGTCAATACATTGGCTTTTCTTACCTCTCAGATCTTGTCATCAACCTTAGACTCCAAACTATCAATCATTGTCCATCACCTCACCAAACTATCCTCCACCAAATTAGACACTCCAACCATTTTTAGTGTGGAAGAGATTCTACCTGACCTTTGGTATCAAAAAACCTTTGACTCCCTTCACCTTGGCATAGTTCCCTCTAACCTCTCTAGGAATGCCCATCAGGCATTTATTTAGAGCACCTCCCATTACACCATTATGGGAGGAATCCTTTATAAACATGGTTTTGATGGCCTCCTATTCTATTGCCTTCATGGTCTAGAAGCCTCTCATGCTATCAAGGAGACACATGAGGGTATCTATGGGGGAAACTTTAGTGGACTCATTGTGGCTAAGCACATCCTTTGCCTGGGTTATTATTGGCCCACCCTTAACTAAGATTATTGTGATTATGTGAAAAGGTGTGTCAAGTGTCAACAACACACTAATTTACATCACGTACCTAGAAATAGTCTTCATGTTTCTATGGACTTTTGGCCCTTTTCATAATGGGGTCTAGACCTTATTGGTTAAATAAACCCCCACTCTTCATAATCACATCATTATATCATTACCATGACTGAATATTTTACCAAATGGGTAGAATCTATGCCTCTTATCTTGACAAAACTTGAAAAAATTGTCAAATTTATCACCCACCATATCATCTGTCATTTCGATGTGCCCTATAAGATCATCACTAACAATGAAAAATCCTTCAAAAACCAACAATTCTAGGGCCCTTGTGATGTATTTGGTATTAAACTTGGCTTTTCATCACCTTATCACCCACAAATAAATGGACAAGTTGAAGCCTCTAACAAAACCCTTAACAACATGCTTACCAAAATGGTTAATGCCTCAAGTTGAGATTGGCACTTGCACATCCCTTTCACCTTATAGGTATATTGTACTAGCATCCAAACCCCTACAAGTGCTACAACTTTTTCTCTCATGTTTGGAGCTAAGGTTGTATTGCCTCTTGAAGTCCAAATACATTTTCTTCACATATCTTTACATGATCTTATTTTAAAAAATGACTATCATCAAGAATGTTTAGCTCAACTTAAGCTACTTGATGAGTGTCATTTGGCCACCCTTTCCCATCTCTATGTCTATCAAAAATTAATCAAATCTGCCTATAAAAAATACCTAAAAGTCTAAGAATTCAATATTGGAGATCTTTTTCTCAAGAAACATCAACATGTAACTAATATGGAGAAAATCAAAAAGGGCAAATTTTCTTTCAATTGGCTTGGAACCTACATCATAACCCATAAGTATGGATCATGATCTTATCATTTATCCTCTCTCAGAGGCAAAATAGAACCTAAGCCTCTTAATGCTTCACATTTATGTCCCTTTTATTGTTAAATAGGGATCACAATCATCATTTGTCTAACTTAAGCGCATCCCCTACAACCACATTCACTTCCCTTTTTTTAGGGCTAATCAATTGGAATTGAATCACGTGATTATCCATCATAATTATATCCTAATATTAAATTATGGGTACCATGGCTCTATCCATGGCATGACTCTCATAGTACTTCCCATCTCTTTGAAATCAGTTCTTATGGTCGTTACCACCTATACCCCTTTTTCACCAACTGGACCTTTGTGTCAACCTAGTTTTGCCTTCATAAAGGTAATCCCTTAAGCATGTATAATCAAGTCTATGTCAATTAAAAATGATATCAAGATTCATAAAGAACCTATGGGTCATTCTTAGCATTTGTAGACTGCTCCCTTGAAGGATAGATGTTGAAAAATCATTTGAAATTGCTAAAAGTAAGGTGGACTACTCCCTTGAAGGATAGCTATCAAAAACATTTGAACTACACACATAAACTTAGACCACTCCCTTGAAGGATGGTTGAGTAACGCATTTGTCAAAGCTAGCAATTTCTTGGAAGCTTCCCACATCGATCAACTTTCCCAACCCTAAAACAAAAGCAAAATAAATAAAAAAACCCAAGCAAAAATAAAAGAATTTTAAAAGATGCAATCGGCTCTCATAGATACAATAATTTTGGAAAGCCACAATTTTTCTCCTCAATAAACTTCCTACATAGATTAGTCTACACTTTATATATAAACATAGACTTGTTTATACTACCTCTTTAGAAACCTATAGGAAAGGCATACTAGTCTCACTAATGATTCCAATTTCACCCATTCTCTTTCCACATATAATGTGCATGGGACTATGAGCTTAATTTACATAATGTGATAAAGATACTTGTTTATCAATATAAGCATTCTAATGTGAAGCATTTAAAAGGCTTCTCTTCACTAAGCCACCAAACTTTGGGTTTCAAGTCGATCCTTACCAATGAAAATGCAGCATGTTCCTTTTCCATATCTTTTATCAGTTCATGTGGATATATCTCTCATGATTATTATCACTTTCTTACACATCTATTTTTTTGCCTACTTACTTCATGTATTTTCATCTTTAATCATATTCACATTCTACCTCTTTGATCATGAACAACAAACATCACATCAAAAGTGTGAACATTATCAACTGTGTCAACAAGAAACACCATCTATCTCTCTATGCACCAAAAACAATGTAAGCATATCAAAACAGACCATAAACATCAACCTATCCATTTAAAATTATTATATCATATGAGCCTATAAGTATACCATTACACCAATATAAGCATAAACCAAATCAATGAGCAAGACATTATATCATATACCATTCCATCCATATGACCATAAACAAAGTCATTACATTATCATATAACATACATCCATCAATAACACATCATATCATATCCATGAACAAAATCAAAAACATCATAACTATCTTTCTAGCATCACATGCCTAAGCTACTAACTAGAACACTAACATCATACACCACAAGTCAGGAACCATAAGCCATAACTATAAACATAAATATGATCACCACATGAATCATAAGAATCCATCATATATAACAATAAAAACTATACATCATATACATCAAATCATCAAAAAATAATACATGTAATAAAGTATCAGCTCTCTCAAAAAAATATACATCTCACTACATTGATGTGTAGGCTGGTATCAAAATAGTACATCATAATAACACATATGAACATAATCATGGACCTACACTAGTACCACTAGCCCCATTTGTGCCTACACCTATACCTAGTGGTTATCCCCCTGGGACCCCTACCTGACCCACTATAGCAGCCCACTAACCTGAAGTAGCTATCAAGGTCCAACTAGCCAAAATAGCTCTATACTCTACAAATCTCATGGCCTAAGAAAACTAGTCTATCACCATCACCTCATAGTACCTTCACTCCTCTATGATGGCTAGGTACCATGACCATGGCACTGTCCCTAGTGGCCCTCCTACAACTGCACCTACTCCAACCCTCTATCTCAATAGGTCCCTCTCCTATGTAACTATACCTAGGGATTCCTATGCCTATTCTCTCTCACCTATAATGGTGGCATTTTGACCTTATAATATGGTGATCTAACCCTGTAGTGTAGCCACCTATCCCTATAATACCTACATCTAAGCTTGGGCCACAGCTAATGTTACCCCTACCTATCCATCTTGGCCAACTAGATCTATAGCCATCAGCCCCACCCCTCTATCATCTCCACCCACATCTATTACTACATATATTACTTGGTACTAAGCCATATAACCATTTATGTACCATGCATCATCCATATGGCCCCTAGTAATAAGCTCCTCAAAACCACCATCTAGAACTATTGGGGTAGGCTAAGGCACTGACAACTAAACCTCTGAGTCTTGCCTCTTATACTGAGGATGTGGATTCAATACACCTAATAGCAAGCCAAAATAGTGCCACACTCAGTCTAATGGAATCAACTCAACCTCACCCTCTTGATGGCCCACTATCCACTTGTAACTCTACATAGAAAGGGTATGTCTCTTGTAGCCTAGTTAGATCAGGAACTATAGGTATGGTCTCTAAGTGATGTCCCTAGCTACCAACACACCTAGGGCACATATAAACTAATAAAATCATGTGCTCCACCTCCTACCCCTGATGCAACATAGTCATCTCTCTATCTCATAAAACCAATACATAACTCTAGCTATGTGCACCCTACCCATATCAATCCCATTGACCTCAAAACCTACATGTGCTCATAATCCCAACAATAAAGAACCAAACCCATGTTGATACCATATCTCTGATGGTATCTGAATCCCCATAACTTCCTATAAATTTGAACTAACAAAACTAGGACCCAACTAAACACTATCTTCCTAGGCAACAACTCAACTAATACACATAGCAATACACAGGGAAACCTCTCACTACTCAAATCTAGGATCCCAAAGCATGCAACAAAAATCATTAGCATCATCATAAATCTTCTCTCCTTTGGAGCTCTCATATAACCTTGTGTAAATAAACCCTCTATAATGCCACCAAACCTGGTCACTATCATCTCCATATAGATACTTAACATACTCATCATGCTCCTCTTGCTCTATCTAGTATATCACCTCACCATGTAGTGGGAATCACGTTATCTTATGTATATCCTTTAGGAGAATATTCATCTCCCTAGTCAGTAGTAAGAAGGTATTAGTAGTAGGATCCCATATCTTGATGAGTGCTACTATCATCGATGCATCTCTAAGCACATGCTAATAGTGCCTCATCACTCTGAGCCCTAACTCCTTCGTATGTGCCTAGTCATCTACATTCATCCCTTTAATAAGTGTAGGGAAGATACATGACACATAGTCATGCATTTGGATCTACTCCCAAGCTTGTACTAAAGCAAATTCTAGGCTCAGTTATTATTAATAGGCCTAACTACCGTACCTTTTTAATACTTGACCTATTCCCCTATCACTCCTACCCACCTATCTCACATTGGCTACATTACCCTCTAGTAACCTAGATTAACAAAAACCCTAACCTTACCTTTAATATAACCCCAACCTATTTGACCTAACCTTGACCCTTAACACTAACCACACCATAAGTAGCTTACCTAAAACCTAACCATCAAACACCTAACCTTAGAAATTGAATAAACCCCCACCCATTATCCTTACTCATTCCATTTAACCCTAACTAAACCCTTAAAAAATTGTAAAAAAATTCTAACCTATCCTACCCAACCATCGGTGGTCATGTTGACCATCAATGATTGGTGACCCTTAATTCTTGAGATGTTGACCATCGACACTCAGACCTAACAATCGATAGTCACCTATGGAAGTTATATGGCTGAAACACCCAAAACCCCCAAAGGTAAATACAAATGCCCAATATGCGCTAAACTAATTCAAAACCTATCCTCATCACCTTAACCACCTAGCATATTGCCTAATTCACCCACCCACCCTATCAATCTATCATTTCACCCACTAATCTACCTAAAAACCTCAAAAACCTTACCTAGGGCATATAGGAAAAATTGCACATTTTTAGACCTACCCACCCAAGTAAATTCAACAATGCAAAAATAAGCCTACTCTAGCAATTTTAATGCACCCCTACCTCATTTCATGACCTCCTCCATGGTCTAAGCCCACGAGTAGGTACGTAGCCATGTCTTTATGCTCCCTACATCCTGGACCCATGTAATTAGCCCAATCACTTCTAGCCAATAAACACTCACCACCTCAATAATCACTCTCCTTGCACAAAATTGAAATCTCTAGAGACAAAGTCAACAAGGAACAACAGTAACAATGCCAACAATTACTTTTATTTTTTACTTTTACCCATCCAACTTTTTAGGGTTTCCCTTGACCATCAATTATCAAGGTGATTGTCAATGCTCAGGGTGATTGTGAGCAATCACCTTTTGGGGACCTTGAACATCGATGATTAGGAAACCCTACAACACCCCCCCTTTTTTTCACCTTCACCTACAAACTACCATTTCTACCACACTACACCTAGTTTTGCCTCCTTTCAGTGATGCCCTAATCCCACTAACCTAACCACCTCATCACCTCACCATTGGTCTATTTTGACCCATCTGGTGCATAATTTTATGACACTTATTTCCTGGTCATTTTAACCACAGTGAGAACATTACCATGTTGACCCCTTTTACATTTTACACTACCTCATACATAGCAACCCACTTGTGTCTTACTAGGAGCACTTCCTACCTTGGATACCCAAAATAGATGATCCCTTCATGTTTTCCATGAGAGCACTTCCTTCCTTAGATACCCACTAAAAACATAAAAATCAATTAGGAAACTTATGTTTATGAGTGTTCTCAGCCACCATGCCTATAGGTAGTCATGCGGTTCACTTGTAACTTACCTACTTATCACCAACCCTTATTTTTACCAACCTTAGTAATTCTAGATTTTGTTTGATCTTGGTTATCACATCCTTTTATCGTATTCTATGTGTAAGTTTATGTCTCAAATTCTCAACTACATGTCACCACCTCATGACTCACCATATACCATTTATTAAACCTATACCCATTTTGGCTTCATGTCATCGATTCTTAGTTTAAAGGTGAACACCTCCTTCCACTCTCAAGGTAGCCAGACCCTTGACCCATACTCCATTTTTGTTTTGTAGCTTATTCACATAAGACACATAAAAAATGGGGAAAAATATAGACACCAAAAATCTACACACCTACATTTTCAAATGTTTAAAATCCCCCTAAGACCCCCTTAGGACCAACCTACACCTATCTAACCTCACCAAACCCATCTACACCTAGTTTCACCAAGCTAAGTGAACCTAACCTTTAAGACCCTTTTCCTCTGAACCCTGACTATCGATGATCAAGGTGACCATCAACGGTCAACCTTAGGAACCCCTAACAGTCGATGGTTAGAATCTACCTCTTAACAAATAACATACAAACCACCCACATTGCTTTTCTAAATATAACTTGTCTAATTCTAATTATGAGCCTTTGCATGGATGAATTATATTTATATGGCCTAATTACACCTTCACTTCCACCTCTTACTTGTGCCCATAAAAGAGAGAGTCATAAGAGGTTAAAGGCATCTACAATAATTATCAAGAGCTCAGGTATTCAGGAGTTTTCTTTTGTAGGTCAATCAGCATCATCAACATTATCAAGCATCAACCATCTTATTGAGATCCAACTTATCATCACCTCTCAAGTACCATTACTCTCCCTAAATCAAGCTATATTCCACCAACAAGCTAACTACATCAACCACCCACCCAACCAACTTTTAGTAAAGCAAGTACTTGTTTGTCAACATTCACATTCCTTAATTCCATTTTTCAATCAATCCATCCCTTGCCCAACTCTTAGAATCCATATATGGGATCTCATCATTCACCTATTTATCATACCTAGAATTCCATAGTCAACCACCTGCAGTCAGCCTGATCATCGATAGCCACCTTAACCAGCAATGATCACCTATGGCAGTAAAAACTAGCAACCTATTTTCACCCACCTACACCCAATCAAATATAGTTTTTTGTATTTTTGACCACTCATAGACCTCTTTTAGATTTTATAAAGCATACCCCAACTCCTTAGCACTAGTATTAATTAGTTTATCACTAATTTGATCATTTCTAGTCTATTTTTTTAACAAGCATTCTTGTGTTCAATTTTAGTAATCTTTTTTAATTGATGCAAGTACCTTATTTTTAATTTTGTGAACTTGATTGTTTGAAATGTGTGAATCTATATCCCCTAAGGAAGTTTTCACTTTTGAGATCTAGCTATCACTAGGAAAACCACCCAACTATGTGTCTATAGGTCTTCCTCCCAAGCAAAAGAAGAGCTCTTCGCAATCTTCTGATTCAATGCATGCACAACCAAATAGGTTTTTTAACCATACCCATATCAAGTTTATTTCCTCTCTTTATTATTTATAGATCTTCCTCCCAAGCCAAAGAAGAGCTCTTCAAAATCTTTTGATTTAGCACATGCACAACTAAATAGGTTTTTCAACCATACCCATATCGAGTTACTTTTCTCTCTTTATTTAGAAATTAAGTGAAAATTTGCATGAAACACCTAGCTAAGTATCATTTATATTTGGTATTGCAATTAATTTAACATCTTTCTAATTTGTCACTTTCTATATTTAGCATATCTTAGTATTATAATTCAAAATATTCATTTATGTAAGTTTTGAAATTAATTGGCCTATTATATGTTATTATATCACCCTTTTACTTAAAATGTTTATATATTATTAACCCTATCCCACACATCAAATATTTATTTTCTCTCACTTTAGTGCTTTCTTATATACAGGTCTTCCTCCCAAGCCAAAGAAGAGCTCTTCACAATATTCTGATTCAGTGCGTGCACAACCAAATAGGTTTTTCAACCATACCCATATCAAGTTTATTTTCTCTCTTTCTTTATAACTTAAGTGAAAATTTACATGAAACACCTAGCTAAGTATCATTTCTATTTGGTATTACAAGTAATTAAACATCTTTCTAATTTGGCACTTTCTATATTTAGCATATCTCAGTATTATAATTCAAAATATTCATTTATATAAGTTTTGAAATTAATTGGCCTGCTATATGTTATTATATCACCCTTTTGCTTAAAATATTTCTATATTCTTAACCCTATCCCACACATCAAAAATTTAGGGTTAAATAGATAGTTTCAATGAATTAGTTTCCTTAGGTGATGATTGGGTTCACTATGTAAACAAATATGGAGTTTTCATATTTCATTAAATTCTATTACTTACACTTTTTAGAATGTCTAGTTTGTTCCTACCATGAACACAAATATTCTTTACATAAGTTAAAGAACTATGAACTCTAACCTTTATGTGGAGTTTAAAGGAAATAGATGGATGGTTATTAATATTCATGAACAAAAAGTCATTGTTGTAGGTATTGGTAACAAGGTATTGTATAATTTGATTGATCCCAAAATAGAAAAAGAGCATATACTAGCAGTGGTTAAAAGCACTAGTGAAGTATGGCATAAGAGGTATGTTTACCTCAATTATAAACATTTTCATACATTAAGTAAGACTAACATGTTTAACGGAATCTTTCCTATTCAAAATAATCATAATGTATGTTCAAGATGTCAATAGATAAGTGATTTCCACATTTATTTTCTATTGGTACAAAATAAAGAACTAAGAATGCATTGGATTTTGTACATGTGGGTATCCATGGTCCAATGTAGACATCTTCAATATTTAGATATTTTTATTAGTTCATTATGAATGAATTTTATAGGAAAAAGTGGTTTTGTTCTCTACATATGAATTTGGAATGTTTCTCTAATTTTGTTGCTTGGAAAGCTACAATAGAGAAACATGGAAGGAAACATGTAAAATATCTTAGATCAATGAATGTGGTGAGATTATATCTAAAAGATTCATGTAATTTAGATATAAATAAGGTATAAACATGCAATAATCTACACAATAGAATGAATTAATGGTAAGGCAAAAGAGGATAGTCATGGAAATGGCACAATGTATGGTGGATAGCTAGAATATACCACATTAGTACTAGGCAGAATCTTTGAATACAATTATATACACTCTTAATAAAATTCCCACACAAACCTTGTCTAATGTAACACCAAAATAAGGTTGGTATATAAAAACATCAAATGTAAATATTTTTTATGTTCTTAGATCCACTACTTATATAGTAGGAAAATTATACATGTTTTTTGGTTATTGTGAGTAAAGAGATGCATATATATTACTCTATGTATCTACATACATAATTGTGGTGAGTAAAGATGTTATTTTATATGAAGAGTACCATTATTTTTTAATAATGGTCAATCTACTAATGTTAATGTATTGTTACATGTTTATGATGTTACTGGAACAAGTTATGGTACTAAATTTGAATAGAGTTCAAAAATGAAAAAATCAGAAGAGTCAAGTTCTAGTGGTGAAAAGAGTGTTTCTCACTCTTCAAAATCAAATTAAGAAGACCAACATAAAATACCTAAGTGGTACCATACCATGATGAAATATGTATGGAAATATGAATTTCTATACTTATTATAAGTAAAATATACAAGGTCAGGAAAATAGAATGTGTAAGGTGAAGAATGGGTAAATTTTTATCTTACTTCTATTTTGTAGGAATTTAAACCAAGCACAAGTTTTAAGCCTAAATTCAAACTAAAATATAAGTTTTCCATGAAATTTGGTGCTAAAATAAGGGGCATGCATAAAAAGCACAAAAATGTTGTGAATAGTAAATGTCCCAAAATTAGTCAACAATGGAAAGTAGTAGGAATTAGGCTTTCAATAGTTTGATGCCTAAATATCCCTTAGGGAATATGTTATATTTTTTAGTCTTGATGTATATTATAAACTTTTTATTGAGACTGGTCACTCTACCAAATAGCTAAAGCATGTCACATCAATACATGACAACAATTCAAGGAACAACATAATCTAAACCTAATATTTAGTACCATTTCCTAATCTACTTGGTAATTGTAGCGGTTCATTTACCCATGTACTCCGATAAGATGGATTGGCATTAATAGGAACATTTGGATACATTTATACAATGGAAATAGAACTACACTTTGGTTATGTTCATGTATAGACTAAATCCTTTTATTGTAATAAGGACTAAAACATATGGTTTAGTCATTAAAGGAGGGTATTATAATATATTTTTTTATTTTTTATAATCTCAAATAACGTATTGTTGGCTTGTTATTTTGTTAGTACGTTGTTAAGCCTATATTGATGTTTGGTTATGTAGGATTTCCTAATTTGTATCCTAATTTTTAACATTCTTATGAAGTAATAATATATGAATTCTTGTTTCATGTAAAATCTAATGTTGATAATAGGTCATGTAATTAATTTTTTCAACTTGGGGGTTTGTTTTATAGTACTCCTTTATTTTTAGTATTACATTTGATAAATGGAATTATCACTAAAATTTTATCCATATTTTATATTTATTATTTTATTCCATACTATCCAAATCTCTATAAAATTAGTGTAATATGACCATGGTTCCAAAAAAAATAATGTTGTATTTAAAGTTTGAGATAGATCCAAAGAAACACTAAATCCATCAAGCTTTGAAATATTGAAAGAGAGATTAAAAAAAAATATTTAAAGTATGATTTTAGAGAGTAAACCCTCTCATATTTTAGTAACCTAAAGTAATAATGTATACAATCTTTATAGATTCACTAAAGTATAAATTATGTCACATGCTGATTCAGGGGTGATTCGCACCACAGGGCCCAAAACCAAGTGTGTGAGGGACAACCGAGTTTGGTTATGTAGATTGAATGTGCAAAGATGTATTCATCCATAACAATCCAAATAAATTCAATGGAGTATAAATCTTATTTTCATTTATTTAACTTTTATTGAATAGTAAATAATAAGGAATGATACAATGTGTTATAGTACATGTATATAGAGTAGATGTGCAAAGTAGACTATCTATGTTACAACTATGTGTGGTATAGGATATATTGTGATATATTTCATGTGTTATGCAATATATACACATAGAATGATATTTTTATTACGACTATGTATGGCATCGACCTAACTATGAGTGGATTCATATGTTACATTTTTAACATGCATGATTACAATAGTAGTCACAATAACTACTATAGAGTAAAATGAAGATGGAGTTGACACATATCACCTTCCTTATATTTTGATGACAAAGTTTCCAACTAGGTGGTGACCACTGATTCATTTGTGTGTTTTAAGGATGTTCACTAACGGTCATGATCCTAAGAGTATTGGCTGATAGTTAACAAAAATCAATCTTGAGATTATCAGTTGGTCTGGAGCTAGTAGCTAAGGCAAATGGTCAAGGAAATCCGACATGTGGTTATGCTAAAGTGGATCACAATGGATTAGGATAGTATAAAATTATATTATATTTAGGTACATAGGACTTCAAGATAAGGAGTGCATAGTGAGATGTACAAGTTACGATCTGAGGTGATCATTTCACAAAAGTCTACAAGAAAGCACGTGACTTGTTGTGGGAGTATGAGAAATATTAAATAAAATAAATATGTTTTATTTCATGATAGGTGAAATATACGTGTATAATAAAAAATGAGGAGTATGTTTAGTTGTGCAGATTTTGCACATGTATCATTCACCCTTTCTTGAAGAGTAATTGATGTAGAGCACCACCAACTAACAGAGGTTATTAATATGTTTGAGTGTTCATGGTATTAATTTATAGTTTAATATGGGTTTGAGTGGTATTATATATTATTATATGAGGTATTTAAGTAATTCTAAGTCTTTAAATTGTGTTTTCTTATCCTTGGAGAGTTTTCCTACCAAAAAGTAAAATTTGAAAATTTGAATTTTTAACTAGGCTTTAAATGGTAATTTGAGTCTTGTATGAATTTAAAATGTTGTTAAATGTTTGTGAGTGTATTATTAGGTTATATGATATTTTTTATATGTGTTTCAATGCAAATTTAATGAATAATAAAGGTAAAACCAAGAATCTTGAATTGTAAATGCCTCCCTACGTGGAGATGGCCAAAAGATGGAGTTAGTTTGTGTGTTTTAGTGTTGTGTAAGGGGATATAAATACATGTGAGAGTAGTGTGAGGAGTATAGAGTAGGTAGGATATGATATATTCAAATTATATCAGAGTTAAGTCTAAAAAATAAGGATAAAATATCAAAATTTGAATGTACACTATTTGCCTTACCAAATTTATGTACATGAATTGTGTATATGTTAAGAGATTGAATAAAAATATATATTTGAAGTACCATTTTTTAATATCATGGATTCATATGAATTTAAGTTATTTTTTTATTATTCATGATTATATTTGTTTATTATTATCATTATTTAGTTGACATGGTGGTAACCTACAACACAGTCTTATTTGAGAGCAATTTTGTGTTTGCACAGACAAAATAATAGGACTAACAAGGTGTTAAGAATATTATTAAGATTTGTTTTAGGTTGTATAGGTTATATTAAATATTTAAGTACCTTTAATAATTCAATTAAATATTTTGAACACTCCCAAGTGAGGATATTGACTTAGTCTTTATTTAGACTACACATTACAGTCTACAAGTACCTAGAATTATCCAAAATTGAGTTTAAGAGACATTTATTGATTATTCAAGACCAAAAAACTATTTTATAAGTTGAGGTAAGGTGGTTAATACCATAAAAATCCTTTAATTTCATTTAAAATTAATTAAAACTCAAAACTTTCTCTTTTGTTTGCTTTCAGCCTTGTACACGTCTGTCAACAATAGACCTAGGGTTTAAACCTTGCAACTAGCCTAACTCGAGTTTCCACTAGCCAAAATTTGTAAAAAAAATTAATTTCATGTCATTTCATGTGATATAGAGGATTAAAAGGTTTTATTTTTGTACATGGTCATAAATTATGATCACTGAAACTCTGGGATTAAACTAGGCCTAAAGAGAACTAATTGGTAAAGAAGATTGGTGAGTTAGTAGGGTTTCATTGATATTTCTAAGCTAAAAATTTGTTTAAAGATAAAATGAGATAATGGGTATCCAAAATTGTCTTTCATTTGTCTGAAAACTTTGTATATTGTTTAAACCATCAATATTTATGCTAGAACAAAGCTACAAGGAGCTAGGCAAGAAAGAAGAAAGAGTGAGTTGTGTGAGAGTTATAACCTTAAGATTGGGGTTTTTTATTAGATGTATATGGGAATTAAAATAGGAATATTAATTACCATGGTACTCCTAGATGTGGAGTCAAGAATATTGGAATCATGAATTATGCTTTTAGGCCTAAGAAGCTATATGGGGATGAGTGTGTTTGAATCAAGAACTACAAATAGAGACTTGAAGAGTGTGTACGAGAGGATGATGTTGTTGTTAATGAGGTGAGAGTGAGAAGTAGATTTGAAGAGATGAAGGTTCAAATGTCAAGAAGAGAGAGAGGAGGACTAGATGATGCAAGGAGGTTTATGATCTAGTAAAGCTAAGAATGACCTAGGTGTCAAGAAAGAAGCAATGTACCTATGATAGGAAATCAAATTAGAGTTAAAATAATGAATTAAAGGAATAAATTAGAGCCAAGTAGATGTATGAGGAGAGTGTATCCATCATATATACATCAACAATGATCTCCATTACATTAATGTGAAGCTAAGGAAACTACACTTAAAGTTTCTAAGAAGTGTACCACTTAGTTTGATCAGCATATAGTCCAAACTTGACCATTAAAAAAGGTTGACATGAGCCATGGGGTGCATGTGTCTATAAATTTGATGATATGGTTCTTCTCCATAGGTTAAAAGTGTTTGAGATCTAAATTAGAAAGATGTTGTGTCACTATTGGCTCAAGAAGTGGTAGAGTATAGGGCTTGAGAAGCTCCACATTGATTATTGGGTGCATGCCCAAATACAAATGTAGATCAAGAATGAATGCATTCTCACAAAATACATGTATAATTATGTAATTACCATAGCACATAGGCTTGATATTTTGGTGTGGACCTTTGAAATGTTCCTTCTAAAGGTTTATCTAAACTTTGTTTCCAATTTAGACTACATGAGGTGTGTGATGTTTGTCATAGTGCTCATTGTACTTTAATTATGTGTGAGAGAGAATATATTGAACCTTATAATGAAAAAACTTGATGTGTCTTGTAAATTTATCATCTTTTTCTACTTCCCATGCTTGTGTGCATGACTCAGTGTTAGTTGGTGCTTGGTAGGAGATGTCTAGCAGTGCCAAAGGTTAGAACCTAATAAATATTTATAATGGATTATGACCTATAAAGATATGAAGGAATTTATTGTATGCATGTTGAATTTACAAGATATTTTCATCTGAAGTGTAATCATGTGTGTAGATGTACATTCAAAAAATATGAACAAGTGTGCAATTGACCACTTTGGTTTGCCCATATATTTTTGGATGAAAATTTATCGATCGATCTAGCTGTGAACCCATCAAGTCCCATAATGCTTGTTAAAAATGACTTATAAAGCATAGGTATTGATTTAACATGATGGATGTTATAATCCCAAAATGAACCCAAACATGGTTGAATAAGGCTTGCCTAGCACCAGTTATGTCAATGTCTTTCTTTCAAGTGACCATGATAGCCATCTTGGAAAGCCTATCCACCATAATGAACATAATATCATGTCGGCATCTCATCATAGGCAACATATTCATGAAATACATGCTAATAAATTCCCATGGATGGAAATGGTAGATGTGTGTAAAGTCCTAAATTCTTATTTTGGACTTAGAAATGCAACAAGGAATGAAAGACTTGATGTGGCATTCTATGTCTATGCATATGTGTCTATAAAAAATGTGACCATAATATAACTGGAATATTTTTCATACTAAAGTGTCCTAAGGTCTCGACATAGTGTACCTCCCAAATGAGTCATTGGTAAGGTGTGATACTAGGAATACAAAGATTAACGAGATTGTAGAGAAGCTAGTCAAACAAGTAGAGCTGAACTTGTTTACCTTATACTAGTCTAGTGTAAGTCATTGTAAAGTTTTGATCAACTAAGTAGAGGTTACCTATTTTTTAAAGTTATGTCTATGCATTTTTAGCACCATGGGGAACATGTAAACTAGCGGTCAGCTAAGGCAATATACTACCTTATTGTCCTTCCCTTTTTTGTGCTTGATCACTAGATGTAATTATTATAGGTAAGCCATCCATTTTGTGTGATGTGCATTCTCCAACTTGTTTTATGTGTATAGGAACTAAATTAGCTTGTGATCCAAATGAATAATTATCTCCTTCCCAAAAATGTAGTGGTGTCATTACTTAATTGCTTAAACAATAACATATAATTATTTCTTATAGGTGGCATACCTTTGCACCATATTGATGAACATCTCTAAGTGGTATGCGACTAGATATCCATGTTGCATGAGCATTGCATCGAGTGTGTATTCAGATGCATTAGTGTGAATTTTGAAGGAATGTACAATGTCAGGCATTATAAGAATAGGTCTTATGCAAAGGCATTACTTGAGTTCTTCAAAATTGTGTTATTTTGAATGAGTCCAACCAAACTTGGATTTGGCACATGTTATCTGTTTGAGAGCCCAAGAGAAATGTGAGAAACTAATAATGAACCTATGGTATAAGTTATAAAGTCCAAGAAAACTCTTTAATTATGTGCAATTACATAGATTAGGCTGATCTTGGATTACTTTGATCTTTTATCAATCTACATGTATTCCTATGTAATAAATATACAATTGTAAATGTACACTTTGTTAAGTTGGCTTTGTTATAGGTACAAAACACTGAGAGGGGGGGTGAATCAGAGGTGGCAAATAATCCAATTAAATTTATAAACACTTAATCATTCAAGATGTTTATAGTAATGAACAAATAGATAATGCAAGATTACACACACAACACAAGATCTATGTAGGAAACCCTATTGGAAAATAAAACCCACTCTTAATCCTATAAACACATGGACTACTTATCCTATAAGAAGTATGCAAACATGAGAATTTAGTGAAACACATGTTCCATAAGGAGAACCTTACCCTAGGATGGTCAAGTCCTTCTGACCAGACTTTATTGAAACACATGTTCCATAAGAATCACCTACCCCTAGGATGATCAAGTCCTTTTAACCAAAATTTAGTGAAACACATATTCCATAAGGAGCACCTACCACTAGGATGTTAATTCATTCTAACCAAACTTTAGTGAATCACTTATTCCATAAGGAGCACCTTCTCCTAGGATGGTCAAGTCCTTCTAACCTAGATGTTGAGCACCCTCCTAACACCTATGAGATGAACATCTCCACCTTCGAATGGATATCTTCAACACCTGATGATGGACCTCTACTTTTATGGCCCCTAAAAAACACCTTCTCTATCTCATACAAACCTCCAACATAGGCATCCCATAATCTCTCTTCCTCTTCACTCAAACTACCCCCATAAACACACTCAGACCTATAAATGATTCTTCTATTTGCTTCTCTCCCCAATCTTAAAAACCTAAAATAGCACTATCTTTGACATTAAAAATATAACCTATAGGTCATACACATAGTCATCAACCTACTCTACTTTACAACCCATCCATTGGGCACACACCCTTATTTTTTTCGCTCTTCAACTCTTAGACACACCTCTTCTTTCAAGTCTAAAAATCACCATCTTTTATAGAGTCTTCAAATTTGCTAAGTTGGCTTTGTTATAGGTAAAAACCACTATAAGGGGGGTTAAATCAGTGGTGTCAAATAATCCAATTCAATTTCCAAACCCTTCAAACACTTAATATTTCAGTACAACCATTCATGAAGCATTCAAGATGTTTGTAACAATGAACAAATAGATAATGCAAGATTACACACTGTTGGGTGAATATTTTTTTGACCAACTAACTGGTGAGAAAAATAGTTCCTATCACCACAGCATAGGGATATTAGTCATCCAGGTGTGCAATTTTACTACATCAATAGGGGACAAATCTCTCCTCTCATCAATGGGAGGTTCTATATTAAATATACGGAGGCTATATACTATATATATAAGCAGAAAGTAAGACACAGGGGTGGGATAAACCATCCATCTCTCTTTTTTTAGAGATGATGCTAACAAGCAGAGGAGAAATCCTAGGTGATTAGTGAAGGTACTTCTCTTCTTTCAGAAGTAACATTCAACCAAGAGCCACACCCTTCCTGGATAGTAGAAATCCTGGTGAAGCGACAGAAGGCACTTCTCTTCTTTTAGAAGTGCTTGTTATTGCAAATAATAGGAATATTTTTGGTAGGATAAGTAAATGGTAACCAAAGGTGTAGAGTAACTAGTAGCCTAAAATTTAGTGCAAAGTCTCCACCTCAGCTACCCAAAGAGTGAGATATGAAGAATAATGGGGGAACAAAGTCATCCCAAGGTCCTTTACATAGAAAGAAACTAAAAACACACAATGAAAACAATTATGTCAGCACAAAGTTTGAAAGTAACTGGTTTCAAGACACCTTCCTTATCACTTCCACTAGCTCTACTTGTTAAATTACATAAACAAGAATATATTTAAGAAATATACATAAGAACAATCTCCTAGAATGATACAAGCTATAATATCACAAAGTCTGAAAGTAACTTGCTTTCTGATTCAAACAAAGAAATATGATAAACAATCTGAGCTCAAAGTCTCAGTGATGCCTTTCAATTTGGGTAGAGTTTTGCTTCTGGTAATGGGAAGATCTCCCTTCAAATGATACAAGAGGTTACATTATATAGAGGCCAAGAGAGGCTTGGCACTTTGTCCCATGGAGCGACCCATGCTGCGCATTAATGCCTTGGATGAATTTTTGGTTCTGTTAGGGAGGGCCTCATTGGAGCAGGGCGGCTACCTTAACTGTGGCATGTTGGTTCATCTTCAGTGTCTATTCCCAAGCCTAAATTACTCATTCTATCACTTGCTAGCAACACAACTATCTACTCTATCTTTACACCAAAGGGGACAAATAGGCTATGCTTTCAATGTTTGTAGGCCCCAAATATCTACCCGGTGAACTACTTCACCTACTAGAATTAACTCCCATTAAGACTTCCCTCTTTGTCTTTTCCTTCTCTTTTTCTTGGCCTTAGGCTCTTTAGATGCATTTGGGTTCACCTTTTGAGTATACAAAAATCAACAAACACTTAATTGCAGCCAATTTGGCATTCACAAGTCTTTCCTCTATTGAAGGTTAATGACTAGCCAGTCACTCTAAATTTGATATTTTGTAGGCCTGTTATTTTACTATGACATAGGTGAGGACATGTGGTGGCATCTATGGCTTTGAAATAATCTTATCAGAATAAACTTTGAAACTATTAGAGGCTGGGGGCATGGATGCAGACACGTGGTAGCTTTCACTGCACTAGGACAGGACACGTGGTAAGTTCCATGCTTTGAAGCTTCATTTGAAATTATGTCTCAGTATGCGACACTTGGCAGCTTCCACTGTGCTTTGATGCTTTGACCTTTTTTTAAGATAACATGCCCTTTAGGGTCTTGAAAAAAGTTTGTTTCATGTGTGTCGAGTGTCCCCCTGTAAGGGTATCTGCCCTTCGGGATCTTCCAAGTGGCCTTCGAGCTTCAATTTCTTCAGCGGGTTGTTGGTCCCTTTATTTCCTTCAGATAAAATGTCTGAAGGAATTCTTTCAAACAATTTGTCCAAAGGAAGTCACCTCCCTTTGGTTCTATGTCTTTGCATTTGAGGGTGGCCCATCCTTTAACACATGGCATCTTCAATTACTTCTTTAGGGACACGTGGCATCTTCCACCGCTTCATACTGAAACATCCACCATTGACAATTGGCACTGTCTGCTCTCAAGCTTTTATAACATTATATAAATGCTTGGGGCTCATTTGAGTTCTCTTGGATGATGACACTTGTCACATCCCATTTGTTTTAGTCACTCGCCTAGGACCCACCATGATCCTTGCTCAAAGTAGTGGAAAGAAAGGAAGGGGCCATGGATTTTGACACTGAGAGGCTTCTGAAAAGCTTTAAAAGGGACACATGGCAGTATCTGTTGCTTTTAAAAACAAGGTATAATGTGTCTCAGTAGATGACACTTGGTAGCTTCTGCTCATCCTTTTCTTTTGTGCACGCTTCGATTGAACCATCTATTTCACTGCTTCTTTCTTTGACTGAGGCTGCCTTTGAACCTTTGAACCTGTGAACCATTAAACTTTGAAGCGGTTCAATGGTTCAATTAGTTCATTCTTTTGATTCAATTGAGTCATTTTGATATCTTTTAAACCAAGTGCATTGAATTACTTGGACGTTGAACCAAAAATGGTTCAAGGTTCAATGGTTCAACGGTTCAAGCCTTTGAAACTCGTTAAGTGCTCAGAGCAGTGGAACCTTTGAAATGGTTAAACTTTGAACTTCTACCAAAGCGTTTAGCTCTTGATGATGATGTTGAACCTTCAAACCCATTGAACCTATTAAACCAAAATGGTTCAAGGTTCAATGGTTCAATGGTTCAATCCTTGCTTAGATGATTATCGAGAGACACTTTTGATCGAACCAAGGCACTGAACCAATCCTGAAAATGACTAAGTGTTGGAAAATAGTTCTTTTGATTGGACTCACCTACAAAATCCTTTGAACCTTTGAACCTACTAATCCCTTTATTGAAAAAGCTTGAAAAATGAGGAATTTGAAAGCTCAGAACAAATTTTTGTAAAGGGAAGGGACAATTTTGGTCTTGCAGGGCCAAAATAGTTCATATGTTGTTCTAAAAATGAGTGACATTTTTGGGGAACAACAGCTGGCTCCAGTTGGGGAACTTCCTTCAGATGAAAACTTGGAATAGTTGAGGGGAGTAGAAACTAGAATTTTTGGTGCCTTAAAGTGTGCCATTGGGCTATGGAGTCATGCTACCCAAAAATAAAGGCCCAAAAAAAATGAAAATGAAAAGAATGAAACAAAAACAAAAGACTATACAAACATACATATGTATAGGGGAAGTCATCTGATACTTCAAGATTTGAAGTGCTTCAGATGTTTCCTATTGTGAGGCAGAGAAAAGAGAGTGCCATCTTGATACTTCAACAGGAAACTATTCTCACCATTGAGCTGATGAGTAGTAAAGGGGCCCCTCCACAGGGAATCAAACTTTCCATGCATACCCTTTGGTTCTCTTCTCTTGTCCCACAGTAGGACTTTATCTCCAATCTATAAATCATGGTTCTTTACTTTCTAGTTAAAGAGCTTATTCACCAGACCTTGGTGGGTGTCAATTCAGTCCACCACTATAGTTCTTTGCTCATTCAGCTCAGCAAGGCACATGATCCTCTTGTTAAGTGAGCTCTCATACGTTTGATCTTCAATTGCCTTAGCCAACTTCAATGCTGACAATTCCAAGGTGATTGGTATCTTAGCATTGACACCATAAAGAAATTGGAAGGGAGACATACCAATTTCCCTCTTGAGTGTAATTCTGTCTGCCCATAGAGCATTAACCAATGCTCTATGCCACGTCCTTTGGTTGTCATCCACTAGCTTCTTGATGATAGTTACCAAGTTTTTATTGCTTGATTTAGCCTATCCATTCCCTTATGGAAAGTAATCAGAAGAGTGGGAGAGTGTAATTCCATAGTAGAAGCAAAATTGAGTAATCTCCTAAGAAGTAAAACAGGTTGCATTGTCAGTGACAATTTTGATTGGGATCCCAAACCTGGACATGATGTTTTCTTTGAGGAAATTGCATACTACTTATGAAGTAGCATGTTTGGTTGGAACAGCTTCCACCCATTTGGTGAAGTAGTTTATTGTTGTAAGGACATAATCATGTCCAACACTTGATGATGGGTTTACAATGCTAATAAAGTCAATTCCCCATTGCTAGAAAGGCTCCTCTATGACTACTGGCTTAAGAGGCAAGGCAGCTAACCTGGGTCTTCTGACAAACTGTTGGCATAGCTCACATCCCTTGACCCAATTATATGCATCTTGAAAGAGAGCAAGCTAGTAGTACCTAGCCCATAGGATCTTATGAGTAGTCACAGAAGTAGAAAAATGTTCTCCATAGGCTGAATTATGGAAGGACTTCAAAAGTCAACTTTGTTTCTCTTTGTCCACGCAGTGAAGGAACATTCCATCGAGGCTCCTTTTGTATAGGTCATTGTCCCAAAGGATAAAATTAGTGGCTTTTAGCTTGATGGTTCTCCTTTCTTTATAAGATAGGTGTGTAGGACACTCACCATAAGTAAGGAAAAGAGCAATGCATGAATACCACTCATTTGTGGTGGAGCCAAAGAGGACTGTTGGTGTGTCTTCCACCTTTGATTCTTCATGCTCTATTCTTCTCGGCTTGTTATCAGCAATCAGTCAACATAGCCCCTTCCCATGCACCAGCTTTGTTGGCTTGATGACCAGATCAAACTCTTGGATCTTAGCAACCTAATTGCCTCTTTTTATCCCAAACTCCTACCGAGTCAGTATGGATTTGACCATGGTATCAAGAACCAATGCAGTCGTGTGTGTATTCAAGATGTAGAAGTGGAAATGCTTCACCACCTTCACCACTGCATAAGCATGATTCTCCATGTTTGAGTACTTCAGCTCATGAGATTTGAGAGGACAGCTCAAGAAGGAAATGATGGATTCCATACCTTCTTTATTTTGTTCAACCAGAATTGCTGAAAGCATATGTTTTGAAGCATAGCTGTAAATGGTGAACTCTTTGTTATAGTCTGGCCAAGCCAGAATTAGAGCATGGGTAATGGCAGTCTTGATATCCTCAAATGCTGACTTGCCTTCTTCAGTCTAGCTAAAGGTGGCCTTTCCCTTCATCATGTTTACAATGTGCCTAGTCTTCTTAGCAAACTTGGGGATGAACCTTTGTAAGAAATTCACCTTTCCAAAGAAAGAGTGAATAACAGTCTTATGGGCAAGGTAAGTTCTTGGATAGACTTGACTCTGTTTGAGTCAATCTTTATGCCTCCTTTGGACATAATGTGTCTGAGAAGTTTCCCTTCTGTTACTCCAAAGACTCACTTCTTGGGGTTTAAGGAAATGCCATTATAGCAGTAGCGTTCTAGCACTTGTTGTAAATGGCGCACATGGTCTAAGCAATGCTTAGAAAAGATAGTCAAGTCATCAAGATAGACTACAATGAACTTACCCATCTCATCCTTGAAGGCAAGGTCCATTGCTCTTTGGAAGGTGGCACCAGTATTTATCAAGCCAAAAGGCATCCTTCTATATGCAAACATGCCCCATGGCATGGTGAAAGCAGTCTTATGTTGGTCTGCCTTACCAACTTCAACCTAATTATATCTTGAGAAGCCATCAAGCATCGATAACATCTCTAAACCTATCACCATATGAAGCACTTGATCCATGATTGACAAAGGATAGTTATCCTTCAAGGATGACTGGTTCAAATTTCTAAAATCCACACAAAGGTGAATTTCACCCTTCTTCTTCCTTACAGGCACTATGTTTGCAATCCATGTGGAATGATGGATTGGGAAAATGATCCTATCATTTAGCATTCTTTGTATTTAAAATAGAATAGTACATGATATTTTTGGATTATAATGCCTAGACTTTTGCCTGTAAGGTGTTAAATCAGCCTTGAGAGGAATGTCATGTCAAATTTCATCAGGCTAGAGTGACTTCAGGTCATCATAGGAATATGCCAGGACATCCATGTACTGGTTGAGTAACTTGGTGAACTTGAACCTCTCCTTAGGAGTACATCATTTCCCAATGTTCACCATCTTAGAGTCTTCCTTGGTTCCCAAATTTACTTGATCAAACTCTTGAGATGAGCTTGAATCTATTGGCTACTGTTTGATGAATCTATCATGCTTATCAAACAACTTCTCAAGGGAAACTAATCCTTTGGGAATATTATTCCCTTTGAGTTGCAAGAACTCCTCACCTGTGTTTGCATTTGATTCAGGATCTGGTTCACACTTCTGAGGTTCACTACCTTTAAAATGTAGCTATTTGAAGCTGTCCTTTTGCTCTAAGAAGGCAATGATTTGATTGTCATTATTGAATACCTACCAATGACTAGAATTATCAAGTACACTTGGCTAAAAGACCAACTCAATGGTGTACCTGTCTCTTTTAAAGTCTAGGTGGGGGATCAAGAGAGTAGCTAAAATAGCTAGTTCATTAGCCTGGTCATTGAATTCTCTGGGGACTGCAGAGATGTTGAAAGCATCAAAGTTTTCAATTTGGTCCTAGACTAGATTGCGATAGTGACAATATTTCATTCTTAGTTTGATACAGGTTCCTCACCTGACAAACCACCAATTCAGCATCTCCTTTAGCATGGAGTTTGATGCCCTTGTCCCTAGTAGCTTTCAATCCAAGCAATAGAGATTCATACTCAACTATGTTATTAGTGTTACTGAACTGTAACTTATAAGATGAAGGAAAAATATCTCCTTGAGGGGATATCAGCACAACTCTGGCTCTTGAACCATTGGAGGAGCAACTACCATCAAATTCAAGAATCCATACCTCATTTGATATTGATTTCCCCTTGGATTATTCTTCCTTCAGAGGTGGAGATACTTCCACACTTGCCTCGTGCTTAGCCAATTCCTCTATTGTTCCACCTAAATGCATCTCCAGGTTGTTGCTTGTAGGAGCTTCATCAGCTACCTCATGAACTTCATTCGTGGATAGAAAGTAGTTGCCCATGCCTGAAGACTCAAATAGAATTTGAGCTTCAGGTGTTGAGGTCTGAGTAACTACGTATTTTACTTCCTTTTTAGGGATCAGCCTCTTCATAACACCTTTGAATAGAATCCTCACCTCTAATAAATCCATGCTCAATTCACCACCAACATCCTTATATAAATTTCACCCAAGAAGGATGCCATATGATGTTGGGATGTCTGCTACCAAGACAGTCATCTTGTTTCTTTTGTCTAAAAAGGTATAAAATACAAATTGGGCATCTTTGATTTGCCCCAGCAGTGGCACTTATTTGTTCTCCATGGAGAAGCATCTACCAAACATCTTGGTCAGTGTGAGGTCAAGGGATTCGACTACCTTAGCAGGCATGACATTGTCTAAAGCCCTAGAGTCAATGATGTAATTGTTCAACTATCGTCCATTTATTAGAAATGAGACATAAAAAGGTTCAATCCTACTAAGAGTAACACGAGGGGTAATGATAAGATTGTTCTTGGTGGGTGTGTCTTTGGGGGATCATGTTTCACTTTGGGAACTACTTGTTCAATAGGGATATTCTAGTTTTTAACACACTGAACTAATTTATCTAATTGCTCAGGATGGGACTGCAAAAATTCAAATTCAGACATTTGAATTTTGGTTTTCTTTATGTGGTCAATGATATCAAATGTTGGAAATGAACTAAGTATAGAGGATGGGAGTTTATCCTTTTAAATTTTTTTTTTGGGGGGGGGAATTGGACTGTGAATTTGAAGTAGAAAGCGTAGGGGCATTTGGAGTACTTACCTTTCTTGCAATCACCAAGTCCTTTGGCTGGAAAGGAAGAGTAGATCCCCGCTTAGCAATTGAAACTACTAGTTGATGTCACTCCTATATTTTCTCTTTATCAGCTTGTTGAACTGATTGATTCTTGGATCAGGTGAATACAGCATATGACCCCTCAGCTACATTGCCTTCACTTTTGGGTTCATCTTGATAGTTCAGGAAACCAATATGGGAGTTTCCAGCTAATTCTTCTTCTTCCTTAGTGAAAATATTAGCATCATCTTTAGGATTTAGCTTAGGTTGGAATGAGAAGTCTGATTCAGCTTCAAGATATCCAACTATTGAGTTAGTTGGAGGTGTTTCGAGGGTGAGGCTCCTCTATGGAGGAGGAAGGTGATTTTGTTGTCCTTAATTCTTGGCAGCATTGCCTTAGTATGCCTAATTCTAAAATGTCCTCCTGGGCATATCTCTATATGTAGAAGTAGATGACATCCCTTGTGCCATTTGATTTTTTAGATCTAGCACTTCATTTGCTAGCTTTTGCATCATTGGGTCAGTGGTGGTTTTAGGTGAGTATTCAGAAGATGAAGAGGATTTACCTTTATTAGGGTCCTTCTTTATCTTTCTAGCCAAGATAAGGTCATCTTCTACCTCAGTAACTAAGTTCTGAGTAACAACAAGGTCTATGTGTCTAGCTTGTTTTAGCAAGAAACTCACTTTAGGTAGTTGTGAGTTGATGAAGAAACACTTAAGATTCTGAGGTGTCGACTGGGAAACCATGGGAATCCTATGCCTCAGCTTGTCAAACTTGGAAATGAAATCCCTCATTGGTTCATGGGGCTCCTTCTTCATCTATGTGAGCTGGGCCAGCAAGGCATGTGCATCTTTTGTAGGATTGAACCTGGCTTCAATTTTTTCTTTCAAAGTGTCCTAATCAATCACTGACTGAGCTTACAGATGGTATAACTATTCTGTAGTAGCACCTTGTAGTGTCTCTATGAATAGCCTTACTATTATGTCTTCATACTCCATGCCTGTTACACCACAGGCTATGTTGAAGGTAGTAATATGTTCATTAGGGTGAACTTTCCCATCACCAAAAAATTTGGGGAAATTCTTCCTTGAACTACATGGAAGTTCATGTAAGGTGGAGTCAAATTAAGTGGGCCAAATGAGTTACCCCAGGGGCCTTGAACTTCCATGATTTAATTATGAAAAATAGGGATAACAAATCTGGGTGGAGTGGCCAGATTATAGAACAAAAATGGAAAAGAACTAGCCCTACTTCAGCTTGAGGCTTGAGGCTTCAAACTGCACACTCTTTTCTAGCAGCTCTGGTTTTGTAGACTAGATAATATAACAGAGATGGAGGAAGATGGTAAGGCTATAATTATAATGGGTAAGACACAGAACGGAGTCACTAGAATATGTAATGGATAAGGGTATAATAATAATGGGTAAGACACAGGTGATGTTTCAAATTGAAACTTGAGGTTCCAAATTGCACAAAATTACTGTGTCCCCAGTAGAGTCACCAAAAACTATTGGGTGAATATTTTGTCGACTAGCTAATTGGTGAGCAAAATAGTTCCTATCACCACAACATAGGGAGATTGGTTGTCTAGGTGTGTAGTTTTACTACGTCAACAAGGGACAAATCTCTCCTCTCATCAAGGGGAGGTTCCCTATTAAATATACAAAGGCTATATACTATATATATATATATAAGCAAAAAGTAAGACATAGGGGTGGGATAAACCATCCATCTCTCTTTTTTTAGAGATGATGCTAACAAATAGAGGAGAAATCCTAGGTGATTGGTGAAGGTACTTCTCTTCTTTTAGAAGTAACATTCAGCCAAGAGCCAAATCCCTTCCTGGATAGTATAAATCCTGGTGAAGAGACAGAAGGCACTTCTCTTCTTTCAGAAGTGCTTGTTCTTGCAAACAACAGGAATCTTTCTGGTAGGATAAGTAACTGGTAACCAAAGGTGTAGAGTAACCAGTAGCCTAAAATGTAGCACAAAGTCTCCACCTCAGCTACCCAAAGAGTGAGGTATGAAGAACATTGGGGGCACAAAGTCATCCCAAGGTCCTTTACACAGAAAGAAACTAAAAACACACACTAAAAACAATTATGTCAGCTTAAAGTCTGAAAGTAACTAGCTTCAAGACACCTTCCTTATCACTTCCACTAGCTCTACTTGTTAAATTTCATAAACAAGAATATATTTAGGAAATAGACATAAGAACAATATCCTAGAATGATACAAGCTATAATAGCATAAAGTCTAAAAGTAACTTGCTTTCTGATTCAAACAAAGAAATATGATAAACAATTTGAGCTCAAAGTCTCAGTGATGCCTTTCAATTTGGGCAAATTTTTGGTTCTGGTAATGGGAAAATCTCCCTTCAAATGATACAAGAGGTTACATTAATAAAGATTCCAAGAGAGGCTTGTCACTTTGTCCCATGGAGTGACCCATGCTACGCATTAATACCTTGGATGCATTTTTGGTTCTGTCAGGGAGGGCCTCATTAGAGCAGGGTGGCTACCTTAACTATGGCATGTTGGTTCATCTTCAGTTTCTATTCCTAAGATTGAATTACTCATTCCATCACCTTCTAGCCACGCAACTATCTACTATGTCTTTACACCAAAGAGGATGAACAAGCTGCACTTTGAATGTTTGTAGGCCCCAAATATCTACCCAGCAAATTGCTTCACCTACTAGAATTAACTCCCACTGAGACTTCCCTCTTTGTCTCTTCCTTCTCTTTATCCTAGCCTTAGGCTCTTTAAATGCATCTGGGTTCACCTTTTGAGTCCACAAAAATTAATAGACAATTAATTACAACCAATTTGGCATTCACGGGTCTTTCCTCTATTGAAGGTTAATGGCTAGCTAGTCACTCTAAATTTGACATTCATGGGCCTATTATTTTGTTGTGATGCAGGTGAGGACATGTGGTAACATCCATGGCTTTGAAATAATCTTATCAAAATAAACTTTAAAACTTTTAGAGGCTGGGGGCGCAGATGCAGACACATGGCAACTTCTGCTACACTGGGACAGGACACGTGGTGAGTTTCATGCTTTGAAGCTTCATTTGAAACTATGTCTCGATACATGACACTTGTTAGCTTCTACTATGCTTTGATGCTTTGAATTTTTCCAAAGGGAACATGCCCTTTGGGGTCTTGAAAAAGGTTCATTTCATGTGTGTCGAGTGTCCCCTCGCAAGGCTATCTGCCCTTCAAGATCTTCCAAGTGGCCTTCAAGCTTCAATTTCTTTGGTGCGCTATTGGTCCCTTTATTTCCTTCAGACAATTTGTCTAAAGGAAGTCACCTCCCTTTGGTTCTATGTCTTTACTTTTGAGGGTGCCCCATCCTTTGACTCATGGCATCTTCTGCTACTTCTTCAGGGACACATGGCATCTTTCACCGCTTCATACTGAAACATTTCACCGTTGACACTTGGTGCTTTCCGCTCTCGGGCTTTTGTAACATTGTAGAAATGCTTGGGGCTCATTCAGGTTCTCTTAGATGATGACACTTGTTGCATCCCATTTCTTTTAGTCACTCTCCCAAGACCCACCATGATCCTTGCTCAAAGAAGTGGAAAGAAAGGAAGGGGCCATGGATTTTGACACTTGGAGGCTTCTGACAAGCTTCAAAAAGGACACATGGTAGTATTTGTCACTTTTAAAAATAAGGTATAATGTGTCTTAGCAAACAACACTTGGCAACTTTCACTCATCCTTTTATTTTGTGCGCACTTTGGTTGAACCATCTTTTTCACTGCTTCTTTCTTTTACTAAGGCCACCTTTGAACCTTTGAACCTGTGAACCATTAAACTTTGAAGCGGTTCAAGGTTCAACAGCTCAATTGGTTCATTCTTTTGATTCAGCTGAGTCATTTTGATATCTTTTAAACCAACCGCGTTGAACTATTTGGATGTTGAACCAAAAATGGTTCAAGGTTCAATGGTTCAACGGTTCAAGCCTTTAAAACTCGTTAAGTGCTCGGAGCAGTGGAACCTTTGAAATAGTTGAACTTTGAACTTCTGCCAAAGTGTTTAGCTCTTGTTGATGACGTTGAACCTTCGAACCCATTGAACCTGTTGAACCAAAATGGTTCAAGGTTTAATGGTTCAATGGTTCAATTCTTGCTTAGATGATTGCCGAGAGACACTTTTGATTGAACCAAGGCGTTGAACCAATCTTGAAAATGACTAAGTGTTGGAAACTAGTTCTTTTGATTGGACTCGCCTGAAGAAGCCTTTAAACCTTTGAACTTGCTAATCCCTTTACTAAAAAAGCTTGAAAAATGAGGAATTTGAAAGCTCAAAACAAATTTTTGTAAAGGGAAGGGACAATTTTGGTCTTGCAGGGCCAAAATAGTTCATATGTTGTTCCAAAAATGAGTGAGATTTTTGGGGAACAACACACACAACATAATATCTATGTGGAAAAACCTACTGAGAAATAAAACCCACTCTCAATCCTACAAAACATGGACTACTTGTCCTATAAGAAGTATGTAAATATGAGACTTTAGTGAAAAACCTGTTCCATAAGGAGCACCTAACCCTAAGATGGGCAAGTCCTTCTAACCAGACTTTAGTGAAACACCTATTCCATAAGGAACACCTGCCCCTAGGATGGTCAAGTCCTTCTAACCAAACTTTAGTGAAACACCTATTCTAAAAGAAGTACCTACCACTAGGATGGTCAAGTCCTTCTCACCAGACTTTAGTGAAACAAATGTTCCATAAGAAGCACTTATTCCTAGGATGGTCAAGTCCTTTTGACTAGACTTTAGTGAAACACCTATTCCATAAGGAACACTTACCCCTAGGATGGTCAAGTCCTTCTGATTAGACTTTAGTGAAATATCTCTTCCATAAAGAGCACCTAATGTTGGGATGGTCAAATCCTTCTGACCAAGCTTTAGTGAAACACATGTTTCACAAGGATAACTTTCCCCCTAGGATGGTCAAGTCCTTCTGATCAGACTTCAGTGAAACACATGTTCTATAAGGAGCTCCTCCCCCTAAGATGGTCAAGTCCTGACCAAACTTTAGTGAAACACCTATTCCATAAGGATCACCTACCACTAGGATTGTTAAGTCCTAACCAAACTTTAGTGAAACACATGTTTCAAAAGGAGTACCTACCCCTAGGATGGTCAAGTCCTTCTAACATAGATGTTGAGCACCCTCCCAACACCTATGAGATGAACATCTCCACATTTTAACTAATGTCTTCAACACTTGATGAGGGACCTCTAATTTTCTAACCCCTAAAAAACACCCTATCTATCTCATACAATCCTCTCACATAGGCATGCCACAATCTCTCTTCCATTTCACTCAAATTACCCTCATATACACACTCAGACCTAAAAATCTTTCTTTTATTCACTTATCTCCTTAATCTTCAAACTTTCAATAGCACTATCTTTGACATCAAAAATATAACCTACAAGTCATCCACACAATCATCAACCTACTTTTCTCTACAACCCATCCATTGGGCACACACCCTTTCTTCTTTTTTTCCACTCTTACACCCACATCTTCTTATAAGTCTAGAAATAATCACCTTTTATTTCACCTTTTATAGAGTCTTCAAATTTGCTAAGTTGGCTTTGTTAGAGGTAAAAACCACTATGGTGGGGTGAATCAATGGTGTCAAATAATCCAATTAAATTTCCAAACCCTTCAAACACTTAAGCATTCAATATAACCATTCATGAATCATTCAAGATGTTTATAATAATGAACAAATAGATAATGCAAGATTACACACACAACACAAGATCTATGTGGGAAACCCTATTGGGGAATAAAACCCACTCTCAATCCTACAAACACATGGACTACTTATCCTATAAGAAGTATACAAACATGAAACTTTATTGAAACACCTATTCCACCTATTCCACAAGGAACACTTACCCCTAGGATGGGTAAGTCCTTCTAACCAAACTTTAGTGAAACACCTATTCCACAAGGATCACCTACCCCTAGGATGGTCAAGTCTTTTTGACCAAACTTTGTGAAACACCTATTCTATAAGGAGTACCTACCATTACAATGGTCAAGTGTTTTTTACTAGACTTTAGTGAAACACCTATTCTATAAGGAGTGCCTACCCCTAGGATGGTCAAGTTCTTTTGACTAAAATTTAGCGAAATACCTATTCTATAAGGAGCACCTACCACTAGGATGGTCAATTTTTTCTGGAAAAACTTTAGTGAAACACATGTTACATAAGGAGCACCTACCCCTAGGATGGTCAAGTCTTTCTAACCAGACTTTATTGAAACACCTATTCCACAAGGAGCACCTGCCCCTAAGATGGTCAAGTCCTTTTAACTAAACTTTAGTAAAACACCTATTTCAAAAGGATCACCTACCACTAAGATGGTTAAGTCCTTCTAACTAGACTTTAGTGAAACACTTGATCCATAAGGATCACCTACCCCTAAAATGGTCAAGTCCTTATGACCTAGATGTTGAGCATCCTCACAACACCTATGATATAAACATCTCCACCTTTGAACTGATGTCTTCAACACCTAATGATGAACCTATAATTTTATAACCCCTTAAAAAAACCTCTCTATCTCATACAAGCCTCTCACATAGGCATCCCATAATCTCTCTTCTTCTTCACTCAAACTACCCTCATATACACACTCAGACCTACAAATCCTTCTTCTATTCACTTCTCTCCCTAATATTTAAACCTACAAAAGCAATATCTTTTACATCACAAATATAACCCATAGGTCATCCACACAGTCATCAACCTATTTTTCTCTATAACCCATCCATTAGGCACACACCCTTTCTTTTTTGTCTTTGCTCTTTAACTCATACACACACCTCTTCTTGCAAGTCTATAAATCATCACCTTTGATTTCACCTTTTATAGAGTCTTCAACTTTGCTAAGTTGTCATTGTTAGAGGTAAAAACCATTGTAAGGGGGGGGTGAATCATTAGTGTCAAATAATCCAATTTAATTTATAAACCCTTCAAACATTTAATCATTCAATACAACTATTCATGAAGCATTCAAGATGTTTATAGCATTGAAAAAATAGATAATGCAATATTTCACAAACAATATAAGATCTATGTGAGAAACCCTATTAATGAATAAAACACACTCTCAATCTTGAATACACATAGACTACTTGTCCTATAAGAAGTATGCAAACATGAGACTTTAGTGGAACACCTATTCCACAAGGAGAAACTACCCCTAAGATGGGCAAGTCCTTCTAACTAGACTTTAGTGAAACACTTATTCCATAAGGATCACCTACCCCTAGGATGTTCAAGTCCTTCTAAATAGACTTTTTGAAACACCTATTCCATAAGGATTACCTGCCACTAGGATGGTCAAGTCCTTCTAACCAGACTTTAGTGAAACACCTATTACACAAGGAGCACCTACCCGTAAGATGGTCAAGTCCTTCTGACCAGACTTTAGTGAAAAACCTATACCATAATGAGCACCTACCCCTAGGATGGTCAAATCCTTTTGACCAAACTTTAGTGAAATACCTATTCCATAAAGAGTACCTACTGCTAGGATGGTCAAGTCCTTCTAACCAGACTTTATTGAAACACTTATTCCAAAAGGAGCACCTACCCCTAGGATGTTCAAGTCCTTCTAACCAAACTTTAGTCAAACACTTATTCCATAAGGAGTACCTACCACTAGGATCATCAAGTCCTTCTGACCAGACTTTAGTGAAACACCTGATCTACAAGGCGCACCTGCCCCTAGAATGGTCAAGTCTTTATGACCTAGATTTTGAGCACCCTCATAGCACCTATGATATGAACATATCCATATTTGAACTTATGTCTTCAACACTTGATGATGGACCTCTAATTTTCTAACCCCTAAAAAACAACCTCTCTTACAAGCCTCTCACATAGGCATGCCACAATCTCTCTTCCTCTTCACTCAAACTACCCTCATATACACACTCAGACCTACAAATCCTTCTTCTATTCACATATCTCCTTAATCTTAAAACCTACAAGATCACTATATTTGACTCATAAATATAACCTATAGGTCATCCACACAGTCATCAACCTGCTCTACTCTATAACCTATCCATTAGGCACACACCCTTTCTTTTTTTTTTTGCTCTTCAACTCTTACACACACCTCTTCTTAAAATTCTAGAAATCATCACCTTTGATTTCACCTTTTATAGAGTCTTCATTATTACTACCATCTTGGTAGACCATTTAGACATGCCTTAACCCTTAAGGATTATATCATATGAATACATAGCTCAATACCATTATCATAGGTCATCCATAGCATCCATGGGTCACCCTTAAGTAGATACACCTTTCAATTAGGCCTCAGTAACCCTTATAAGTCTCATGGAGACCTATTCACCAAGTTAGCATGTTTTACTCTAATTTTTTGCTTTTTTTAGTTTTAAAGAAGAGGAGATAAAACTAAAAAGAAGGGTAGTTGTTATGAGAACTTGATATAAATGCATGCATTAATCCAAATGAAGTATGAGAAATCCTCTTTGGCTATGGAATAATGACCTATAATAATAAATCACTTAAATGAAACTTGTTTCTAAGATAGAGAGTAAGGTGGATTGCCTAGCGAGAGTTAGATCCAAGAAAGTGTGGCTATCTAGGAGGTTGTCAATCCACCTTCTTTAAATAATTAAGTTTATAAATGAAAAATAAGTTACTTGAATTAAATAACAGCAAATAAATGTAATTAAATACAAGAATGCTTGCTAATGAAATGGCTGAAATAAAGCAATGGTTGGTACAAATTAATGCTAAAGTTGGTCAAGTCAAAGGTGTGGTTTTTGGTTTGGCAATGTGACAAGGGTTGAGAAAATATGGTTTAGTTGGGGTTGGTATATGGTTAAGGTTGTAAAATTATTAAGGTGTCAAAAGGGGTAAATGGTGGTCAAGAAGGAAAAAAGGGTAAATGGTGGTCAAGAAGGCAAAAGGGTAATTAGTGGTCAAGAAGGCTAAAGGGAGTAAAGGGGTAAATGGTAAGAAGGTAAAGGTAAGAAATAAGGGTAAAGAGAAGAAGAGGTTATGAGTTTGAGTTTTGGAGGTCAATAAAAGAAGAATTTTAAGGGGTAAGTTTTGAGGTCAAGAAAAGAGAAGGCCAAGGGAGATAAGAAATTGAAATACAAGAAATGTTGGGCAATAGAAGGATAAATTCTGGGCATATCCTAATAAGACCAAGCAAATGATATGATTTGGTCATGAAGGAAAGAAGGGTAATCTTGTTGTTATATGGAATTTAATGATTGACCTATTTTGACAATATGGGAGTTATCCTAAGTACCTAAGTTGAAATCAATAGTGGATTCATTCAACATGGTTTAGTTCTTAGGAGGAAGGGATTTGTGGATAGAAGAATCCCCTAAATTAAGGTAGGTGAGAATAGAAGCATCATCCTGACATTAAATAATGTTAATGATAAGAGATTCTTTCTCTATCATCTCAATATGGGTCAAAGGGATGGTGACGGTTGTCCCCTTCTTTTGATAAGTCAAGGTTCCAAGGGTAATCACGTTGATGAAAAAAAAGTTGGGTGGGATGATGTCATCATCCTCACATGTAAGTGGAGATGAGGTTGGTGAGGAAAGTGTATCCTCCTTAAAAATGATGATGGTATGTGGTTTGGGTTACTTCTTTTTAGGTAGTATGAAACTAAGGCCATGCATCTCATGAGGTTTCCTAGTCTTAATGGTGACCAACTCATGCGGGCCCTACTCATATCATTCAAGGACAAAGCCTTTCCAAGCACACCAATGAAGGTATGTCTTGGAAAATATTGGTTTATCTAGGTAAGATAAATTGGTGGTAAATGTCTAAGGCAAGGAAGGGGTGATAAAATCATTGAGGGGTTTATGAACTCTCCCATAGACAAAATGGGTCTAATGGTTGGGAGGTCCAAAAGGAATGACAATTCTAATATTGGGGCCATATCATAGATGGTTGGTGAGTTTCCCATACTCATGAGGAGTAGGGAATGTTTCAAGAGATAAAAATTGATGCTCCCATAATGAGAGACATTAGAACATAGATTCCAAGGGTTCCTCTATGGGGATTTGTGAAGAAGGGATGGATGAGCTAGTTGACACTTTGTTGATGGTTGGTAGTTGGGGTGTAACTGTTGAAGGTGTGTTGGATGGGAGTATGAGGACATAATTTGGGTGATAGGTCATTTTCCATGTTGATAAAGGACTTGGGTCTACTTGGATGGTGATGACCTAGCCTTCATGCTCAAATTTGATGCAATGATGGAGGGTAGAGGGAACACATGCCATAGAATGAATCCAATGTCATTCCAACAAGATGTTGTATTGGAATTCCCCTTCCACAACATAAAATATTTTATGGAGCATGTAAGGTCATATATGGATATTAAGGATGATAGTTCCTAAGGTAGTGGCCATGATATCATTGAAAAAGTGAAAGACAATCAATATTTCAAGCATGACAATGTCTGACAAGCTAAGTTGGTTATATGCATGAGAGGAAATGATGTTAATGCTATCTCCCCCATCAATCATGACCCAGTTAATATGGTTTTGTTCAATGTAAGTGGTAATAAAAAGTTTAGGATCTGGGTCCTTGGGGTGGATGGAAGGTATTTTTGAATCCTTAAAGGTGACAAGGTTGGAAATTTGAAGGGCACCAACAAAGGTGGATAGAGGTTGAGGGTCATTGGGTTAGACCTTGATGGATTGTAAAGCCTCTATGAGTGCTTGGTGGTGATGGGGAGAGGTATATATCAACTCATACAAGCTCATTTTTACCAAGTTCTATTGAAATTTCTTGAAGATAGCTCTCTAGATTGATATTGTAGTGTTAGAATGGGGGGCATGTAAAGTAGACACCTTGGGTCTGGTTGAAGATGGAGATGGTTGGGTGTGGGTTAGTTGGGAGTTATAAGAGGGTTAACTCTATGGAATGGACACCTTATCCTTCCCTTTATCTTTCTACTATTATCTAGTGACCACATTGATAGTATGGATAGGAGAGGTTGAGGTAGTAGAGTGGTCAAATTTATCTTCACTTTTAGGTGAGAGTGGAGGAGTGGGTAAGTGTTCACCATGTTTGGTAGGTATGGGTGATGGTTGGTTTATTATGGGTCACATATGAGGTTCATCTATTAATAGATCATCCTCATCATAAATCTAGTGGATGATTGTTTGTAGAGCTTTACAGTGCTCTGTATCATGTCTTGATGTCCTATGGTATAAGAAAATCAAGTTGTCATTGAACCATGATGGTTTTGGGCATAAAGGGTCAAAATGTTTTATGGGTGGTAGGCTCAAGGAAGATTTTTGCAAAAACATTTTTATAATGGTTGAATAAATTCAATCAAAGGTGTTGGAGGTGATAGGTTTTTGGTTTTAGGGGTTGTAGCCTTTTTAGAAGTAGACTTCACCATGGGAGTTAGTGGTGGAAAGGTTTTGGTCGGGATTGTTTGGTTATGGTTGGTTTAGATGTGGATGATTTAGATGTGGAGGGTGAATATTTATTAATAGGTAGGAAGGTAGAGGTAGACTTATTCGTTAAGGATGATGGGTAATTTGATGATTTGGTGGAGGGGGTATAGGTGGAGAAAAAGGAGAAGGTTTAGTAGATGAGGAATAAATTATAGGGATAGTAGAGGGATGGGGTCCTAAGATAGATGGAAGGAGGTGGTATGGGTCTAATTTGAGGTAGAGGTTTGGGTAACTCCACCTTCTTAGTTGCTTTGGTTGGTGGTTTCTTTGGTGGACTATATGGAGTTAGGTCCAAATTCAAAGAGGGATGATTACGGATAGGTGTAGGAAGTATTCCTAAATCTTTGATAGCTTTGATAAGAGAAACATGAGATGTTTTGATAGGTTTAGGTCGAGGTAATTTAGATGGTTCTCCTATGGTTTTGGCAAATCTAGTTGGGGTGATAGGAGAGGGCTTGGATATTTGGGTATTGGTTAGCTTAAGTGGTTGAGGTTTGGTTAGTTTGGTGGAGGTTTTAGATGGTTGGGTGGAGGTTTTGGTTGGTTGGGTAGATATGGTAATAGGTTGGTAAATAGAAGTGGTAGGATAGTATGCCAAAGAAGGGATTGGAGGTTTTGGTCTAGTAATATAAGAGAGACCTAATAGCTGCCAGAAGGTGGTTCAATCCATGTCAAGGTTGGAGACAAATTCCAATTTATGTACTATCATAGAGAAGGGTTCATAGGTTGTTTTGATTCCCTGAATGGTGGATCTAAAAGATAACCCCCTAGGTGGAGACATAGGGATGGTAACCTTGTCCTCTTCTTTAATCAAAGGATGTAAGGTTAGGATAGGTGGTTCCTCTATGGGAGGAGTAGACACAAGGATTTCTTCCTCAAAAATGATTTTTGTGGGAGTGGTTAGTTTTTTGGTAATTGGCAAAGAAGGTAAGATGGGTGCATGGTCTAGTATGTCAGTCGAAGGGGAGGTTGGTGACTATAGTACCTCAATGAGTGGAGGAGAAAGGTGTATTTCCTTGGTTTGGGTTCCCAAAAGGGGAGAAGGTAACTCTTCTACCTCAATAAGTAGAGAGGGTGAGGGACAGGTAGGTTGGTGAGTGGGTTCTTTAGAAACAAGTGTGTCAAGAACCATGTTAATAGTATGGGTATCATGAGAGCACTCGATGTTGTTTCTCTTGTTCTTAGTAGAAGCATGGTTTGGGAAAGGTTTCCTAAATATATCAAGGGCTTGGTTTGGTGGTGTATTTGAGTTATCTAATTTAATCTCCCCCTTATCAATGAGGTATTAGACAAGGTTTCTAAAGGTATTGCACCTATTGATATCATGTCCTATCACATGATAGAAGGCACATGAATCATTCTTGTTGTACCAAATAGGTATAGGATGAAAAAATTCAAATTTTTGGGATTGTTTAATAAGAGGAAGTTGAATGATATTAGATTTTAATAACTTCTCCAAAATAGAAGCATATGATTTTCCAAGTGGAGTTAATTTCTTCTGGTTGTTTTAGGTTTAGCTCCCTAGGTTTTGCTTTGAAGAATTAGAGGAATTTGGTTAGTTTGTAGATGGAGAGGGAGAGGATTTAAGGAAAACTTCATTTGTGATTCCTTTACCCTTAGTATTGGTATTAGTTTGGTTGTTTGGTTTATAAGAAGAGGCCTCATTAGTTTTGTAGGTGGAGTTTTTGTTCTTCAATTTTAGCTTCCCTTCATCAATGGCTTTATTCTCTAGCTTACATGACATGTTAAAAGCTTCATAAAAAGTTTGGAAGCTTTGGACATGCAGCATGGAGGAGATATGTTTCTCACATGCCCAAGGAAAGATATTTATGAGTTCAAGTTGAGGCAAGGAAAAGGAAATTTGGTTAATTAAGCTCCTCTAATGAACCACAAAATTGGCAATGGACTCATCCTTGAACTGCCAGATGGAATAAAGGTTGATAATTGAAAAGTTCTTGGAGATGTTAATCAAAAAGTGATCTAAGAAAGTTTGGGCTACTTGGGTGAAGGAGATGATGGAATGTTTGGGTAAGCCACTACACCAATCTAAGGTCAGGCTGGCTAGAGACATGGGGAAAGTGTGGAGAAGAAGGGCATCAGCATAGGCAATATGATAAAAAAAACATGCATGAATTCCCTAAGGTATTGTTAGGGATCCTCCTCACTTTGAAATTTGGAGAACATGGGAAGTTCCCATTGGTAAGGATAAGGTTGGATACGGATGGATGGGTGAATGGGTTCATAACAAATTTGGTCATAAGATAAATGTTCATGAGCCCCCAAAATAGATGATTCTAGATTAGACATTTTATCCATCAACATCTTAATCAAATCAATTTAAGGTTGGGTAGCTGCATAATTGGGTGGTAAGTTTGGTTGAATTTGGGTGGCTAAAATGTATAGATAAGAGGTATAAGGTTGAGAAAATGCCACATATTGGTATGTGGTCCTTTTGGGTTAAGAACATATTGGTATGATGTTATACGGGTTTGTTGAGGGATGGACATGGGTTAGTCTGGAGGTATGGTTGAAGTGGTAGGTTGAGGTTGAGTGGTAGTCCTTGTGTTAATGGGTGGAAGGGTAGAAGGTATGGAAAGTACCAAACTTTGGAGTGAGGTGTAAATGGGTGGGTTGGTAGTAAAAAAAGGAAGGGTAGAAATAGGGGTAGAAGTTACCCCTATGGTAGATTGGGTATAGGTAACAAGAGGTAAGGTTGTCCCTACATTGGAAGTGTTAGTTGGTGTAGGAGGGGTTTAGTTATATGTTGGAATGTTGGATTGGGTTTTGATGGTGGTAGTGATTGGGATATTGGTAGAGGAAGAGGCTTCGGTGATCAAAGGTTGGGTGGAGGTAATGCCAACCAGAAGAGGGGGAGGTATGCCATATAGTGGATCCGTAGGAGGAACCGAAGCAATAGGGGTATGATGAGCTAAAGTGTCAAGGTAATATTGAAGGGTTATAGGGTTGTTGTCAAGGAATGTGGCAAAACACACATGACCTTCAACAACTATCCAAGGTATGGTAGGGTTAAATAATGATGAGAAGAACCCTCAACATCTGAAATATACTCCATAGAGGAGGAGGAAGAAGAGGAAGGTGGTCTTTGGTTGGTCTGATTTCTCAACTACTATCTAGTAAAGACCATGTGAGAAATCAGGAAAGAAATGATACAAACTCACACCTCAAACACAAAGCCAACAAAGAAAAAGAGCAAATCAATTAAAACATACACTAAGATGTGTTAAGTCTTAGAGTTTTAATTATCTCTCTTTTGGCTTATGCCTTAGAAAGTGTGAAGAAGAAATTTGGCTTGTAGAATAGGTCCTAGAAATAATTATATGTTTGGTTTTAGATTGTATTTATGTGATCAAAAGAGATACCTATATTGGATTAGGTACATGGCCTAGTACTTAGGGCCTACCCCCTCACTTCATGGTCTCACGGTAGAGTCAGTCGCTTAGCCGATATACCATTTATCTAGATTTTATACTCAACCAGAGAGCTAAGTTGGTTATCCCCTCAGTGATTAAATCCAAGCAAGATTACTGGGAAAGGGTAAGGTTACCACTAGGTGATGAAATCCTAGTTAGGCCTTGTCTCAAGTATGTTAATGTTTGATTTGATGAAAGCGGTTTGGTTTGTGTGTGATAAGAGTGATTGCTATGATTAATTCACCATTTAAATTTAAACTATGTGAACTAAATAAGCAAGCAAGTAATGGATGCAAGGTTTATTTTAAGCCAAAAGAAAAAAATTAGATTTCTTTTCATGAAAACAAGAACAACTATGATGCATCCAAATGTAGTATGAAGATGCAATCCTAATCCTAGGATGAGTGAGTTTTTTATTTTTATTTTTGGAATGCAAAGATACTTGCAATTAAGATGTTTTTTTTTTTATTTTTTATTTTTTTTTTTATTTTTAGAAAAAAAATTGAAACTAAAATTTTTAATTCAGAAATGCAAGAAAGAACATTTAATTTACAACTAAATGAGATTTCACTAATGCAAATACAATGTCCTAAAATAACTAAGAACCCAAGAAAACTCTAGGGTCCCACCAGGTGTGCCAAAATGTTTTACTATAATTTTTCACTTTTTTTAGTTTTAAAGAAGAGGAAATAAAACTAAAAATAAGGGTAGTGGTTATGAGAACCTGATAGAAGTGTGTGCATTGATCCAGATGAAGTATGAGAACTCCTCTTTAGCTAGGGAAGAATGACCTGCAATAAGAAAGCATGTAAACAAAACTTGTTTGTTAGATAAGGAGTAAGGTGGATTACCTATCAAGATCTAGATCCAAGAAAGCATGAGTTATCTAAGAGGTTGTCAATCCACCTTCTTTAAGTAATTAAGTTTATAAATAAAAAATAAGGTACTTGCATTAAATAACAGCAAATAACTAAAATTAAATACAAAAGTCCTTGCTAATAAAATGACTGAAATAAATCAATGGTTGGTCAAAACTAATGCTAAAGTTGTTCAAGTCAAAGGTGTGGTTTTTGGTTTGGCAATATGACAAGGGTTGAGAAAATATGGTTTGGTTGGGTTTGGTAGATGGTTAAGGTTGTAAAATTATTAATATGGGTAAATGGTGGTCCATAATGCAAAAAGGGTAAAGGGGGTCAAGAAGGCAAAAGGGTAATTAGTGATCAAGAAGGCAAAAGGGGAGTAAAGGGGTAAATGGTAAGAAGGTAAAGAGAAGAAATAAGGGTAAAGAGAAGAAGAGGTTATGGGTTTGAGGTTTGGAGGTCAAGAAAATAATAAGCCCAAGAGGTAAGTTTAGAGGTCAAGAAAAGAGAAGGCCAAGGGGGATAATAAATTGAAATACAAGAAATAAAAAAATATTACCTTTGATATTGCCTGAAGATGTTGTTGTTGTTGATGTTGTTGTCAATGTTATTGTTGATGCTTTTTGATGGCTTGAAATTTTTATAGATTTTTGTTGATTTAGGATCCTCTCCTCTAAGATGAATGACATCCAAAACCTACAAGGTGAAAATGCTCAAACCAAAAACCCTCTAAATGGATGAAATGGGGATTATATTTATAGCATTTCATGCCAAGAAACATGATAAAGGAGTGAAATAGTGAAATGTGGTGCCATTTTTCAAGTGGGGTCATAAGTGGGTTAAGGGGATAAGGTTGGTGGGATTCCCACTTCACAAAGTGCGTCTTCCACTTTGATAATGTGTCTCCCACTTTGCTAATGTGTCTAAATTTAGTGGAGGTAATGCCCATGGACCCATATGAATCCAAAAGACATTTCACCAAGCTAATTTGTCTTTTGCTAAGCACTTAAAAAAGTGTCTCACAATCTTTGGCACCATTTTCCAAGTGGGTGCATAGATGAGTCAAGGGAAAAAGTTGGTGGATTCCCACTTCATAAGTGTGTCTCCCACTTTGCAAATGTGTCCAAAATAGGTGGATATCATGCCCATGTGCTCATATGGGTCTAAAATACTTTCCACCACCCACTTATGTATTTTTACAAGCATTGAAAAAGGATACCCACATACTTTTGTGCTACTTTCATGCATAAGGACAAAATCACATGCTTTAAGATGGTCCCATAAGGAAAAATGTGTCATACTTCAAAGGCTAGACCCTGTGATGCTTAATGATGTCATTAAGCACCTTTGGCAAGGGTCTCAAGTGGGGTATTATGTCCCAATCCAGTCCAACTCACTTTTAATCCATGTCACTTTCCATATCACTTGCCATATCACTATTGAGTCACCTGCCATGTCACCATGAATAGTAACATGCCATCTCATCATGAATAGTGATAGTAAATAGTGACTTGGCATAGTGTTTTAAAATAGTACTATGTGAATAGTGATAGGTGAATAATGACTTGGTTAGGTTAAGATGTTTGGGTTAAGGGTCAATAAGGTTAAGGTGGTCCTTAGGGTGGGGCCCAAGGCATTCAAACATCTAGAACTACTTGTGTATAGTTTTCTAGTGTCTACATAGTACTCCATTAAGAAATTTAGAAACACATAACCACTTAAAAATGCATAGTTCCACTCCAAATTACCTCTTAGACATACTCAGATGATTATATTCATAATTACACACCTCTATGTATGCTCAATCTACTCAAACATATTAGCTTTGTACAGAAGAACACCATGAATGAATAAATAGTCAACTTCTAAGCATTTATTCATATTGAATATGGATTGGTAAAACATAAAAATACATATATATGCTCCTCATATATCTTACAACACTCTCCAATATCTCAATCCCATTGAAACATCCAAATACCATCAGAACAACTCAAATATCCTTCTTGGGTCACTTACAGAACATGGTCAAACACATAGTAAACTTTGGAGCTTAATAAATTTGATTATAAAAACATTCAAACCTTATAAATAGATTAATTGGATGCATCATGGAGTTATCTATAATTTTTATTTATAATTCATCAATAAATTCATCTTATATCAAAAGCTATAGCTCAAACACTATTTATTGGTTTTCCTTCATTAATTTGAATATTCAAATTCCAATAGTCACTGTTAACCATCGAACACTTTGTTAACATCTCATTCCCTCTCATATATTGAATTAATACACATCATCTATCTCCCTTGAAATTATATTGATATTTAATTATGCTAAACATTTGTTAGTTTGACCTCATCTCATGTTTCCTCATAAATTTGACTAAATACGCACCATCAATATCTACAGATTAACTAAGACTTTATCTTGCAACGCTCACCATTGATCTAAGCTTTGATCTCCCAAAATTGTGCCACTTTAAATATTTTTTTGCCTTCTACACATTTGACTCTTTGACTTCTACTCATACCATCGATATTCTAACAATATGAATGCCCATGAACTGTTGATCTTCTATCTAAGCTCCATGAATGTAACACATGTCACTAGTTCATTCATTTTTTGACATATTAATTTTTACATGTAACATTGGATCAATATTTATGATTTAACATGCAGAATTATATCTATTAACTAGTTGACCTTAGACTTTAATGTCTTTAAACTTGATGGTATCTGGCCCATCACAGTCTGCAAGATCAACATTGATGGTTTATAACTTGAGATAGAAAACACTTCAGGACTCAAAATATTCAAGGTACCTTCTTGGAACTATAGACAACATCTCCATGAAATCCTTTAACCATAGTTATTTTTTTTATCACCTCCATTAAATTCACAAACTTTCTAGTTCATTCATATATGCATGATGTGTAGTGATGGTCTAGCTAAGTATAGAAACATAGTGAACTTTTATTTGAGAGGCCAACTTTGTACCTGCATATCTTTAGCTACACTCAATCTCATGGTCAAAAATTTGAACAATATGATATCCTCACATAGGAGAGTCCATCCATATATCAAACTACTCATGAAACCTTCATGCATGTGAAGTATAATGTCATCAATATGCCTACTAATATTTTTCTATCACAGAACCAACTATGCAAAGATGAACATAATGAATAATCAGATGAATACCATGTACTTCTACAAGCTCTCCAATCATCCTTGACCTCTATTATGACCCATTACACATCCTCAATACTTCAAACCCATCCATAATCATGCCAAAACTAAAGATCAACCAAGCCTACTTTAAGCATACTAGGACAAGCACACTGCACATTTTGTCATTGACACTTAGACTATCAAGACACTTCATCCACTCACTTGGACACCTCGATGAAATCACTAAAAACTCTCCAAAAATATCCCCCTTTTTCATTGATGTCAACACCCATCATATAGCTCACCTTCCTTCTCTCTCTTCAAGCACACTCACAATATAAACCTTCTCCCCCTTTGACATAATGATAAAGTGAGCACAAATTGATCTTTAAGACCTAAAAATACCACCAATAAGAGAGGAACACATTATAAATATGATACAAACTCCCCCTTACCTTGAGCCTACCTCTTCTTTGCCTTGATAACTTCTTCTTGCTACATGCCAACACTCTCTTTAACCAAGCACTAAAATCAATGAAGAAAGAACACATAAAAACATTAAAACATGATGGAAATAACCAAGAAACATTTGAGAGGGACTCCACCTAATATATCTGATCCATTTCACCTCTTGATCATCTTCAGATCTCCACACATCATGAAGAACCACCACACAGGATTCCTAACCTTCTCTCTCAAGCCACCTCAAGGACCATCAATATAACTTCATTCCACTTACCAAATAGGAAACATGCTCTAAAAAAACCAAATAACTTACATTGAAACCCTCATACCATTCTCTTTTGGATAAATTGATCAAAAATCACTCTTCTTCATACTAGGCCTATCTAGTTTCCTTATAACCCTACCTGGTACTTGCAAAGACCAAAAATTTTATTAGACACACATTCAATACCTTAAAATTCATATCTAGATAAATCTCATATTCCCCCTCAATCACACCAATTTTCATCACCTAGCTCCTCATCTAAAACATATTTCCTTCACAAATCTACTAGCCAATTAGACCTCTATTTTGACAAAAACTTGAATAATTTGAAAAACACAAACCTTAAAATCTCTATGAATATTTATTTGGAAACCCATTTATTCAATTTAACCTATTAAAAATCCTTAAACCTTAACTCATAATTCAAACCAATTTTCTATCATAGCCCAAAACTCTAAAATCTCAAAATAAACAAGGTCAATAAACCTCCTTCTGGTTAACTGTCACCTCTGAAACTTCTAGCACACTTGGATACAACCATCACACACTTATGGACCAAGATTTGAGCCTCCACACCTTTGGTAACCTTGACTTATTATACCATGTCTTTGATCTGTAATAAGAAAGATAAACTCAGGAGCACACAAAAACCTCCAAAAAGGCACAAACAAGATCATCAAGACACAAAAAAACTTGGAACACATCACAAAGAAGTGCATAGACCTTTATGAGCACCAAAATCTTCTTGACATTCCATCAATCTCATTATACCACCTAAAAACACCCATTATGATCTTGTAAACACTGCATACACATCAAAAACACCTTATGACATCACTTTGACCTCATCAAAGCACTTCTCCCATCTTAACACACTGAATCCAACTGGAAACACTCATCTCTTGCCTTCTAGGACCTTTTGAAGAACACCATAGCAACACTTTCTTCTCCACTAAAAGGAGTCTCTTAATAAGCATAGATAGAGACCTCTTCTACACCAAAATACTTTAAAAGAAAGTGAAGCCAGGAGTGGCCCACATCTCCTTAGTAACCACTAGAGTCCTTTTATAACCATAAGGCTTCTTTTTCTTGCTCTTATTAGTCTAAAATTTGACAGCTTATTCCTTTTCTACATCACTCACTTTCTCTTCTATGATAGGATATACAAAATTTGGAGAAACTATGGAATATTGACATACCTTGATCACTGAATTATCTTCTTTTCATTTCAAAACCTCATTACTAGGTATTAACAACTGATGGTATTTTCATGAAACTTGCTTAGCAACAACTGGATGTTCACTTGAATCCATACACACCTCAGAACTAGCCTCAACTAGAACCTTGGTCTTCTCCTTGAGCTTGGTCTCTTCATTCACAACATGATTAGATAATGAGATCCCTTGTCACTTTCCAACTTTTGTATCATTCTCCACCATATTAAATAGATTACTTGGACCTACAGACTCATCATGACTCACATTTACCACCTTTGGTTTCCATGAGTTAACTTACCTTCTTTCTTGCACTCTAGGAGCCTGATTAAACATATTCTATCTTATAGGTGTTTGCTTGCAGAATCTATCAATGTGACCTCTCTATTGATAGTTGAAGCACACTATACCTTTTTCAAGAAGTTTATCCTACATTTCCTGATTAAAAAATAATATTTTAATATGTCCATTATTTTGATAATTGAAACAAACTACTCCTTTTGAATAAGACTCACCTTGCCTTAGATTATTTAGATAATGTTTAGCAAAATGTCCTTCATCAAGATAGTTGAAGCACTTAACTTTGTTCACATCTTTTGACTGATGACCCCCATCATAGTTTCATGAAAACTCATTTATAATAGTTCTCTTTCATTTTATAGCTATGCCCAAACTGATAACATGTGTAACAGTAACCATTAAAACTTACATACCTCATGGCATTTGGTTTTCTAATATGACTTGTATTCATTATATAAGCATCTTCATTCCTTGACTAATTGTTGGCCTTCAAGGTCTGATTTTCATTAGTATTCATCTTGTTTTGAGTTGCATTTTTTGGTTCTTCTTTGTATCCAAGACCAATTTTGTCACTTGCATGCTTTTGATCACTCAAAATATTGTCGAGATCACTTAAGCTCTTTTCAAATCTCACAAATGACTTCATCTTACTAGATGTCTTCTCTAACTCATATTTTAATGAATCGTTTTCAATTACATACCTTGAACATTCATCTTTTTTATCTTTAAGGCTTGTAGATAGGATTTCCAATTGACAACTGAGATGCTTGACTATATCTTCATGCTCCTTTGTGTCTTCATTCCTTCTTTCCTCAAACACACTAAATTTCTCTTCATGGTCCTTTATTTGAGACTTCATCTTCTTGTTAATCTTCTTCTCAATCTTCAATTCTTCAAGAGCATTCATCAATTTAGTCTCATAGTCCACCTCATCTTTATCATCATCTGAATCACTTCAAGTAGACTCCTTTTGATATGAGCAACTTACTTCCTCAACATGAAGAGGGATTTATCTTCAATAGGACCATCATCTTCATGATCATAGTCTAAGTCATTGTTTTCACTCTCATATGATGAGCTAAAATATTTATTGGTGTAGAGACTCTTCTTGTTCTTGAAGGACTTCTTCTTGTTGTCATACTTTCTAAATCCTTTCTTCCTTTTATCATAGTTGTATGTCTTCTTGTCTTCATCTTGGCCATCACCATGCTCTTCATCATCATTATTATTATGTCTATAAGGGCACTTATTATCAAAATGTCCTACCTCTCCACAATTGAAGCATTTAAAGGGTAGTTTACCCTTATACTTTCCTTACCATGTTTTCAATTTTCTTGTAAACAAAGCAATTAGTTCATATTCATCAATATCAGATATGTTATCCTCCTTGAGTTTCTTACTTTGGAACTTCTTCTTTGGATTCATGTCTATCTTTAATTTTTCTTTATTATTTGGTGGTATATCATTATTTACTCTCATCTCATAGTCAGTGCAGATGCCATGTAATTCATCCATCTTCAACTAAGTAAGATCATGACTTTCTTCTATAGTAGATACTTTAGAATCAAACTTTAGAGAGAGAGACCTTAATACCTTTTGAACTATAGTAGCTTATTCAAGCTTCTCTCTAAGACCTCTAATGTTGTTCACAATCTCATCAACTCTTTATAGAAATGATGCCTTAGAATCTTCGTCCTTCATCTTAAGACTCTCAAATTATCTTTGGTGAGTTTGAAACTTTGCCAACTTAACCTTTGAATCTCCTTCATAAATAGTCTTCAATTTATCCCACATTTTCTTGGTATATATGCAATGTATTACCTTGGTGTATTCATTATTTAAAAGACCACAAATGATAGCATTCATTTCCTTAAAATTGTTCTCAAACAACTTCTTATCTACAACATTGGATGGAGGAATAGTAGGTGCAGAATAACCATCCATAATAGATTTCCAAATGTCAAACCCTAGGGATGTGATTTAGGTCCTCATCCTTTCACTTAAAAAAGCATAATTGGATCCATTGAACATCGGTGCTTGCTTAGAGGAGAACCTCCTTGCATTTGATGGTTACCCATATTATACCTTGGATATCCTTCAAGTTGTCAAGATTTATCAAAGGAACTACTCTGATACTAGTTGTTAGAGGTATAAACCACTGAGAGGAGGGGTGAATTAGTGGTGGAAAAAAATCCAATTCAATTTTCAAATGCTTCAAACACTTAAGCATTTAATACAACCATTCGTAAAGCATTCAAGATGTTTATAGCAATGAACAAATAGATAATGCAAGATTACACACACAACACAAGATCTATGTGGGAATATCTCTTGGGGAATAAAACCCAATCTCAATCCTATGAACATGTGGACTAATTATACTATAATAAATATGTAAACATGAGACTTTAGTGAAACACCTGTTCTACAAGGAGCACTTGCCCCTAGGATGGTCAAGTCCTTCTAACTAGACTTTAATAAAACACCTATTCTACAAGGAGCACCGACCCCTGGGATGGTTAATTCATTCTAACTATACTTTAGTGAAACACGTATTCCACAAGGAGCACCTACCCTGAAGATGGTCAAGTCCTTCTAACCTAGATGTTGAGCACCCTCCCAACACCTATGATATGAACATTCTCCACCTTTAAACTGATATCTTCAACACCTGATGATGGACCTCTAATTTTATAACACCTAAAAAACACCCTTTATATCTCATACAATCCTCTCACATAGGCATGTCATAATATTTCTTCCTCTTTACTCAAACTACCCTCATATACACACTTAGACCTGCAAATCCTTCTTCTATTCACTTCTCTCCCCAATATTCAAACTTGCAAGAGCATTATCTTTGAAATCATAAATATAACCTACAAGACATACACATAATCATCAACATACTCTAATATATAGCCCATCCACTGGGCACACACCCTTTCTTCTTTCCTTCATTCTTCAACTCTTACACATACCTCTTCTTGCAAGTCTAGAAATCATCACCTTTGATTTCACCTTTTATAGAGTCTTCATGATTATTACCATATTGGTCAACTATTGAGACATTATTTAACCCTTAATTATTTTATCATATGAATACATATCTCAATACCATTATCATAGGTTGGCCATAGCATCCATGGGTCACCTTTAAGCATCTACACCTTTCAATTAGGCCTTAGTATCCCTTCTAGGTCTCATGTAGATCTATTCACCCATTTAACACTCCATTGAGAAATTTAGAAACATGGGACCACTTCCAAATGCATAGGTCCAATCCACATGACCTCTTAGACATCCTCAAATGATTACAATCATTATTACACACATCTATGTATGCTCAATCTACTCAAATATTAGCCTTGTACATATGAACACCATTAACAAATAAATAGTCAACTTTTAAGCATTTGTTCATACTAAATATTGATTGGCCAAACCTAAAAAATACATATATATGATCCTCATGGAGTCTAAAACACTCTCCAATAGCTCAATCCCCTTGAAACATCCAAATACCATCAAAACAATTCAAATATCCTTCTCGGGTCACTTACAGAACATGGTCAAACACATAGTAAAATTTATAGTTTAATAACTTTAACTATACAAATATTTAAACCTTATAACTAGATTCACATGATTTGATTTGAATTCCTCTATAAATTTTCTTTGAATTGTATCAATAAATTCATCCTGGATCAAAAGTTATAGCTTAAAAACTAAGCATTGGTTTTCCTTCAGTAATTTGAATATTCAAATTCTAATGATCATTGTTAAACATCAAACACTTTTTCAACATCTCATGCCCTCTCATAGATTGAAAAAATATGCATCATTGATCTTCCTCGAAAGTATCTTATTCTTTAATTATGCTAAACATCTATCAATTTGACCTCATCTCGTGCTCGCTAACAAATTTGACTAAATACGCATCATCGATCTCTGTAAATTAACAAGGTCTTTATCTTGTAGTGATCACCATTGATCTAAGCTTCAAGATACCAATATTTTTCCACTTGGTATATTTGTGTGTCTTATACACATTTTAATTTTTAAATTCTACTCGCATTGTCAATCTTCTGACAGTATGAATGCCCATGAATTATTGATCTTTTGTCCAAGCTCCGTGAATGTAGCACATTCATTCTTTGACATATTGACTCTTATGCACACTATTGGATCAAGATATATGATTTAACATGAACCATTATATCTACTAACTAGTTGACCTTAGACTTCAATGTAGTTAAACTTGACAATCTCTATCCCATCACAGTCTGTAAGAGTAACTTTGAAGGTTTATAACTTGAGCTAGAAAACACTTCAGGACTCCAAATCTTTAGGGTACCTTCTTGGCACTATATAAAACATCTCCATGAAATCATTTGACCTTATTTTTCTTTCTTAGTACCTAAATAAAATTCACAAACTTATTATTTCATTAATATCTACATGACATGTAGTGATGGTCTGGCTAAGTATAGAAACTTAGTGAACTTCTATCTGAGAGGCCAACTTTACACCCATCTATCTTTAGTTGTGCTCAACCTCATGACCTAAAATTTGAACCATATGATCTCCTCACATATTTTAATCCATACATATATCAATATACTCTTGGAACCTTCATACATGTGAAATATAATGTCATCAATATGTATATTAAGATTTTTCTATCACATAACCAACTATGTCAAGATGAACATAATGAAGAATCAGATGAATACCGTGCACTTTCACAAGCTCTCAAATCATCTTTGAACTTTGATAGGACCCCTCACACATGATAAATACTTTAGACCCATCCCTAATCATGCCAAAACTAAATATCAACCAAGCCTACTTCAAGCATACTAGGACAAGCACACTACACACTTTGTCATTGACACTTAGACTATCAAGACACTACATCCACTCACCTGGACACCTCCATGACATCACTAAAAACTCTCTAATATTATTTCAACTTATGTTGACACAAGGTTTTTAGTACATGTGAGATGTTCTCTAAATGTTCCTCCCAAGTCTTGCTGAAGATGAAATTGTCATCCAAGTAGACAATGATGAAAGAGTTGAGAAAAGGCCTAAGTAAATCAGCCATAAAGTGCATGAAAGTGGTTGGAAAATTCATTAGGTTTAAATTCATGACCAAACATTCATACAATCCTTCATGTGTCTTGAATTTTGTCTTTTATATGTCTTCAAGATAGACTAGGACCTTATGGTAACCTAAATTCAAGTCAATCTTGGTGAAGTATTGAGCACCTCAAAGCTGGTCCAAAAGGTCATAAATGCATGGTAGTGGGTATTTATTATTCATCATTATTTTTTTGAGTGTGTGATAATATATACAAAGTCTCTAAGACCCATCCTTCTTGGGTGTGAGGATTATTGGACTCCCACAAGGAAAAGAGCTAGGACTGATATTTCCCTGATTGAGGAGAATTTGTATCTAGAACCAAAATTCACCATTCTCCCTAACTAATCTATGATATAGGGGCTATTATTAAGATGGGATCCAAGAACCAAATTGATGTGGTGTTTTAATATGTAGTGTATTGGAAGTATTTTAGGTTCTATAAATACTTCGCTATGTTATTTTAGTAACTTTTCAAGTTGTTACTATTGTGATATTGTGTGAGTGGTTTACAATGCCACAGTGTGATTTATCTTTTGTGATGGTGTGTTAGGTTGAACCATGATCAACACAAACTTTTGAGTGTGTGAGATAAGTTTGCATCATTTCTTGGAAGTGACTCAGGTGACTCTGGTTATGGGTACTGGCTCAAAGAGATTATATAAGTGATATTTTGCATGAATAGTCCAATGTTGTGGCTTGGATTGATATGTAGTTTCTTGGTTATACAAATATGATCTCCCCATCAAGATGTCATAGACCTCTATATGTGCAATGTCACAAGTGACATTATCCTCCATAGGCTTGACTTTGTATTGAAAAGTGCATTATCACTCAACCTATATATCTTTCCCCTGATACAACCACCTCAAAGAATATGGCTCGGTATGGGCAGCAGTGGCAAGACCAAGACATTGAGCTATGGATTGCATAATGATGTTCTTATAACTACCATTTTCTATGATTACATGAAGAGGTTGACCCTTTACCTAGAATTTGGTGTGGAAAATATGTCTGCATTCCTTAAAGATGTCGATCATAGTGGTGTTGGTACTTAGATAAGAAGCATATAGATCAACGTTGTCTAATGATGTGGATCTTGATGTAGAATATGCAAGTAAGGATTATTGTGCATGGAATTCATAATTATCATGGGACCATTTATCACCAATATTATTCTTGTGTTTGTATAAATTAAAAGGCACATGAGACTTCATGTATTGAGTAGTCTTATGAGGTTGTTCACCTCTACAATAAGTGTTTTGCTTATACACAAAAGGATATAATGTGGATTTGTGTGAGGGTTGGCCCTGGTGCACTATGTTGGATGGAGAGGTGGAACACTACTTCATATTTGCCATAGATTTAGTCTTTTTAGAGTAGTGATATGCTTTCCCCAAAGTGTCAGAAGTCAATGAATCCATCTTCTCATGGATATAAGGTGAAAGTTCACTTAATTACTTTAACACCTTATGTTGTTTGCTCAAGTTCTCTCACAAACACACAGAGTAGTCATGTAATGTGTTGGTGTAATCCTCCATTGACTGATCCTTTCATTAATGCTACTATTGAAACTTTATGTATTCATATTAAAAGTGTTAGAGAGGGTAGTATTACTCTTCTAAAACATCAATAAAAGTATTCCATGATTTGATTGGACTACACTTTACACACATTATGCACTAAAGGTATCCCACCAATGAACAATTAGAATGGGCATCTTCAATACTATGAAGTTGATTTTATTATCACCAATGAAGTAATTAACTGAGAAGTATGCTTCGATTTATCAAATATAGGCATCCAATTATTTGGCATTGATCTTGCCTTCAAAAAGAGGGATGTTGATATCGAATTATACTTTTAAGGGGGTTTGATGATGAAACCATTATTGAGAATATTATGGAGATGGATGGGAAGTTGTCAAGTTGAGTTACATCATCAATTCATAGAACTAACCAAAATGTTTAGTGTGTTGTGCCTCCAATGCATCAATAATGAGCCTTCAAACTTATGGGGATACCTTAGGTTTCTTTTAGGTGTCAGCCATATTGCTTTTGCTATGACATTCTTTTGAAATTGATGAGACAAAATAGACTATTAGTCCTTCTCTCTCGAGTTATACTTGTTTTTTACAGGCATAAAAAGGAAAAGAGATTTGCTTTGATACCAATGATCCACACCATGGGGCTTAAGGCCAAGTGTGTGAGGGAAAATTGAGTTTAGTTATGTAGAGTGAATGTACAAAAATGTATTTAGATAGAACAATCAAAACACATTTAATGGAGTGGAAGTCTTATTTGTATAAATGTAGTTTTTATTCAATAACAAAGAATAGGGAATTGTATAATGTGTTATAATGTATTTACATAGAGTAGATGTGTGGAGCATGTTATCTATCGTATGATTGTGTGTGGCATAGAATATAGTCTACTATAGATTGTGTATTACAAAATAGATACATGGATCATATTATTTGTGTTATGACTATGTATGGCATCGACCTAACTAATTATGGTTGGATGCATATGTTACATATTTAGCATGCATGATTACAAGGACAGTCACAAAAATTATTATAGAGTACAATGAATGTAGATTTGACACATCTCACCCTCCTTGCATGCTAAAGGTAGAGTTTTCAACTGGGTGGTGACCTTTGATTTGGTCATAATCCTAAGAATCTTGGATGATAGCTAACAATAATCAATCCTAATATTATCAATTGATCTGGGGCCACTAGTCAAGGCATGCATTCAAGGTAGGCCAACACATGGTTATTCCAAAGTGGGTCTTAGTGGAGCAGGCTAGTCTAGGATCAGATGTCAGTAATACATGAAGGACTATGAAATGAGGAGTGTGCATTGAGATGCATAGGTTACATTCTAAGGTGATCATTTCATGAAAGTATAAGAGCAAGTGTGGGACTTGTGCACAGGATTATGAGAAAGATTAAAGCAAAGGAGTGTGAAAGATTGCTTGAGAGGTGTGAGATATGTTTAAAAGAACAAACAAGGAGTGTGTTCGGTTGTGCAGAGGCTACATATAGATCAAGGGGACAACAAACCCCTTTTCCCTCTTTTTCACTTTTTGGACCATTGGATGTAAGTTTGGTCATCAAGAAGGTCCTATTTTGAATTGATTTTATCTATAAATACACAAACATTTTAATCCATTTATCACTAAGTAGACTAATCATTCAATAGAGATTATTGAGAATTCATAATAAATCTACATGAAATCAAGATTTCATTAAAGCACACATGATCTAAGCATGGAAAGGGTTCCTTAAAGATATCTTCTCACTTTTGTACTCTTGTTAGTATTTTTGATCTATTAAAGTATTTTTCTAAATTTTGACATGATCTAAAGCATTCCTAGATCAACATACCATGTATTATTTCAATTTTAGGTAGGTATCCCTAACCTTTGTGTTGTGTATATCCTACACCTTGTAAACTTTCAAGGCTTAATGGAATATATTTAACTTGTGTAAGATCTCTCATCCCTTTACGATAATATGCAACACAACATAACATCCCTGATCTCCATGCAACAAGATTAATATTATAAAACTTCATATTTACATGTGCCATTTAAATGGCTTACCATAAATTGGCATCATCTCAATAAACATTCCTTTTTCAATGCTCTATTTGATTGGCACACCCCAACATAACACACAACATCAAGGACATTTACACAAGTTGATCTTCATACCAACATTTGTGTCATCTTCCCAACATTCTAGTGTATATCATAGGCATTACTCTATTTGACTCAAACACCTTTATTTGATATAAGGTCCTAACAAAATATTGTACACACTACACAATGTCACTCATGATTATGTATCTTACATAGCTTATAAATCTATGCATAGATTTTGGAACCCTAGAGACTCTCTACACTCTTGTGCAATGCCAAGGTGTATTCCACATATTATCATGTATTATTTTATATCCCATGTAACATCACAATAATGCACATCACTTATGCAACCTCTATGGCATCCTTGTATGCTTTTGCAACTCCAAGATGAATACCACATAGCGCTTAGCTTATGCATAGGACTCATCAAAGATGTGTAAACTTTGTGCCACATTTTTCCATGTCAAATGAAAATTTTCAAACTCATTCTATATTATAACATTTATTAACACAATGTGCATTTGAAACTCCAACGGTCATACCTACAAGAAGGGGAATTGTCACTCGATAGAAAATGAATCATTTTTATAATTAACCTCTTTCATATTTGTCATTTATTGTAACTATTTTATTTTAATGATAAATATTTTAATGAATCTAATAGAAAGGCATTGGATGGAAAGTGAAGATCAAATATCCCAAATACCTACATGCTTCAAGTATCTCATATGGTATGGTCATCTCTCCCACATGTGAGCATGCCCCAAGTTTCTAACATCTATGGATCATTTTAAACCCATCTCCCAACATAGTAAATTCATTTAGGATGTGTCTCCCCATTTTTTATCGTAAGCATTATTATTCTTAATCATAATATGCATCATATGCATATGTATTATACCCTATTATTTCTATTAAATAGAAGTATCTTTATTCTATTAATCTGTGTGTATTTGAATGTGTAATGGTTATTTTGCATCTTGTTAGATTCAATTACATGTTCTCAAATTTTGCAAATATATTTGGACAAATATATCTAGTTTAAATATTTCTAGTTTTTTTCATTGTGAAACTCATGGGCATTGTGTGGATCAACAGAATCTTATGTTAGACACATAGTAGACAACATTAGGATTGCATGTTATTTGAACTATTCTAATTATTGATGTTTTTTATTTTTTATATTGTTATTGTCTAGAGGATTGACAAATGTCAAGGTGTTTTAGTTATCTTTTGATTTATTATAGGGCCTAAAACATATGTTTTACTTAAGTTTTCAAACCATCAAGATTTATGCTAAAGCAGGGCTACAAGGAGTTACGCAAGAAAGAAGAAAGAGTGAGTTATGTGAGAGTTATAACCTTGAGATTGAGGATTTTGATTGGATACATGTGGGAGTTAAAATAGGAATATTAATGGCTATGGGAGTCCTAGTTATGGATTCAATAAGTTTGTAATCATGAATTAGTCTTTTAGGCATAAGAAGTTATATGGGGATGAGTACGTTTGAAACAAGAACTAAGAATGGAGTCTTGAAGATTGTGTATGAGAGGATGATGTTGGTGATACATAGGTGAGAGTACATAGTAGAGTTGAAGATATGAATGGTGACATGTCAATAAGAGAGAGAGGAGGACTAGATGATGCAAGGAGGTTTATGAGCTAGTGAAGCTAAGAATGACCCAGGTGTCAAGAAAGAAGAAATGTACCTGTGATAGGAAATCAAATCAGAGTTCAAAGAAAGGATTAAAAAAAAATCATAGATAAGGAGATGTATGAGGAGAGTGTAGGAATCATATCTACATCAACAATGATCTCCATTTCATCTATGTGTATCTGAGGAAACTGCACTTGAAGTTGCTAAGAAGTGTACCACTTAGCTTGATCAACATATTGTCCAACCTTGACCACTCAAAAAAGTTGATGTGTGCCATGGTTGGTGTGTATGTCTATCACTTAAATGATATGGTCCTTCTCTTTAGGGAACAAGTGTTTGAGATCTAAATTATAATAATGTTATGTCACCATTGGCTCAATAAGTGGTAGAGTAAAGGGCTTGAGAAGTTCCACATTGAATACTAGGTGCATGCCCAAGTATAGATACAAATCAAGAATAAAGGAATTCTTACTAGCTACATGTAGAATGGTGTAAGTATCATAGTGCAGAGGCTTGATCTTATAGTGTGGACCTTTAAAATATTCCTTCTGAAGGTGTATCCAAATTTTGTTGCCAACTCATAATGCATGAGGTATGTGATGTGTTTCATGGTCCTCCTTGTACTTTAATTATGTGTAAGAGAGAATCTATTGAACCTACTAATGAACAAACTTGATGTGTCTCAGAAAATTCTCATCTTTGTCCACTTCCCATTCTTATGTGCACAATTTAGTGTTAGATGGTGCATGGTAGGAGATGTCTAGTAGTGTCAAAGGTTAGAACCCAAGACATGTCTAGAATGGATTATGACCTGTAGAGCTATGAAGCGCTTTTTTGTATGCATGTTGAATGTACAAGAGATTGTCATCCCATGTGTAATCATGTGCATAGTTTTACATTCATATAATATGAATAAGTGTGTAATTGATCGCTTTGATTTGCCCATCTATTTATGGATGAAAATTTATTGACCAATCTAACTTTGTACCCATAAAGTTTCACAATTCTTGATAAAAATGAATTATAAAGCATGGATATCGATAGAAGATGATGGATATTGGAATCTCAAAATGAACCCAAACATGTTTGACAAAGGCTTGCCCAAATTCTAGTTGTGTCAATGTCTTTCTTGTAAGAAACCATGATATCCATCTTGGAAAACTTATCCACCACAATGAACACAATGTCATATTGGCATTTCATCACAAAAAACCTAGTCACAAAATCCATGCTAATGGATTCCCATGGTTTGGATGGAACCAATAGAGGTGTGTAAAGTCCTAGCTTCTTGTTTGTGGACTTGGCATTACATCAAGGAATGTAAGACTTGATGTGGCTTTCCATGTTTATGCGCATATGTGTCTAGAAGAAGTGTGATCATAATATAAATAGAATTTATGTTAGACTGAAGTGTCGTGAGGTCTTAGCATAGTGTTCATCTTAGATGATTCATTAGCGAGGTGTGCCACTAGGAATATAGATATTATTAAGATTCTAGATAATTTAGTTAGACAAGTAGAGCTCTTGAACTTATTTACCTTTCAATAGGCTAGTGTAAGTCACTGAAAAGTTATGATCAACTGAGTAAAGGGATACCTAGTCTATAAAGCTATGATATGTATGTCTAGCACCATTATGAAAAGATAAATGAGCAGTCAACTAAGGCAATATATTGCCTTGTTTTCCTTCCCTTTCTTGTGATTTATCACTAGATGGAATTATTACAGGTAATTCATCCATTTCATGTGACGCACATTCTCTAACTTGTTATGTGTCTAAAGGAATTGAAGTGTCTTGTGATCTAAATGAATAATTATCTCCTTCCCCAGAATGTAGTGGTATCATTGCTTAATTGGTAAAACAATAATATACAATTATTTCTCATAGGTGGAGTACCTTTACACCATATTGTTGTGTGTCCCTAAGTGGTATGTGACCATATATCCATGTTGCATGAGCATTGCACCAAGTGTGTATTCATATGCATCAGTGTGAATTTTGGATGAATGCATAATGTCAAGCATTGCAAGAACAAGTGTTACATAAAGGAATTTCTTGAGTGCCTCAAAAGTGTGTTTTTGTGCATGAGTCCAATCAAACTTGGCTTTGGCATGTGTTATATAGCTAAGATCCCAAGAGATATGTGAGAAACCAAGGATGAACCTCCGGTATAAGTTAGAAAGTTCAATAAAACTCTTTAATTATGTGTGATTACATGGATTAGGCCAATATAAGATCAATTTTATCTTCTCTAGATCTACATGGATTCCTATGTGATCAATGATGTAGCCCATGTACTGAATCTACATAATGTCAAATGTACACTTTGCTAAGTTGGCTTGTAACTTGTGTTGACATAAGGTGTTTAAAATGTATGAGATGTGCTCTAGATGCTCCTCCCAAGTCTTTCTAAAGATGAGAATGTCATACAAGTAGATGAGAATGTCATACAAGTAGATGATGATGAAGGAGTTGAGAAAAGGCCTAAGTAGATCATCCATCAAGTGCATGAAAGTAGTTGGTGCATTGGTTAGGCTAAAAGGCATGACCAACCATTCATAAAATCTATCCTATGTCTTGAATGTTGTCTTCCAAACATATTCAAGATGGACTAGAACCTAATGGTAACCTAACTTCAAGTCTATCTTACTGAAGTATTATGCACCTCAGAGTTGGTCTAAAAGGTCATCAATGCATGATAGTGGGCTCCGATTATTCATCATTATTGTGTTGAGTGTGTGATATTATATGCAAAGTCTCTAAGACCCATCCTTCTTGGGTGTGAGGATTATTGGACTCTTACAACGAGAAGAGCTAGGCCTAATATTTCCTTAATTTAGGAGTACTTATATCTAGCATCAAATTTCATCATTCTCCCAAATTGATCTATGATATAGGGGTTATTCATAAGATGGGATCCAATAACCAAATCAATTTAGTGATTTACTAATTAATGCATTAGAAGGCCTTCAAGTTCTATGAAGACTTCACTATGTTACTCCATTAACTTGTCAAGTTGTTTCTATGGCATTGTGCTAGTGATGTGCACTTATAGAGTGTGATTTATCTTATGCATAGGTTTATTAGGGTGAACCATGAGTAACACAAAAATTTATGTGTGTGAGACAAGTTTGCAACATTTCTTGGCAAAGAGCAAGGTGACTTTGATTATGGGCACTGACTCATAGAGATTGTAGAAGTGATCTTGTGCGTGAGTAGTCCAACATTGTGGCTTGAATTGATATGTAGTTTCTTGGTCATACAAATATGATCTCCCCGATAATGTGTCACATACCTCAAGAGATGTGATGTCATAAGTGACATTATCCTCTATAGGCTTGACTTTGTATTGAAAAGTGTATTATCACCAGACCTATATATCTTTCCTATGCTATAGCCACCCCAGATAATATGGCTCAGTATGTGTAGTAATGGATAGATAAAAGCATTGATCTATGGATTGCATAATGATGTTATTTTAACTACCATTTTCTATGAAGAGGTAGAGCCTTCACCCAAAATTTGGTGTGGAAGAGATGTGTGTACTCCTCAAAGATGTCGATCACAATGGTGTTGGTACTTAGATAAGAGGCACATAGATTGGTGATGTCTATCGATGTGGGTACTGATGTAGACTATGCAATTAAGGATTATTATGCATGGCATTTAGAATTGTTGTGAGTGGATGAGCAATGGCTATGACACTGCTCATCACTAGACTTCTCTTGCATGTTTCTAAGTTAAAAGGTGCAGGTGACTTCAAGTATTGAGTGGTCTTCTAAGGCTACTCACATTTACAAGAAGTGTTTTGCTTTTACAAAAAGGCTATGATGTGGAATTGTGTGAGGGTTGGCCCTTGTGCACTGTGTTGGATGAGAGGCGTAACACTGCTTCATATTTGCTTTAGATTGAATCTTGTCAGTGTAGAGATATGCTTTCCCTAAAGTGTCAAAAGTCAATAACCCCATCTTTACATGGATATAAGGTGAGATTCCACTTATGTACTTCAACACCTTATGTTTTTTGCTCAATCTATCTCATAGACTCACAGAGTAGTCATGTAATGTGTTGGTGTAGTCCACTGACTACTCCTTGCACTGATGCAGTTATTAGAACTTGATGTATTCATCTTCAAAGTGTCAAAGAGGGTAGTATTCCTCCTTTAACACATAAACAAAAGTATTCCATGATTCTATTAGAACACACTCTTACACACGTTACACATTGAAGGTCTCCCACCAATGAACAATAGAAATGGACATCTTCAATAGTATAAAGGTGGATTTATTAGCATCAATGAAGCAATTGACTAAGAAGTATGCCTTGAGTTATCTAATCTAGGCAACCAATTCTTTGGCGTTGATCTTCCCTTCAAAAAGAGGGATGTTGATATTGACTTGTACTTTAAAGAGGGTTTGTTGATGAAACCATTATTGAGCATAATGTGGATATGGATGGGAAGGTGTTGATTTGAGATGCATCATCAATTCATAGAATCATCCAAAATGTTTGGTGTGTTGTGCCTCTAGTGCATTAACAATGAGACTTCAAACTTATGGGGTTGCGTCAGGTTGATTTTAGGTGTCAGCCATCTTGATTTTGATATGATGTTATTCTAAAAAAATTTAAGACAAAATCAACTGTTAGGCCTTCTCTCTTGAGTTGGGCTTGTTTTTTACAGGCATAAAAATGAAAACATCTTTGATTTGATACCAATGATCTTCACCATGGGGCCTAGGGCCAACGTGTGAGGGACAACCAAGTTTGGTTGTGTAGAGTGAATGCATAGATATTTATTCAAATAAAATAATCAAAACACATTCAATGGAGCAAAATTCTTATTTGTATAAATGCAACTTCTATTCAATAGTAAAGAATAGGGAATGGTACAATGTGCTATAGTGTGTGTACACAAAGTAGATGTGTGGAGCAAGCCATCAATATTACGACTGTGTGTGGCATAGAATATAGTGTGCTACAGTTCATGTGCTATAAAATAAATATATGGAGCATGTTATCTATGTTACGATTATGTATGGCATCAACCTAACTAACTATGGTCGAATGCATATGTTACATATTTAACATGCATGTTTACAAGGATAGTCACAAAAACTGTTGTAGAGTAGAATGAAGGTGGAGTTGACACATCTCACCCTCCTTGCATGCTAACCATGGGGTTTCCAACTGGGTGATGACCACTAATTTATTCACGTGATTCCAGGCCATTCAATAATGATTGTGATCCCAAAAATCCTAGCTAAAAGCTAATGAAAATCAATCCTAAGATTATCAGTTGGTTTGGGGCCATTAATCGAGGCACACAGTCAAGGTATGCTGACACGTGGTTATGTTGAAGTGAGCCTTAGTAGAGCAGGCTAGTCTGTGAGTAGATTTCATTAATACATGCAAAACTACGAGATGAAGAGTGTGCATTGAGATGTGTACGTTGTGATCTAAGGTGATCATTACATGGAAGTCTAAGATAAGGTGTGTGACTTATGCGTGGAAGTATGAGCAAGCTTCAAGAAAATGAGTGTGATGGATTGCTTGAGAGGTGTGAGATATGTGTAGAAGATCAAACAACGAGTGTATTTCATTGTGTAGAGGCTGGACATGGATCAATCAGATAACAAACCCCTTCTTCCCTCTTTTTCACCTTTTCGACCATTGGATGTCGGTTTGGTCATCAAGAAGGTCCTATTTTGAATTGATTTTGTCTATAAATACATAAACATTTTAATTCATTTATCACTAAGTAAACTAAGCATTCAATAGAGATTGTTGATAATTCATAATAAATCTACATGAAATCAAGATTTCAATGAAGCACACATGTTCTAAGCATGGAAAGGGTTCCTTAAGGCTATCTTCTTATTTTTGTACTCTTGTTAGTATTTTTACACTAATATAGTATTTTAATCCATGTTGACATAATCTAAAGCATACCCAGATCAGCGTACCATGTAGTATTTTAATTTCATGTAGGGATCCCTGACCTTTGTGCCATGTGTAGCCTACACCTCGCAAACTTGAAAGGCTTCATGGAATATCTTTAACTTGTGTAGGATCTCTCAACAGCTTACAACAATCTATAACACAACATAACATCCCTGCTCTCCACGCAACAAGAGTAATATTGTGACACTTCATATTTTCATGTGTCATCTAAATTGCTTACCCTAAAGTAGCATCATCTCAGTCAACATTACTTTCTCAACACTCTATTTGATTGGCACACCCTGACATAGCACACAACACCAAGGACATCTACACAAGTGATCTTCATACCAACCTTTGTTTCATCTTCCCAACATTCTAGCACATCTCATAGGCATTGCTTAGTTTGAATAGCACACCCTTAGTTGATACAAAGTCCTAAGAAAATATTATACACACTACATAATTTCACTCATGTTTACACATCTTGCACAGCCTGCAAACCTATGCACAACTTGTGGAACCTGTGGAGACTCTCTACACTCTTATGCAATGCCAAGGGGCATGCCACATATGCTCATGCATTATTTTGCATCCCATGCACCATCACAATAATGTACATCAATTGTGCAACCTCTATGACATCCTTGTGTGCTTTCGCAATACCAAGATGCATACCAATAAAACTTAGATTATGCATAGAACTCATCAACGATGTGGAAACTTTGTGACACATTGTGCCATGCCAAATGAAACTTCTTGAGCTAATTCTATATTATAGCATATGTTAACACAATTTGCATTCAAAACTCCAATTGTCACACCTACAAGGGGAATTGTCACTCAATAGAAAATGAATCATTTTTATAAGTAACCTCTTTTAAAATTATTGTCTATTGTAACTATTTTATTTTAATGATATATATTTTAAGGCATCTGATAGCAAGGCATTAGATGGAAAGTGAAGATCAAATCTCCCAAATACCTACATGCTTCAAGTATCTCATATTGTATGGTTGTCTCTCCCACATGTTAGCATGCCCCAAGTTTGTAACATCTATGGATCATTTTGAACCCATCTCCCAACATAGTAAATTTAGTTAGGATGTATCTCCCCCTTTTTTATCACAAGAATTATAATTCTTAGTTTTAATATGCATTATATGCATATGTATTATTCCCTATTATTTCCATTGAATAGAAGTAACTTTATTCTGTTAAACTTTGTGTATTCGAATGTGTAATGGTTGTTTTGCATCTTGTTAGATTCAATTGTATGTTCTACAATTTTACAACTCTATTTGGACAAATTTATCTAGTTTAAATATTTATAGTTTTGTCCATTGTGCAACTCATGGACGTTGTGTGGATCGACAAAAGTTTATGCTAGACACACAGTGGACAACATTAGGATTGCATGTTATTTGAACTATTATAATTATCCAGGGTTTTTATTTTTTATATTGTTATTGTCTAGGGGCTTGACAAATGTCAAGGTAGTTTAGTTATTGTTTGATTTATTACAAGGCCTAAAACATATCTTTTACTTAAGTTTTCAAAAATAGTTATTGAAGTTTTTTGTTTTTTATATTATTATTGTCTAGGGGCTTAACAAATGTTTGAGGTAGTGTAGTTATTCTTTTATTTATTATAGACTCTACAACATATATTTTACAAAAATTAGTTTTCTATATAATCAGAGTTAAAACGTAAAATGATAAATAAAGTTTTTAAAAATCGAGACGAAGTAAACGTTGATGTTGAAAGTTAATTTAGAGTTATCTGCCATTTTGTTTAGAGTGCTCCAAAGCTTTTTGGAAAGGAAATAACACTCTTGAAAGACTTCCTTATTTGTTATCAAATTTCAAGGTCAAATTTCTATTATTTATGAGCATGCATTTCTAGTGTTAGCTCTTCGCAAAATTATTAGCAAAGAAAAAAAAATACATAAGCCTCTAAACCTTCCATGTTACTTCTCTTTAATTTATAATTAATTAAACTTGATTATAATTTTACATCTATTATTTAACCTAATCAATTGCAATTGGGTGTGTATATATATAATTACGCAATTTAGAAATATGGTATTAAAATTCTAAAATTATAATAACAATTTCAAGATGGAGAGATTATTAAGCATATCCTGCTTGAGACAATATTTTTAAAACGTGAATTTTTTTTTTTTTTTTTTTTTTAAACATATTTTAATGCCTACATTTAAAGCTAAGTTGCAGGTGAGCATTTTATATTCTACCGTTCAGATCATATTTTAAAGTGTTCCAGATCAGAAAACCATATCGTCGACTGGTTAAGCAAGTCCAGTACATAATCAAATAGTCATCATGGAAAACCCTTAGAAAAAGTCACATTAGACCTCCAGATGGTGGATCTACCATTAAAATTAGTTTAATCCAGAGCACCATTTCCATTTTGGTACATAATTTAGTCTGGATAAAAGGTCCAGGTCTTAAAAGAGTTAAATGTCCATTTTTATGGATGTGATGGTGTAAAAAGCTTTGGATAGAAATTATTACAGTATGTATCTCAAAATAGTAAAAGTACTCTAATAGAAACTCTGTTTGTTTATTGGTGAAGTTGATTGATTGAAGAATGGATCTTCTTCCAGAAATTTTATCATCCTCCGACATTAAATTGAAGCCCTTCTGGAATCTTCACTGTGACATTAAATTTGAAGAGTTAGATTATCTGTGCACCCAATAACAATGGAAGTAAAGAACTGTAGTATAATTAACTAGCATTAGTCCAATTTATAAAACCTGAGAAACCCAGCTATACAGGCATTGATCCACTAGAAGCTGTTCCGGGCTGCTCTACAACAATTCGCACAGCAGTACAGTCCGACTTGTACACATGGGCAAGGCTCCTCCGACACGTCGGACAAGACGAATGAGAGCTCAGCCACGTGTCTATGCATCCTAAGTGGAAGCCATGGTTGCATTTCGGAAAGACTCTGAGCTCTTCTCCGTTGGCAAACTCCGACAAGCAGATTGGGCATTCTGTGCTGGCCTCAGCAGGGAGGGGTGGAACGGTATTGGCTGAGCTGTACACGACCACGGGCAGCGCCTTGATGGCCTTGATGCTTAACCCCGTATTCGCCAGTCGAACTGCAGCGTCATCCGCTGACTCGAACACCATGCGCCTGCTGCACCGAAGAGCGCATCTGAAGATGGAATTCAGCCCCAGCGCGCAGATCAGAACGCAGAGCAACGCCGCCAGAATTACTACTAAATTGGAGTCGATTGTGCCGTCGGTCATATGAGCACGCCGAGGCGGAGGAGGAACGCTGTAATCACCTTCTAATCCCAAATCCGAGCGCAAGGCCATGGACTACTGATCAAAGTTGGGTAGGGCAAAGTCTCTGATCAAGTATGTACAAGTGAGGTTAATGGAACTTTATGGTTCTTCTAAATTGGTTGAGACTAACCTAAATGTGGGATGCACAGATGCTCAAAAGCTAAAGAAGAAACATGGATCAATTATTTGGAAATCTCAATTTACACCAAACCACCCAGCTGTAGTGCTTGGCGAGGCCGTTATAATTAAGACCTGACAGTCTTGTTTTGACCAAAATTCAAAACAAAACGTGCCAACTGTTTAGTTTCTTCCCAAATGGCTACTTAAATGATACAAGATTTGATGGTATAAGGTCTTGAATCTTTACAAGAAAGAGTAATGTAATTCCCCCAGGGTTGTAGCTACCTTCAAATGAGAATTGAATTCAAAGTTAAAAGCTCTCCGTAGAAGCTTTTAATTAAAGAAAATCGGTTAAGGAAGAATATTATGGTATAATCTGAAATGTCGGTCTCAAAAATGCTTTTTAACATATCGATTGTAAAAATATTATCTATCTGATAGGTACCTCGAGATTGTAAAGATGAAAGGACGTTATATCACAAAGCATTCAAAGTACAGCCACAATGAAGCTCAGTAGCCAGAGACTTTAAAAATTGAATCTTTCCTCATCCTCTTCCCAGAGTAGCAAAGGCAGGAAAAATTCTTACCAAAATTATTAGCAAAAGGTTAGCCTTTCGGGAAAAGGGTCGTCGTCATCCTTGTGCAGTTCTTGTGTGAACTCATTCTTGTTGTTGGTGCTATGTAGCCCAGCCTGGTAAGCCTTGAAAATTGAATCTTTGCCTGGATTCTTCAAAGAGGAGAAAATAGCAAAGGTAGTGAAAAAAATTCACCACAACAATAGTGGCAGATTTAGCCTTCAGCAAGCACTTATCTTACTGTCCTTGCAAGATCTTGGCTAAATTATATATATAAACTATTTCGACTCCAAAATTATTTTTCATGGACCAACTAGGATTCAAACTTAGAACACTGTAGTCCCTGTACATTGTTCTTAGCCCTCAATCTACACTTATTTTTCTAATGACTCTACCACTCAGCTCGAGATCCCTTTGCCACAAGGAATTTGGGATCAACATCATCCACATAAATTAGGGTTTGAGCCCTGAGCCTCACCCCTTGAAAATCAAACTCACCAATTCCCCAGAATTCAACCCGCTGAGTCTCCTGATTTGCAGAGAAAACAAAATAGGCGGAGCTTACAAAATAGGCTCGGAAAGAATCACCATAAAGTAAAGTAGACAGCTTCTTTAATGGTGGAATGTGGCCTGCATTGTTGGTTTTGTAGCCGACAAGTAAGAAATTGCAGTGATGGCAAAGGAGAGAGTGTAGGTCCTCTGGGTTGAATATAATGAGTGCATGATATTCTATGCCACTTTTCTCAATCTGGGCCTCTCTTTTCTTATCTAATACTCTGCACTTTCATTTGGCTTTTATTTATCACATAAGATGCTCGAGTTGTTTTCCTGGGGGGCTAGAGAGAGAGAGAGAGAGAGAGAAGGATACCAGCTGCCTGCTGTCGGTTACGTAAATTAAAAGAAAATTTGTCAGCTTATGCCGACAAGATGTCTGCGGACTAAAATCTTGACGGCAGACAAATGGCGTAGATGTGAAGGTCCACGTATCCGTTTTTCTTTTCCTATTGAAAAAATAAAAGGAATTTCAAATTAAAGTGCGATGGAATAGAATTGTGCTTTATAAATCAAAGTTTACAACTATTAATTTATTTGGATCCATATATGTTTTATGATTTGTAGTTTTTTTTTTTTTAAATTGACAATACGTTTCAACAACCACTACTATTAAAATATGTTATTTGAGACAATAAAACTCATTCCTTATATTTGGAATTCAAATTAGTTGTGATGTGAGTTTCAAGATTGATTTTTTTATTCGTTCTATCCCTTTTTGGAAGGTTGTGGCAAATGTAAGTTTAATTTGAAATCAGTAGCTCGGTCTCACCAAAATGTTTCTGAGTTTGTTTCACCCTCTGAGCTTGAGGATGATGTGGAGGTTGTAGATGAGCTCGTGAAAGAGTCTCGGGATGTTTTTCACGGATTGCAGAAAGGGTTTTTACATTGAGACAATGTTATTACGTCTACTTTTCTTGTTTCAACGAGCATCTCTCTTCAGGTAGAGTGTGTCAACTCTTCACGTAGGGGTCTCTATTCAGTCAATGGGGTCGCAATGTCATATGTGTCGATGGTAGTTGCTCGTCATGTTACACCTCCCCTACTGCATCTCCCCCTATGATGCCATTTGATCATAAACCTTTTTTGCATCAAGCGTCCTTTGTTGTGGACGATTCGGCATGATCCTATGTTGTGGTGGTGAATCATGTTCAACTATCTACAACGGTGTTCCAATATGACTCCTTGGGGGCTTCCAACCCTCCCGACCTGACTTTTCAGGTTCCCTCGATTGCTTCACTCAGTGGACATCCCCACTTATCCATCCCATCCCTATCACTACTCTTTGGATGGCCTCTCTGGCGGTTTCCCTTTGGTCTCTTATGTCTCCTCTCCCTCCCGTGGCCCTCTGCCTGGTCCCTCGGAGGCTTTCTTAGCTATAGTGGTTGGGGGTCCTGAGACTTGCCAAGTGTATGCAAAATGCAAGAATACTCTCAATCCGTCCCACCACTACACTGATTTTTACAAAGCTTGGATCCCCTCGGGCTCTGACTTTGTAGCCCCTCAGCTAGTGGATGCTTCTTGTTTGTCTTCTTTGGCCTCTGCAGTGGATCTTTTGCTTGGTGATGTTTGGATTTGGGTTGCCACATCGATTCCTGAGTTGGTTATCCCCAATCCTCCTCTGTTGGAGATGGAAGTTGAGATTGGTAGCAAATTCTTGATCAGAAAATGTGTGGGGTCATTCACTTCTCCTTCAACTCTCTCAACTTGGGCCTCTAAGGAATGGCATTCCATCAGTCCTCCTTTCTACTTTTTGTGTACAGGGTTTTTCCTAGTGGAATGTTAGAGCCCCTTTAACTGTGATTTTGTGTGGAACTCCAGTCCATGGTTCTTCAATCGTTTTGGGATTTTTTTTGTCCTTGGTACCCTTTCTTCTCATTCGATTTGATTCAACTCGATATTGTCCCAATGTGGCTTTGACTTCATTTTCTCCTTCTAATGATGAGAAATTAATGCTTCATCAAACTCTTGGTGGACAAAATTGGATCTTTTGTGAAGATTGATGTTGCCTCTTGGAGCCTCAGCTCGGTCTATGTTTGTACTTACATTGACCTCTCCAAGTTGCTCTCCTTTTCGGTTAATCTGCTCTCTTCGTGAGGCTCGTGGACTCAACATCTCAATTATGAAGGTCTTCCCTTCCATTGCTTCCATTGTCACCTCCATGGCCATCGCATCGCTGGGTGCCCCTCTAAGTCTCGTTAGCGTCATCAGGAAGTTTGGAAGAGGAAAGAAGGGAAGCTTGAATTGAATTTCAAGGGGCTTAATCACAAAAGGTTCTACTGCCCCCTTTCTCCCACATGGTTGTGTTGATGGGTGTTGTTGTGAGAAGTCCTAGACCTGCACCCCCTACCTCCTTCCCCTCTCATTTAGCTTTTTGAGGACCCTCCTTCCTTGCCCTAGACCACCCCCTTCGTGGAAGACCCCTTGTAGGAGAATCTGAGCTCCCAATCAATCCCTTCTCAAGGGGACCCCTCTTGGACTTCCCCTTCTAGGCCTTCCAAGCATCATGCAGATGTTGGTGCCTCCTCAAAGAAGAAAGGACATATATTGGAGGTAGTATTACTAAGGGCGGAAGCACATTCTCTCATATGCAATGGCTCTCAATAGACCTTGGAAGATCTCTTTTCTAGGCGTGGGTGACAAGCTGTACTAACTTGTAGATAAGTCCTTTCGGCGGATGGTTAGCAGATCTTGGTCTTGGGTGATGTTGTATTATGCTCTCATTTTTGGGGTTTTTTTTGGTGATTCCTTGTTGTTTACCTGTGTTTTGCGGCTTCCACTATAGTTTGGCTGAAAACTTGAGGATTCCTCTTCTCCTATCTGCCTTTGCCCTTCTACTCCTTCGGTTCTCTTCATTTATTGTTCTCTTTCTTCGTAGGTGATCCCTATTGAGCTTTTTATCTTTTGTATTCCTTTCTTTTGTTGTGGGGAATAGCTCCCTCCCTACCCAGTGGTGTCCCATATAGGTTCATAGCACTAGTCAAAAGTGTTTTATGATATACACATATATATATATATATATATATATATAGTTTGTAGTTTTTTCTCTAATGTGTTTCAACTACTACTATTAGGAGTGGGTTACATTTAGAATCAAATAGTTTTTACTAGTGAGTGTTTGTATATTAGTTGGAAGTGTGTTAATATTTTTTCTGTTTTTAATTTTAAAGGTTAAATTTAGGATTTGGAAGATGTTTGGGCAACGGTTGAGATTCTGTGAGAACTTATGAAGTTCTATTGATTTCTTGATTTTTTACCGACTTACTGTTGTTAACAATGATTTCTTTCGATATTGATTTGTTGTAAGTGGGCCTTTATATTTTTGGATTGACCCTATTTCTTGTTGTCTATTTTGTTTGTTGTTGTGGTGATGTCTTATCTTTGTCTTTCTTTATATCAAGTTTTTGGACATTTCAAAACCCATAGTTTATCTTTTATCAAACTAAAATTTTATTTTTTGAAGAGTGGGTGTTTATTGAAGGTTTTTGGGGATACAACAGAGTTTAATTTTTTTTTTTTTTAATTATTATTATTATTATTAAAAAGCTTTGAATATTTTTTGGTTTTGAAGATAAAAATATGTAAGTGTTAAAATTTTGTGTAAAAATATATTTAAATGGTATTGACTTTATATATTTTTGTTGATTTACAACCACACACCTTACCATTGCCTCTACATTGTTATTAAATTTAATGACATATATATATATATATATATATATATGATTGGGTAAAAGTTTTTTAACATCGTAGAGGGCACAATAAGGGGCCCAGTCCCTGCAACAACCATACCACAAAACAACCACAAAGAACTAATTTCAGTTAAAAAACAAAAATAGATAACATAGCTTCCGTTAAATAGTGGCTATAGAACCAAAGATGAGAAACAATACAAATTTGTTGAACCCCTACCAAATCAAAACAGATGATTCATCAAAAGATAAATAACAAAAGCAACAGAGAACAAACAAAGGATACTTAACCAAGGGTGAAGTTCTCAACCACATGTTTGGGCTTGTCTTCTCTCATGCCTTGAGAGGTCTTTCATCGTCCATTGAGAGTCTTTATGTACCGAGTTTTTCGCTTATATTCTTAGTAATTATGTCTCAAAACATCTTCCTTTCTTCTTAGCAATGGTGCCAACATCAACTTTGAATTTCCCAGGGTACAAAGGAGGGGATACAACAATCAAACCAAGAGTAGACGAAGAGGACCAGTGAAAGAGGAGGGTTGAGTAGCAAAAAAGGAACATGCAAATTAAGAACAAAAAACTTTTCAAACAAAAGATGAAGGAAAAGATATCGAACATGGAAAAAACCTTATAATTACACAACCTAAAATACCAACAAATAGATCCGTCTTTCTTCCTCCAAATCTAATAAAAAAAAGAGGAGGGTGACAAACAAACCTTTTAAAATACATACATATTTTATAAATGCTACCCCTTCCACCAATTCATAGATTTACAAGCTTAAAAACAACTAACATGTCATTAAGGTTGTCGGAGCTTTCAAAACATGCATGTGGAGGCTCATCAGATACAAATTAAAAGCTCATCCTTACAATGATTTATTTTTATTTATTTATTATGTCGACATTTATTTTCGAAACATAACTAAATGCCAATGACTTTATTTATATAAGACAAGTCTCATGTGGATGGTGGTGTAGCAATAACTAAATGCCAACGACAAATATTTATTTATTTATTTATTTAAAAAGTACATTGAAGTGATGGGGTTTTGAATCACTCTCGCAAAATAATAATGATTTGCTGTGCCGTTGAAACTCTTCCTTCGCTGAAAAGATTTTTCTTCTGCTTTCCGCGCCAAGGGTGTCTGTTAAGGAAGGAATAACGTTTTATTAGGGTAACATGGTCATATTGATAGAGATTGTTTATATTATTTCATGGTTGCTGTATTTTTTTTAAAGAGTCATGTAAGGAATTTCATTTTTACAGTTATATTTTTAGAATTTAAGAAATTAATTTTGATAGTTAATTTTATTTATGATAGAAAATTTTGAGAATAGTTATTTGATCATTTTTATTTTTTTAAAACTATGGTTATCTATTTAATATTATCTTTTTATGATAGTAAATGTTAATATAGTTTATGATAAGAATAAACCAAAAAAAGAAATTATATAATAATTAAAAGTAATTTAAAAAAAATTAATTATATTTCTTAAGAAAATCATATAAATATTGTCTTAAGCTATAGTTAAATTTAGTCCATTTATTGTTCAAGATATATTTCTAAACCTCACTTTAGTCTTTTATTTTAAATTTTTTTCTATGTCTAATTTATATATTAGAGTGATTTTACACCTAATTAAATGTGTATGAATATTTATATTACAATTTGATTGAAATCCACCTATCTAATCTATAATGCAAGGATTAATAAGGGACACAAGGAAGGATAATAAGGGATACAAAAAAGTTTCAAAAGTTATCATAAAATTTAATAACTTGTAATTTGAATTAAATTGCCTACATATTTAAAAATAATTATATGTGTAGACATCCAATACCTATCACTATTGTGCTGAAATTGTCGATCTAAATGATATTATATGACAACGCACAATCTGGACTAAAATTACTAAAATATTTTAAATCATTCGAACTTGTCATATACAGGTGTCAATTTATGCTAATGTATCCATGAATGCGGCAATGCATTTTATGTGATTACTATATTTTCTTAAATCATTTCCTATCAAATTGTGACCATGCAAAATGACATCCTAGACCACTGAAATCTTTTAATTTGGCAACACATGTCATGTGCATATGTTATTTTGCATCCATAATATCATAAATGGGACATTATCGCGTACACAATTGACACCTTCTTCTAATTATACTCCAGTCAAATTACAACTCAATAAAATAACATTTCTGATAAGGTTGATTAAGCATGCAATAGATTTCTAAAGAATTTTAGAAAATTAATCAAAGTCACTTAAGCAAATTAAACCAAATCAAGAGCTTAAAAGTAAAAATTTCATGAAAGTTGTTGAAAATCTAATTACGAAAAACTCGATATTCAATTTTACATCATCCCATGACATCATCAATGTCGTGGCATCCATAAACCATTAATGAGATGCATATAAAAATTAAGCCCTTCCATGCCTCATCGATACCCCATTCCTCCAAATATTAATGACATTATTTATTGTTTATCTCTTCAAGATTGAATCAGTCCATGGCCACTCATCTTGATCTCAAGATGGACAATCATGGCTAATCTTGAACATTTTTAGAAAGTTATAAATAAGAGAGTTAAGACCACCAATTTTAAGTTTCAGTTATATAAACTTACTATGCAAAAATTGTTACATACAAGCTTCATTTATTCACACCAATTGACAAATATTGTGAGCCTAAGCCATTGGTGCATTAGGAGATGTTGGAGGCAAATGTTACTCTTCATCGACAAAGACTTGAAGCACTAAATCTAGAAAAAAAAACACACTTATTGACCGCTCTTGGAGGAGGGATGCTACTTGGAAGGTTTGAATGTATTCCTTTCTTTATTAGCTATTAGAATTCATTAGTACCGCCCCTTGAGGGAGTAGGCTTGATAATTTAGGTCTTTATGCTTATTTTGGAGATTTCTTGACTAAAGTATGATCTAATATATTTCGTAATCCTATTCTATATTTTGGCATGTTCGATGGGACCATACATCTCACACATCTCTTGATCCTTATAATTTTGCATTCAGACCCTCTTTTAAGGTTGTTTTACACTTCTTTTCTTCTCATTTTATGTTTTTTATAGCATCTGGACCAATAAATGGATTCGACCTATAAAATGGCAAATTCAACCTGAATATTAGCAAGAACGCCCTATAGAACGATGAAATTGACCTAAGTAACAATGAGATCATCAATGCAAATAATAAAATTTACTTTTTCTATTTTCTGTCTCTATTTGTGTGTTCTACAAAAATGGCAAAATCGACCTGGAGATTGGTAGGTTCGACTTATGGAATGTCATGTTTATCAATAGATCAATGAGATTGTCCTGGACCAGAACCTATTGGTAACTACTGTGTTTATTTTATTTTCTATCATTTTTATTATTTTGATGAGATTGCCCTACACATCGACAAAAATGCCCTACTAATTAGTGATATCATAATGTAATCAATAGAATCATAAATAGTGTCTTTTCTATCTCTGTGTATCAACATAATCATCTTGAAGAATAACAAAATCACCCTGTTGAATAGTGAAAATGCTCTATGAAATGATAGAAATAACCCGTGTCAAAAAATAGAGAGCTAAAACAAGTTTCTAGTCTATTTGAATATCATAAACCCCTGTTTTAGACTTTTAAACATTCTGTTTGCAAGTTTTAAGATAGTTTTTATTTTAAAAACAACCAAAGACAAATTTCACTTCATATCTTATTTGGTATTCTAAAATGAACTCAAACTTTAGTTAAGTGCTCTTAATAGATTTTGATTTTTTGATTGTTATTGTGTGTTTGTTTTGAAAAACAAGTGTAGTGTGTATGTTCTCCCTCCATCCCCTTTAGAGAACTTGGGTGATCCAAAAATGCTTCACTTATTAATTTTATCACTTTGTCAAAGCGTGGAAGGAAATTTACTAAGGCCCTCCCCAAAATTTGAGTGATTTGGGTAATCCTAAAACAACCCTAATTTTTTTTTACAATTTTTATTTCTTGCATCTTGGCTTGTGGGTGGGAATTCATAGCCTCCCTACAGGTTCTCTAAGGAAGCGTTGACCTAAGAATTTATATTTTGGCATCATTTAAACCCCATTCCATGGTAGGGGTATTTAAATTAAGGTCGACTTATTGAGATGCTTGTTTGAGTAGTTAAACAAGCTCTGTTAGTAAGGGACTACCTCAAAATGTAATTTTAACTTGGACATCGCACTACACTGAGTAATTGATGGATGTAGTGGTTGTGAAAAGGATAATTTATTTTTATAATAATCTAATTAACATGTATCCAAATTATATGTTGTGCCCTAGTGTTAAACACACATATGGGACCATTTAGAATGTATGAAAATTGATATTTTTTAGAACAACCCCACTTGTTGCATAATACTTTTAGTGTAGGATGAGTAGCCAGAAGTTCTAGGTTGTCATACAATCTCTTGAGAGAAGAGGGGGCCTAAAATCCCTACTTTTCATGTGCATATAATTTTATTATATTTATAATTTATTTCCTCTTAAGGAGTATATAGATAGAATCCAAGAGTATGAAGCAACCTTATCAGTTTGCTAGGATAAGATGCTCACTTTGGTGTTTTGCTTGTTCTTGTTTATTTCTTTACATGGTATTTTAAGTCTAAAATATATTTGTGTGAAACCAAAACACATCAAAAATTAAATTCTAGTTGTACACCATTTCTTTTGAACAATGAGGCATTATGCTAGCCAAATCCAAAACACCTTTTTCCCCTTGTTCAAAATTTAATCTAATTATTGTGTTTACATTTCCAAATAATGTTGTTATGATGTTCATTTGAGTCAAGAAATATTCATCATTTTGCAAATCTAAAAGACCTTTTTTTAATATAAATTCAAAATCTTGTCTTTCCAAGTTCTAATCCAAACACTATTGGTTTACCTTTCATGCTTGGTTTGATGAACTTGGGTGAGATTTTATATTTCGATTAAAGGTCATTTTTATAGACTCTTGTCTCATTCTATTCTCATTTTGGACTTAGATTATCTTGCATTCACACAAGCTCTAAGTTCCTGAACCATTATACCATCTTTGCCATGTGGTGTCATTGTGCTGCCCATTTAGTTTTGGCTTTGTGCTTAGTAGTTCTTGTGTTAAATCACATATTGAGCTTCTTAGTTCACATTTTATTCTTCTTGATCCGAAAAGTCTTCTTCCAGATTCTCTAGCTATGACTCACTACAGTTGTGCCTAGTTTTTTACAATATTGACATACTTTTAATTTAGATATTTATGTGATAATTTACACCCTAAGTTCTAAAGATTATTTTACCCTCTTCTAATTTGATGATTTCAACCAACCAAGGTTGAGTAATTTCATAACCTCTTTCTTCTAATTGTGTGGCACTATGCCATTTCCTTGTATTATAGTCTTTTCTTGATTAAAGGGTCTAAAACACCTTCTTAAATGTTTATGAACCATATTCCACATCTTAAAAAATGTAAAAAAACATATTCAAGCATGACACAAAAGTCTACTCATAGTGGGGTCTCTTATGGCCCTAGTTACAAGGAAGAGCATTTTTATGATAGAGAAGAACAATCCATTATGATTGATGATATCCCAACAACAATAATATCTTAATAGTGTTATTATGAACATCAACCTTTAGAAGACAAATATGAATCTATTTTAAGGTTGATAAAATCTGGTGCAAGATTGTTGCTATATTTTCAAATGAAACAATTACACATGCTTGTCCAAGTAGAGGAGCAAAAACTAGAGCAACCTCTCACTCATGTTACAAAAACCAACATTGCTTACTCTAGTAAGGGAAAATAAAAAATTTTAGAGTCTTCTCCAACCAATTAGGATCTTGTAACTAAGATTTAGAAAATTAGTCAAAAATACACATATTAACTTGTCATAGACCTAACAACTTATTTAGTTGTGACTTCAATTGACAATACTGCTTCTAAAGAGTAAGAACATACGATCAACCAAACACAACATACCCAAGTTGATCCTACATATATGGTAAATCCTGGATTTAATCTTGAACAAAATAATCCTTTAGATGCTTCACAACATATCTCACCTAATATGGAGCATACCTTTTTCAACCATCAGGAGATTCTCACCCCTTCACAACTGCAAGAAAAAAAAGACTCATAATAGATTTAGGGTATTGTGAGTTTTTTTAATAAGTTCATCTCTAACAAAATGTACTTTAGTGAACTGATAAATGATGCCCCAAAACCTATAGTATTCATATAGCACACAATGACAAATTCCTAGGATCTTATATCAACCACCTAGGAATCAATGACAAACCTACTCGAATCAAAGAGTAAACCTAAACTAAACTACTTTACATAGGGTTCATATCCCTAATATGACCACCCTGGGGCACATTCCACCCCAAAAAAATTATATTCCACCCACCAATGATCAAACATGCAGGAGTGGAATTCGATGAAGGAAATAGTCTCAAGGCTTGAAATAAGAAACCAAATTAAGAAGTATAAGTTTGATGAGATATGATCATATCCATTCGACTTAAGCATTCTCTATGTCCCATTTCCCCCTCATTTCAAGGCACCCAAATTTTATAAATACAAATGGAAAGGTGACCCTATAGAGTATATGCAGGCCTTTTTTTTACTATACCAAGAGGTAGGCTATAAAAGTGTCTATTTGCTCTGCTTATTTCCATGTAGTTTGGTCAGATAAGCTCTATCTTGGCTCTTAAAGTTACTTAAGGGATCAATGATAGATTATAATGACTTATCAGATAAATTTGTTAATCATTTCTCTTACAACATTGAACACAAGTTAATAGTGGTTGACTTATGTAATGTAATATAAAAAAATGGAGAAAGCTTCGCAACATACCTATAATGATGGAGAGCATTAGTTGGAAACTTTTAACATAACTTGCTAGATAAATAGTTGGTTGATATTTTTGCACAAAACTTGCACCTTGAAGTAGCTCATAATTTATAACTCGCTTGCGCCAACACATTTGAGGAGATCATTGACAAAGGTGTGAAAATTGAGAAGGCACTCATTACCAGGGGCCTTGTAAATATTTATCCACATGGTCAAACATCTAATCAAACCCAAACACCTATTTAGTCTGCTACTACAGAAGAACCTAAGGTTTTTAACAAGAACAATAACAAGGTGGGAAACAAAGTGATAAAATCCAAGCACATGAAAATGGTGCAGGTTCTACTGGCTCCAAATGTACAAATATCCCCACCTAATCTATCAAACACTTTGCAATGAGCTCCTCCATGAAGGGCATATAATAAGTATAGAGTATTTAATAAATTGGGAGAGCCTATGGAGGCAGTGTTCCAGAAAGTAGTGGTAGCCAATTTGATTGTATGACTTATATCAAAGCCATTTTTATAAGATCAACCTAAACCTGATTAGTATCAAGAAGATGAGTTTTGTAATTTCCATTGTGTTATTGGCCATGCCATTTATTGATGCATGCAATTAAGACATCTTATTGAGGACTTGATCAAAAGTAGCAAAATTAAAGTGAATAAAACAACACAAAACACTAACCAAGACATGGGCATATACAAAAACCCATTTCCTAAACATAATCAACTGCAATAGAGAAATAATCAGAATCAAGTTCAGGGCCAACATCAATAGAATCAAGGTCAAAGGCCTAATCAACATAATCATAATTAGGATCATAATGCCCAAACTAACAACCCAGATTATAATAATATGTCATATGATTATAATAACACCATGAGATGTGTTTTTTCAAATCACATTATTACCATCACTATTAAAAACCATGAACCATCTAATGCTTCTCAAAGTATTGGACCCCATATTGTAGGGTTAACACCCTCTTCCTCAAGTAATGTTGCATCAGGTTCAAGCAATTCCATTGTGCCTCAATTTTTAAAGGTTACTATCTCTATACCTCCATCCCCTTCCTCTAATTATAATGAATTTATGCCAACTCAAAATTACATAATTGTAACTAGACACTCGCGAGTTACCCTACATGCCCTTTGCCTTCTTATTCTAATTATAATAACTCCTTACCAACTCCAGATTATGCAATCATAACTCGATGCTCATGAGCCACTCTTTAAGTCCCTTTACCTTCTAATTCTAGACCAAATCCAAACACTATGCCTTCTAATCCAAAGCTAAGCACTATACCAGCCAAGGATAAACCATCTCATTCTTCTATTGAGAAGTCATATAGCATTCAAGACCAACTAAGTAAAACCCTTGCATAAATTTATATCCTAGATCTTTTGCATATGTTAGAAGTCCATAGAACTATATTGAATGACTTTCTTCAACAGTCCAATGTTCCCAAAGATTTCAATCCTGACCAATTCTAGATGCTTATAGGACATTTATCTCTGATCCAAAAAATTACATTTGTTTAGATAAACATGTCTTCCCTTGGTCCTAGCCATAATAACCCCTTGTACATTAAAGTCATTATAGAGAATTATAAGATCAAGTGGATTATTATAGACAATGGTTCAAGCCTGAACATAATGTCACTTAAATTGATACAATGATTAGGTTATGTGGGTGAAATTTGAGCTCTATGATTAAATAATGCAATTTCAATCACTCAAATATCCAACCACTAAGTAAAGTCTAAAGCCATTAAGATCTAAATACAACTAGATGAAATAATTATTCAGTCCTACACTTAAATATTAAATCATAAATTCTTTAAACCATGATTAAATAGATTCAAAAACAAAGAGATTGGATTAGGATTATCTTGACTCAGATTTTGACACTATGATGTTGCTTGATTATGGATGTTGGATGAGGAGATCCTTGATTGAAGGATTAGATTGGAATGATGATGTTATGGAAAATCTAGTTAGCTTGGCCATGGCCCAAGCATGGAATTTTATAGAATAGTGGAGGGAATTTTACGAGAATTTAAAATTATTTAGAACTCTCTAGTTTAGAGACTTCTAGAGTTTTATAGGAGCTTCTCTAGTTCTAGAGGATTCTTAATTAGTTTAGGGGATAATAGGGGGGATTAAATAGGAGTTAATGAGGTTTAGGATTCATAGGGATGTAGGAAAGGCTAGGGTGTAGGCTAGTAGGTGGATAAGTGGGGTCATGAGAATTTAAAATTCCCAAATAATAGATAAGTGGGATTAGATTAAGATAATAGGGATTAAGAATAATTAATGAAAGAGTGGGATGACCAAGGTTAATAGATGAAGGAGAATAAGGGAGAGGGATATTAGATAAAGGGCTAAGATTAGGATAAATTAGTGGGATAAAGGAGGATATTAGAATGGGATGAATTAGAATAAATGGGATTAGAGGAATTAGTGTCGATTAATATGATGACGATTTGATAGGACTGATGATGGCTGTAGCTCAAAGTTGATGTTGATAAATATGATGAGGATAAGAGAGAATAGTGATATAAGTGAGTGACCAAAATATTGTGGGATGAGGATGGATGAGAGAAATAGTGGTCGAGCTATCCTTGGGAATTGAAATATGGCCAAGTGCTACCTACATAGTCTAAAAAGACCTTAGGCTGATGTAGTTATGACTTAGGAATAAATAATAAGTGATAGAGGAAATGATAATGATGATGGTGAGGATTAGTGATTATAGGATATGGGTCAGATGATGAGATGAGGATTAACAATTGGATGTTATCCCAAATGCATTATGAAGATTGGAATAGTGATGAGAATTAGATGATTAGATAAATGATGAGGTGTATTTGATCAAGCCATCAAAAATGTCATAAATATCATCATAGTCTAAGCAATACAATAAATATGGCTCTTGGTGGTATTCCCCATGATATAAGCGTGACTAAGAGGACATGATACTAAAATTCATGGGTAAATAGTGAACTTTGCATCTTTGAGGGCACTTATAAGCATTATTATAACTTTGGGTGACCTCATAACATCCTCATTCATTTCCCAATAGATAAAAATACACATGATGCAAAAAAAACATAAGACAAACAAGAGATATATAAGATATTCAAGCAAGACAAACAAGTAACATACACAAATATCTACATGTAGTGTCACAATGTCTTGTCTAATGATGGGATGAGTGATTAGGTGATGTGTTGGATGATCATGTGTGGACTTAGGATGGGCTTGGATTTGGATAGGTTGATCATGATCAAGATTAGACTAAGATATTTCCCTTAGTTGTGGATAGAAGGATGGAGGATGGGAGAAGGTCTTTTAATACTGATTTAATCTTGAAATCAAATCAAAAAGTGGCCAAGGAAGGGGATTTAAAAAAGTGATGATCAAAGATTACCAACAGTAAATGCCTTGTAAGAGTCCAATATAGAAAGAGGAGGTAGATTGATGGGATCAAATACCTTTGATACTAGCAAAATAGTGATTAGATGGGTGCTAGGTATGAAGAGGCATTGACAAGGAAGTGATAGGATCAAGTACCTTCCACACTAGAAAAGAGGTGATGTGATAGGTGCTAGGTGTAAAGAGGTATTGATAGGGAAATGATGGGTGCTAGATTAAATTATTTGACAAGGTTATGTGTGTTAATAATACTTATTCAAAAATATGAGATTGAATAAATGGAGAGATGGGTGACCAATCTGACTTGGTTCCAAGATAGAATGTGGTATCCAAATATGGGGAAAATATGAGATAGATGGAAATTGATGTAATTAGGGGATTAGGCATAAGACAAGACATCATGGACTATGATTTTTGGCTTTTTCAAATTTTATAAATTTTTAGGGTTTTTATCATATTTCAATTTTTAGGGTCTTTTTTTTTTACTTTTTGATGGTATCTCAATTTATTGGATATGGGTACGATAAGCAAGAATGTTGATACTAGCTAAATCCTTAACCAACACCAGTTTTGAATATGTGTGATGCTATGATCATGCTACTAGATGTATTGGGGTCTATGTGACATTTGTTGACACTTGATGGAGACCCCTCTAGATATCTAGACCAGGTGTCCTTATGAAGGACAATGCTACTTAAGAAGGTGATGGGAGGTATGGATTCGATTAGAGCTTGATTTTGATGGATGATAGGATTAGTAAAGGATGGTATGATAAGTGATGGAGGATTAGGAATAAAATGAATGATAGGATCATGATAAGATGGGGTGATGGGTGATGGAGGATTAGGACTAGCAGTCACATACATCATTAGATGTGTTGGACATTCTTCATTTGATTGGTGCCAATTGATAAAGACTTTAGGAGATCCATGACACTTTGAATTTTTGGTTCATCTTTGATTTGATTATTTGAAGGATGATCGATCGTACTTTTAACATTATTTTGATTTTGACTACCCCTTGGTGCTTGATTTTGGGATTCACCAAGGGAGATTGATTTTTGACTTGATAAATGATGATTTTAACTTTGACATTCTTCTAGTGCTTGATATTGGGCTTCACTAGGGGAAGACATATTTGGATCAGGTTGATGATTTGAATTTTCTTGATTTTAACTGATGGGATCAAAGATGACTTGATTATTATGATTAACTTATGAAATATGGCCTTGGACCTTTATATTTGGCACACATTATATTGCTCATGAAAGAGTCCAATGATGTATGTTCCTATTCATCCTTATGGAGAGAAGTGATTAAGTGATCATCGATGGGGAGAAAAGGGGCCATGATGGATGGAGGTGGTGGTGAGGGCATGATGAGGTCAATAAGTGGTTATGGGGTAACATAGTCTTCATAGGGGTTCTTAGGAGACTCAGTTTTGACATCGAAGAAAATATCCTCAAGATCAATAAAAGGATTATGAAGATTAGCTGTGATAGATGCATCTAAAGGAGGATTAGATTCACTTTGATAATCTTAAATAAATAGATCTTGTAAAAACTCAATTATGAAATCATCATACTGATTAGGATTCAAAGATATGTCTGGTGATGGATTGGAAGTATCTGGATTAGGAGTATCCTACAAAAGACAAGCATTATCAATATTTGTTACAACATTGATGAGAGATGATGTTTCTAAGTAGGAATCTAATTTAGATATGGGTATTAAACATGATCTTGATGAAGGTAATACTTTCAATCCTAACTCTAATGTAATGCTGCTAGTAGAATATTTATTATCCATGATTAACCTCTCAATAAGGGGTATTTGATGTGATGGGTGAGAGGGTTCATGAAAAATGGGAGGACTAGGCTCATGGGGAGTAGACTCAAATTTGATGGAGGATTTCTTAAGGATGGGGGATCATGTAGGATGGGTGTGAAGTCTTCACATTAGATTGGAAAGGGAAGGGATTAATCATGATTGGGAAGGGAATATTGGAATTCCTCTTCTTATGCACCCACGGATGGAGACTCATATAGTTTGTCCTTAATTACTATATCACCATGGTCAATGAGGTCTTAGACATAGTCTTGAAAAGGAAGAAATCAATTAATGGTATGCCTCTAGGTTTGGTGATATACATAATAGTGATTAACTTTATATCAGGAGGGCTTAGGCTTAGTGGGATCAAGATGTTGTATGGGTGGATAGACCATTATGTTGGTGGTGACTAGTTGTTGGAAAAGGCATTCCAAGGATATATGAAGGGGAGTGTAAGGACTCACTTCTCTTTGCAACTTAGATGTAGAAGTATTGGAATTATGATCAGTTGATTATTGATGTGGCTAGGTGGATGGACTATTAGTGGCCAATATTTGGTTCCCTTTGCTAGTATGGGAATGATAAGTTGATGGTTTATGACTAGAGGATGGAGGATTGGTATGAGAATCACATGAAGAGGCTTGGATGGGAGGTGCAATGAGTTGAAGTGGGTTAACACCTTTGGGAAGTGGTACACCCATCATAAGGAAATTTAAGAGGATCTCATCCTTATGGACAACTATGTATTGGTCAATAATAGTGGGGTATAACTCCATGATGATGGTTAAGGGGTGATGGATGATGGAGGCAGGATAAGGATTGGATGGGGTTCTTAAACAAAATAGGTCTAAATGACTAAACTAGTATGATTAAATGATGACGATGATGATGAAGTGGGCTAAATGTGATTAAGATGATATAGAACTAAGGTCAGATTTTAGATAGATAGTTCAATAGATGTTAACATCCTATCAATGATGTCTAGTTGTCAAGCTAACAAAAGGATTGAGGATTTGATGGGTGCCTAGATTAAAACTAGCAAAAGGATGGTATGATGGGTGCTAGTTATGAATGGGTAATGATGATAGAGACCATATTGATGATGTGTTTGCTAGAATGAAATTTGACAAAGTGATAAGATTCTAGTAGGCTAGTGACTAGGTCTGATATATGACCAATTAATGAGTAATAGTGGATTAGAATGATATGATGATGTGGATGATAAAATGACTAGCTCAAGCCTTAAAATTAATTTACCCAAAAGGGAAATTAGATGGGATTATGTGAGGAAGGTGATTAGGATAAAGATAAGTATGATAATAGGTGATGATGAAAGGATAAAAGGGGAATGATGGGATGGGGGTGAGGATGATAAAGGGTAATGTAAATGAGATGGGGATAGTTTAGACCCTAAAGAGCTAACTAGGATAAAATGAGGATGATATTAGTCTAGATGGCTGATGAGGGCAAGGTCAATATAAAGGATTGATGATGGCTTTAGGATAAGATGTGGAGGAAAAAATAAGGTGTGATTAGGATATGTAGGTAATGGGGGTGTGACTAATGATGAGTGGTTATAATGATACAAGGGGATAAAAGGATGTATAAGAGAAAAATGGGTATGTACAAGAAGGTAGGAAAAGGATATACAAGATGATGATTGGAATATTTAGGTGATGAGATATGATCAATGATGAGTGGAGATGGTTAGAATAGGAGGGGATAAAGAGAAGGTAGAGATAAGTGATGGGGTAAGGACTTAGGAAAATATGTGGATGATATATTATTTAGGATATGTGAGGGATAGGGCCTAATTATAGGACATGACTAGGAAGATGTAAAAAGTATGTACAAGAGGGTAATGAGGTAATGATGTATAAGACAAAATGTAGGTGACAAGAAGACGATAACAAGGATATACAAGGAGATATAATGAGATAAGGATGGGGCAATAATATATAAAGTGATTTGTACAAAATGATGATAGGATAAGAATGGTCAAGATGATAGTGAGGCAAGGTGATATATATAAAGGAGGATGGGATAAAGTAATGTGGCAAGGATATAATATGGTATATGCAAATGACCTAATTATGTGTATAGGTTTGGGTGAAGGCTGACTTGGCTCACAAACAACATGGGTTTATCAAAACACACACCCAAACAAGCAAACCATAACTTATGTTTATTAAACTCAAGGGTGTGTAACCTGATGCCTACACCATCTAATAGCTTCATAGGTGAGGCTATAGGCCGGTAACTTATTAAAAAATCAACCAAACCCTCTTAACCCCACTTGTACATGATGGCTACTTGTGAGATGATACTTACTCTTGTAGTGGTACACCTATTATGGCTAAAGTTTCCTATATTAGGTATATAAAAGGCTTCTAGGTGCACCCCCTATATATGTGAAGGTATGTTTAGGCCTGAATCCATGTAGGATGCTATCTAACCATCCTATGTCTTGGATCCTGATCATCCCTCACTCCATAGAACCCTTTATGTAGAATTTTGCTTAGACACGTAATGACATCTCTCCTAATATTTAGACTCCATTAGAACATAGAGTTTGGGTAGTTCATGGTGATGAAATCCATGTCACTAACCCCATAGAAAATAAAAAAGGAAGGGGTTTATAGGTGTTTTTTTATCTCTCAAGAATCGCCATAAGGATGTAAGGGAGAGAGCATACACCAACTGTAGCCCTGGGAAATAGACTAGCAAAAAAAAGACTAATTTACTGATTAGATTTAGATGTATATATAAGAATAAAAAACAAGAATATACAAGCAAACAATATATACAAATGGTAAGATGATTAAAAATAAAATTGATTCCAAAAAATGATTCAAAATTATTTTAAGAGTGCCAAAATGAATCTTTGATGGGTGACCTGCAAGCACATGGGTTAATAGTCTGATTGACACTTAAGAAAGGGGTCCTACAAGGCAATGGTTAGTAGTTTGATCAACTAATTGAAAAACCACTGATTACCTACAAAACTACTAATACATAGAGCAATATTATAACCAAAGATTATAAAGTCACAACTGGGGGGTCAAAATTACAAGTCACAAGTTATGATTTTGTAGCTAAGATATGACCATAGTAGTTACCTATAAAACCATGGTTAGATGACAAAATTATAACTCAATCTAATAAAATCACTATTGGATATGGATTGATAGTTGTGGTTTTGTTGTAAACCACAAAACTATGACTTGTGATGACAAAATCACTACTATCAACATATCAAGAGTTGTAATATTGTTATAGATGTCAAAACTTTTAAATTAAGATATGTGATAAAAAAAATGATTGATATATTGATTTAAAGGTCAGAATGATTATTCGTAGACAACTATGATGGACCAAATAACTGGTGTTTATGTATTCAAATTTTATCAAAAAAGATACTAATATGATCTATCGATCCAAAATGAGCAGAATCCAAAATTTTAAAGGAGTGATTTCAGTCTAAATCTACCTTATGAGATTCAAAGATGGTAAGGTAGAAAACATAATTAGTTTATAATTACAAAAGTGAAAAAACTTTATTAAATTGACAAAATCACAACTATAGACACAATACCACTACTCTATAGAGCAAAGCTACGACTCTAAAAATTGTGTGATCTACAATTTTGTCAATATATATGAAAAGACTAGGGGTTAGTGTGGTTATGTTTTCATATGACTCTCATTGTCTATATTTATTCCTTGTTGACCCTAAAAAAGATCACATAACAACCACACAAAAACAAAAAATCTTGGTATAAAACTGGGGATAGTTAATAGATATGTGTTTAAGGCAAAAACCCCAAAAATATTAGATAGAAGATCATATTGATAATGAAAATCTCTTATAAGAACATATACTGTCAAAATAAAACTTGCAAGTTTGAGGTTAGTGATCGCCCAACATTTATAAAAGCATAACATTTGACCTCAATATCGCCTTTACCAGAGCGATCTCAGTAATAAGGATGTCACAATTTTGAGCCTTAGGTTTTGTTTGGTAAAGTCCTTCTCGACACCCTTTTTGACCTTAATTCCTACACTCAGAGGGTTAGAACCTTTATAAAACACATAGGATTATACACAATAAAAACACAGGGGGTCACTAGAAATGATGATTAATCGATGAAATAGGTGACCTAGAACTAGTAAAGTCATGACTGTCAATGGAAAAATAATTTATTATAAGATAAAGTCATGATTCACAAAGACATGGCTTATTAAAAGAGGAAACCCATCAAGGACAAATCGTTAATGGCCTAAGCAAAATTGTGACTCAGATAAATAAAATCATAACTCTCCTAACAAAATCAGTAATCATGAGTTATAGTATTATCGAAGGGCTAAAAATATGCATAGTTAAGATAGACAATTAGTGGTTAAGTCTAGTATTCAAAGAAAAATCATGAATTACAAGAGAAATATTGAAACTATGTAGGCCAATTTCATGATTACCAATGCAATGTCATAACCTTAACTTATACTCATAATATTTCAAGATTTTCTTGATCCAATTGACCTATAGGTTAGCAAAAACACAACTAACAAGCAAAATTGATTAATTTGGAAACAAATCCCCTCCAAATAATCCAAAAATCAGAAGTTTTGATTGATAGATATTTCAAGAACATGAAAATAACATAGTAATAATCAATTCTCTGAGAAGAGATGTTTTATTACACAAAATTGCAATACCACTATATGCTTATCTCTAGGAAGAGATGTCTAATTTCCATTTCAGGTTACATATTCATTTATACACATTTTGAAATTAGGAGGATGTGGAAGGTCACCAATCTCAAGGGAGATTAAGTGGTTCAAACTTCATGATTTAAAATAATACAAAATTTGAGGAATTGCTATTTTTAAAAACTTACTATTTTAGACTGCACTACTAAAATTGAAATTTAGAGCACTTCCATTGGGTTTTTGGAGGTCAAAATTCATCTATCAGAGATTTATGATATATCAACACATTATACTCATTGTTATCTTTCCAATGGTCCAAACAGTGAGTCAATTGGAGCTACGGTGCAAAAGTTATGGCTCCCAGAAGTTCTATCATCAATTGGGGTAGAACCATCACCCAAATTGTTTCCCAGATCACCCACTGTGGTCACTAAAATGTGGGTTAAATTATATATATATGATTAAATTATGAAATTTAAATCCCTCAAATATCCAACCACTAAGTAAATACTAAATCCATTCAGATCTAAATGCAACTAGATGAAATAACTATTCAATCCTACACTTAAATCTTAAACCCTCAATACTTTAAACCATGATTAAACATATTAAAAAATAAAGAGATTAGATTAGGATTAATTTGACTCAGATTTTGACACTATGATGTTGCTTTATTATGGATGTTGGATGAGGAGATCTCTGATTGAAGAATTAGATTGGCATGATGATGATGTTATAGAAAATCTAGTTAGCTTGGCCATGGCCCAAGCATGGCCTTTTATAGAATAATAGAGGGAATTTTAAGAGAATTTAAAATTATTTATAACTCTCTAGTTTAGATACTTATAGAGTTTTAGAGGAGCTTCTCTAGTTCTAGAGGATTTTCAATTAGTTTAGGGGATAATAGGAGGGATTAGATAGGAGCTAATTAGGTTTAGGAATCATAGGGATATAGGAAAGGCTAGGGTGTAGGCTAGTAGGTGGGGTCATGGGAATTTAAAATTCCCAAATAATATATAAGTGGGATTAGATTAAGTTAATAGGGATTAAGAATAATTAATGAAAGAGTGGGATGACTAAGGTTAATAGATGAAGGAGAATAAAGGAGGGGGATATTAGATAAATGGGTAGGATTAGGATAAATTAATGGGATAAAGGAGGATATTAGAATGGGATAAATTAAAATAAATGGGATTAAAAAAATTAGTGTTGATTAATAAGAATATTAGTGATGTTATTGAGGTGAACATATTTAGGTGCATACATTTTCTCCCTCTTTGAAAGGGCATTGTGAGTGGCCGAAGTGGAAGGAGTAATGGTCTTTCAAAGAAAAGCCATGTTGTGAATGAATGTTAGGAGATGTGATGTTAGGAGATATGATTCCCCCTCAAGGGGACATGTAGGGAAGAATGAGGTGGATGGCCACTTGAAAGAGGAAATGATGGGCATGATGTGATGTATAGATAGGGGATGGGATGTGAGGTAGATGATGAAAAAGATGAATTTGACTTGACAGATGAGCTACAGATTGATGATGATGCCCTTGACAAGGACACATACACAAGGAGTAGAGATAATTTTCTTATAGTTGTTGACACATCCCAAGGGGAATCAACCATAACAAGATGATGATAGGATAAAAAGGCCATAATCTTTCAACATATCCCAAGCAAGAATGCATGTACAGGAGAGATATAAGATAGAATAGGATGACAATTTGATAGGATTGATAATGTGTGTAGCTAAAAGCTGAAGTTGATCAATATGATAAGGAGGATAAGAGAGAATAATGATATGAGTGAGTGACAAAAATACTATGGGATGAGGATGGATGAGAGAGATAGTGGGTGAACTATCTTTGGGCATTGAAACATGGCCAAGTACTGCCTACATAGTCTAAAAAGATATCAGGTTGATGTAGTTATGACTCAGGGATAAACAATAAGTGATAGAGGAGATGATAATGATGATGGTGAGGATTAATGATTAAAGGATGATGTTAGTGATTAGAGGATATGACTCAGATTATTAGATAAGGATTAACGATTGGATGTTATTCAAAATGGGTTATGAAGATTTGATTAGTGATGAGAATAAGGATGATTAGATGATTAGATAGAGGATGATTAGGAGGATTAGTGACCTAGAGGCTGAATTTATAAATTATAACTATTGCCTTGGTTCTGAATTTATAGCGAAGAAGAACAAATAAATAGTTTTGAAACCACCCAAGTCTAATTATATCAACCCAATTGATCTTTCTTCCACTTTAGTTGATCCATTCCCTACACCATTTGCAAAGTAGGTCACTGTTGAGGATGTAGACATTTACATGTACCATCTCAAAGATGCCTTTCATATTTAAAAATTACCCAAGTCTCCTAAGTCTCATGATAGACTTAAACCTTTTGAAACCCCTTGCAAGCCCAACATGATTTGGAAAAAGAATAAAAACATGCAAAAACCACCAGTGGTATTTGTACCAACAACTTCACCAAATCAAGATAAGGAAGCCTTTTTAGAAGGTAATTGGTTATACTCTGATGACCTTACTAATTTTTTTCAAAATCCCAAGTACCATATCCCTAATCAGATTATGGATAACTTGGATTATACAAGTAAAGACATAAGGTCATGAGAGCAAGTAATCTTGGAACCATTATTAACATGTAAACCTATTATGATTTAAAGTCTTATATTTATACCATCTAGGAGTGGCCTCATGTATTTTTATAGTGATTCCTCTGAATTAACTGATGATGAGACTCTTGGTAATGACATAACATGCTATTATAACACTTATGATGAGTTAAGTGACACTGACCTATTTGATTCTAATTATATTATGAACATCATAACCTATTGTCCACTTAACCTTTGCCATCTTGACCTCATAAATTGGGACCAAAAAAAATTCTATAATACCCTTGGATGACTTTCAGAACAAAGAGTCTATTTTTGAGTACACAGGTATCAGATATGGATTGCCCATTGGCAATCACAAGCAAGGATTTAACTTCTTGGATTCTGCTGCCTAATTTGGAGAGTAGGCAAAATTTCTTGGTCACACAAAAGATAAAACATTGATATATTTAGGTGGAAACCTTTTTGAGGCACTCATTGGTCGGGGAAAAAGTAAATAAAAAGATAGGCCCTTGAGTGAAAACCTATTTTAGGCACTCTTGGATGGGGCAATTTTCTCATCTCTAAAAGAAGTGTAAGGTCCACCAAGTTCTAACTCTAGAGCTATTTCCAGCATCACTACTAAACATAATAAAGTCTTTGAGAATATTTCTCTTTTTTTTCTATACATATTTGAAAATTGGCCACTACCTGAATTGACAGACTCCAATTTATCTCACTATCCTGAGTTTTGGGATAAACAACTAAAAGCTAAAATAGAAGAGAATTAGGATTAAAAACTGCCCACTATATTAGAGGATGTTTCTACACTCCTCATAGAAAACACCATTGAAGTGAAATTGGGAACTTATGATGATTTAAAAATTATCTATCTATGAGCATCCCTCATCGATGAATAATGCGACTATATTATCACCATTCTAAGGGATTTTATTGATATTTTTATATGGGCTTATTCAAACATGCTAGGATTAGACCCTACTTTGGTCATGCATCACTTTATGGTGCATCTATATGTCAAACCATCCAAGAAAAAATTGAGAAATATGCATCCACACATTGTTATTTTATTAAAAATGGAGTTGGATAAATTATTGGGTGTTGGTTTCATCTGACCACTAGATTATTCTGAATGGATATCAAACATAGTTATCATTAGCAAGAAACCACAAGGTATTTACATATGTACTAATTTTGTAGACATTATTAAATCCTACCATAAATATTATTTCCTTCTACCTAAAATTGACATGATTGTTGACATTACTATTCGGTATGAGATGTCCATCATAGATGACTTCTCTAGATACTATTAGATCAGGATAGCTCTAGATGACTAACACAAAAATGAATTCACCACACTGTGGGAACATTCTATTACCAAGTCATGCATTTTGTCTTGAAGAATGATCAGGACACCTATTATCATGCTATGACTTTCATTTTCCTTGACATGATGCATGATATTATTTAGGACTATGTTGATGACATTCTAACAAAATCAAGAACATGTGTTGGACATCTTGACATTCTACAAATAATCTTTGAGAGAATTTGTGAATATAAGGTTCATCTAAATCCTAATAATTGCATCTTTTTCATAACTTTAGTATAATTTATATGATTCATTCTATCACAAAGAGGGATTGAAGTGGATCTTGCTAAGGTTAAGGTTATCATGGAGATGCCTCCACTTTCTAATTTAAAATAGCTCTGTAGCTTGTATGGCAAGATTCAGTCTATTCACTTGTTTATTTCAGATTTGGAAGATAAGTGTCACCATTTTACTCACATTTTGAATAAAGGTGTCACTTTTAATGGGATACCAAATTTCAAAAATCATTTATGAAGCTCAAAACATATTCAACCAACCTACCAGTTTTGAGATCACCAACACCTGGACAACCATTACTTCTTTATATTTCAGCCATAGAACATGCATTAGGGGAACTCTTAGCCCAATATGATGAACAAGGAAAATAACATGTAGTATATTATTTGATCTGAACACTTGTAAAATATAAACATAATTATATGCCAATTGAGAAGGCTTATTTGGTAATGGTGTTCACTTCCCAAAAGTTACAACACTACATGCTAAATAACAAAACTATTTTTATTGCTAAAGTGGACCCTTTAAAATATTTATTATCCAAGGAAACTCTTATAGGCCACTTGGCTAAATGGTTCATTCTCTTTAATGAATTTTATGTTGAGTACCAGAACCAAAAGGCTATCAAGGGGTAGGTCATTATAGATCAACTTGTAGAAGCTCTTATTATAAATACTCAACCACCCACGTTTGATTTCCTAGATGATTCTATCATGGAAATAAAAGATGTGGTTCATGAACCCGAACAATGAAATTTATACTTTGATGGATCCTTTACATCCCATGGATTTGGGGTTGGTATTTTGTTGGTGACACCATAAGGGGACCTCATTTCCAAGGCCTTTCATATCAACTTTAACTGCACCAACATCATGGTTGAGTATGAAACTTTTATTGCAAGACTTCATCTTATAATCTAGTGGGATATACAATAGGTAATGGCTTATGAGGATTCTCAATTGATTATTAATCAAACCACATACCAATATGAGACTTGAAATGATAAGATTGTACCTTACAAGCACATTGTGGACAATCTCAAGTCCCACTTCGAGTTTCTACAGTTTGAACAAGTTTCATGGGCTAATAATAGATCAGTTGATGCAATGGATACAATTGGGTCCATGGTACAAATTGTTGGAAGTGTCAAAGACTATCAGTTTCTCATCAATAATATTCTATAGATTGCTCATATATTACTAGATTCATAAAGGGTATGCACAGTTGCTAGTCCCAATCTCCAACCTAAACAACCTTGGTTCCAAGACATTTATAATTATTTCCATGACCAATTTTTCCCTCTTAAGCTCTCACACAATCATCAAAAAATCTTCCTTCATCACCTATGCTGTTATACCCTCTTAAGAAACATGTTTTATTGTAAGGGCTATGACGGAATACTTTTTTCATTATTTATCTTTGGCAGAATCTATGTTGGTGCTTAAGGAGGTCCAAGAAAGAATGTGTGGGGCCTACACCAATGGTGTATTCTTATCCAATAAACTCCTCAAACTAGAATACTATTGGCCCAAGATGGAAATAAATGCTTGTAATTATGTTTGGAAGTGTGTTACTTGCCAAAAACATGGTAATTTGATACATGCACCTTCTTTATCACTACAACTGATCATTACACCATGGCTGTTCTCTACATGGGGTCTTGATCTCATTGGGAAAATAAAGCTAACCTATTTTTTATGGACACAAACACATTATCACTACTACCAAATGTTTTACTAAGTGGATTGAGGCCATTCTTCTCACTTACATCATTGGGAAGTAGATTGCCAAATTTATCCATTACCATATCATCTATCGATATGGTATCCCAACCCATATTATATCTGGTAATGGAAGATCATTTTTAAATAAAGATGTTAAATCTCTTTGCACCATGTTCAAAATCAAACAAAAAAAGTCTACACCATATAACCTACAAGGTAATGGTCAAGTCAAGGTATCTAATAAGACCATTGTTGTAATCCTAAAGAAGATTGTCAATAATATTGGTCATAATTAGCACTTGCAATTTTTTCCTTCCCTCTAGGCTTATTACACTAGTCATCAAACCCCCATAAGATCCACTTCATATTCCCTAGTTTATGGTACAAAGGCTATTATGTTGGTTGAGGTTGAGATAAATTCATTGCAAGTTTATCTAGAGAACATTATGGATGTTGAAGATTATAAATTTTTTAGGTTGAAAGAGATGGAACTGCTTGATGGAAAGTGTTTGGTTTCCCTGGATAACTTGAGATCATACCATAATAGATTGTATCCCACTTATAACAAGTGCATTCTCCCTCAGGGGTTTAATGTTGGTGACTTGGTCTTGAAAGAGAACTAAAAGAACACTAATGTTGAACATAAGAAGAAAGGTAAGTTCTAACCCAATTAGTTGGGCCCTTACATGGTTAAAACAAATTATGGATCAGGGGCATTTATATTGGCTAATCTAAATTGTGAAGAACTATCTAAACCCATGAATATTGTACACCTCAAGTGGTTTCATGCTTGATAACCATTTTTTGAACCATTGTCTACAAGATCCCTTACTTGGGGGCAACTTGTGCTGAAGTCATTTATTTCACCATTATACTTATATGCTAGACCATTGTAAGATTATGTACCATTTCACTCTGGACCATTATAACCCTAGACCATTGTACTTTATTTTATTCCACTATAGACCATTGTAACTACACTACTCTAGAGCATTGTAATCTTGTACCGTTTCATTCTAGACCCTTGTAATCTTGAACCATTGTCACTTGGATCATTTATATTCCATTTAACTAATTCTATTTTCATTCTAGATCGTTATAACTTGGACCATTGTACCCGATAACTAATTATTATCTTAATTATGATTCAAGGCATTCTAGACACATTCAATGCTCATTCTATGAAGCAGTTTAGCCAAATTAGTATTTACAACCTCTTATATAGACAAGTGTATACGGATACATCAACACATGGTTTTTGCCTACTAAATGGTTCCTTGTTTTTTTTTGCTACTACGTACTATTCTATTTTTAGTAATATTTGGTAGGGATTTTTGCCTTAATAATATCAACATTACCATTAAAACCGATTTAGCTATCAAGGCCATTGTATTTGGTTTTAGTTGTTATTGGAACTCTTACCCTTAGACTTGCATCTCCTTGGCTAGGTATTTCCTTATACCACTGTTTATATTCATAATTACCATTATAGATGATTTAAATGTCAGGGCTATTGCAAATAGTTTTAGCTATTATTGGAACTCCTACCCTTGGATGTGTAACTCCTTAGCTAGGTAATTCTCCGTACCATTATTTATATTCACAATCCCTATTACAATTGGTTTAACTATTACTTAAAATATTATTTATGGAAGTGCATCTCCTCGATTAGGTAGTTCCTTGTACCTTTTTCCATATTATGTTTTCATTTTTTATCCCAAATAACCCCAAAAAATAGAAACTAATAGCACAAATGACTAAAAACATTGCATTGTCCATTTATTTATTCTTATCAACATGTTCTCGCCATTTTGTGTATAACCACTTCCTATGCTCTCACTATTTTATGAGTCACCATTATGTGTATTGTTCATTTGAAATATATGCATTACTGTACCCTTGGCCTTTTCTTACACTCTCACCATTTTGTGAGACCATTCCCATATTCCTTTACAACACAATCATGTTTTTTTCAATCATCATTTTTTTCTATCCCATCTCTTGGGAGAACTACATTTGGCCTGAAGTTTATATTGGATCTTGTGTCCCTGGAAATATGTAGGTAACATCCAATTTCCAAGGGCATCTAGAGTAAGCTCAGCTACCACTTCCTTTTATTCTCTTCCCCCCCTCATTTTGTTTTTTTGTTCCATTACTTCTTATAGCCTAGGGGTAATTTTTTTTTTTTTTTGTCTCATTGTTTCCCTATCATCTAGGGACAAATTTGTGTTCATTATTCTTATTTCATTATACTAGTGTCATTGTCACTTAAATTAGGGGCCACCCTATCAAAGAGTGTAATGCCTCTATTACACGTGCATGAACCATTTATTTTTTTATCTACACTAACATTATGATTAACCATTATTTGTGTGTGTTTATTTGAGCTTTATTGTTATTTTGTTGTGATTTATTGCCTCTTCATTTATTTTTGTTGGTGTTTTGTTATTTGTTCATTAGTTTATATTTGTGTTTTTTTGTGTAGTTATTTTGTTTCTTAGTGTTTTGTTGTGCTTTTTATTTCTCTTTATTGTTGTTTTGTTATGTCTTTCTTTATTTTCTTGGTGTTTTATTGTGCCTTTATTATTATCCTTTATTTTTGCTATTTTGTCTTGTTTATTGTGTTGTTTTTATTTTTCTATTATATTTGAATACATTTTGTAACATTGAATCCGGCCTTAACTTGGGCTTGACTTGTTTACATTTGTATTTAAGTTATTTTGTTATTTATTAGTTTTTTAAGTACACTTTATTTTTTGTTTGATATGGTAAAATCTAGGTTTTATAGGGACCTAAAGCCACAAGAGTGCATTACAGAAGTTTAAATAGGCCAACTAAGGTCGAAAAACCAAAAAGCAAAAAATTATACATAGAGCAGAAGTAAAAAATGGGACAACATAGTATAACTATGAGGAAGTTCCCTCCTGAGGGTCATCAGTTGTAGTAGTGTCCTTTGCTAGGATGGTTGGTTTGTCCTTTTAAGTACACTTTATTAACACATGGGTCATGATTATTTATATCTTAATTCCCAATTGTTTAATAATTTTTTCATGATTTATTTATCATATTTTAAATACATTTTTATTCTTACTTAATTCTTGATCATTCATATCTTGATTTTAAGTTAGGTTACTTTTTTATAATTTGTTTTTCTTTTCTTTGTTTTATTTTTTGTGTTTAAACATAAATAGTTGTAACTCTAATTTTGGTAATTTTTATCATTTTATTTAGTTATAAATATTCACATTTGAACCAATCAAGTGCAAAAAAAATACAATGTTATTATAAGTTATTCATACTTATGATGCATAATTTCATTTTGCTAAATTAAACACCAAGTGCTCCAAAGTCCAACAATCAATGTGGCAGTAAAGAACATCTTTGAACATACTATCCTACATATCCAATACCTAAATATGATATACATAAGCCAAACATTGGAAATAAACAAGATTTCATCCAAGACGTGCATCTCCTGGTATACACTTTGAGTCTAATTGACTATTTATATGATTAGTTTGAGATGTATATCTCCTAAGCTATCCTCTAGCATCTAGTCATACATGAAACTGAGAAAAAAATACATCAACATCCATATGCTAACTAAAGAATTACATATCCTAAAACTAACATATATAATCATATCATAACATGATCAACATAAATGTAAACATCATGTGAAAATAAAAGAATATTGAAAGTCTATGTACAAATAGCCATAAGACAAAAATTAATGTCATATATATATATATATATATATATATATATATATATATATATATATATATGTCTCAAAATAATGTTTTATACATCGTGAGAATATATATACATCTCATACTATAAAAAATTAAAACTAAAACATTAACACTGATCATGGTCATCCCTAAGGGGACTCTACTGGAAGCTCTAACCCATCCCTAAAGCATAGGATGATGGTGGACATGGTGGTGGAGTCCCCATGACTACCTATTATGTCGCTAGATATGCCACTAATTGATCTAACTTAGTAGCATGTATGTATAGACCTAAAAGTTCAACTAGTTCATTATGATCTCATGTTCCCTCTATAGGATGCCACTCTCCTCTCTATAGGCACTAAAACCTCATATTCACACCTCTATTAAGCTAAATCATCATTCACATGTAGGACATCATCCTTCATGCACAAGGCATCATCCTTGGACATAATTATGTAGGATAAGGCTCTATCTACTTTTAAACCACTGTCTATCTCAGCTTGCCAAGCCTCATCCAACTCCTCTATTAGCCTCCCTATTTGGGAAGCCAATCTCTCCCTCTTGACTTGATAAAAATCTAAATCACCAACCATTATTAGTATCTCCATGTCTTAGGTATCCAACTATGTCTAAACCCCTATCAACTATGTAATGCACCCTCTTAGAGTGGTAATCTATGCATCTCTAGTTGTAATGAGACCCTGTAGCCCAGTCATCTCTCTCTGAGCTATAGCCAATTATTCTTGTAACCCAACCACAGTGATCTGTAAACCTAAAATATCTAAGAGGTGTGTAATGATCTCTCTTTGAAGCCTATTGATCAATGTTTGGTCTTCTGTATACCTCCTTATGATAAAGGTCCCCACCTATTCTATACCTATTGCTATATTGGAGGGCCATGGATTTCCTAAACTTATCCTTATCTTAGAGGTCCCAAATTCTCTTGTGTTCATTTCATGGCCCTCATCACCACTTGGGAAATCCCCCATATCAATATCATGTCCATCTAGGTCAACCATCTCTATATTAGCCAATGGATCCTATTACACCTAAGCATGGACTACTTGTAATGGAATGTCATGAGGAATAGCCAAATGTGCTAGTACCTATGCCTATCCCTATTCTAAGGTTGAACCCTAACCTTTCTTGAGTCTAACCCATATCTAGCATAAAACTAGATACTATATCAGTGACCTCATCAATTAGATTGGTCTAACCCTAATACACCATGTTGTATAAGCATCAGTAAACCCTATATATATAACCCATATATCATAATCCCATAGCACATGTAGAACCCATTATAATCTATAACCCCCTCAATCTTAGGTACTAGTGCCCCCCCACTCCCAAATCTCCCTAGTCATATGTGCAAAGTAATGAGGACCCTTTGGGATATCTTGTTACATATCAAATTACCACTAGAATTGATCTGGCCTATATCACTCCACTACATAATTGTGGTGACCTATAATATAATAGGGGGTGATCATATAACTAATAAAAATAAGTCATCGACCCAAAATGATTATGTCACTATATAGGGTTTTCAAATAAAGTCCCCATCCTCCATCTCATCTATAGCTCAACAATAATAAGGCAAGTCTCCCAAATGACCCTATAATCCTAGCCTTGTCAGATGCCATCCCTAAGCTAATGGATCCTTTGGTACCCTATGGTATCTCAAACCCACTAGATGATTAATGATAATGTGCTCCCAGGCCCAAACCTAAAGAAGTGTGTTATGCCCTATGTTGTACCCTTTATGATAGGATACCATATGTAGATCTCTATATAAATTGGCCAATATGATTAGTCTCTAGGCAAATTGTGTTGTCTAATCAAACATCTCTTGCATGACACTGATCAATCCAAGAGGGAATAATATATACTCTAATCAGGTAGTAGAAGGCCACTGATAAGATCTATCAATACCATAACCTTTGGGGGAACTATTCCCTATCCTTTTCTTGTTCCATCCTCTAGAGGCCAAGATAGGTCATCTAAAGCATACACATAAATACTAATATTTATAACCTCAAAGTCTATGATCACACCCAAAAACTCATATAATACAACCCATCAATAAGTCAACATCCAGGTGATCTTGGGTCTTCGCATCAATGCCCATAGAATGTGGTTAACATCCTCCAATGTAACTATGACCTTTCCCAGCAACAAATGAAATGCAGAGGTCTCTGAATTCCACCTCTCTGCTAGTGCTAAAAAATATGCTCAGTTCATGCAAATTAATGGTAACCATGCCAGGTGATATAGATCTACTACCACCAAGATGCCCACAATCTCATCTATCATGATATACTATCGACTTAAAACTTAGAAACCCACTTTTATGATGTGATAACTCCAACAAGCTCTTGTAAATCAAATAGAAGGAACTAGGTCAATTATTTTTTCCTTTCACTAATCAAATTTACCTAGATTCTTCTATTTTTAAATCTTAGACTAATTATATATGGGCCTTACTCTCTCTTATTCTAATTTTGGGGCTTGGATTTATCTCATATGGGCCCTAACCTCACTTCTAGTGAATTTGTTGTTTTCATAGTTATTCCATTGAAAGACATGGTGATTAAACCATTTACTAGGTTGTTTTTGCTATTTCTATCAAATCTATTGAATGGTAGGTCATTCCCATCAAATTATAGGGCAATCCTACTATTTCTAGCTACTTCACTATTTGATTTTGATTTCTGCCCAAAATAATGAATTCACTGATGAAGTAGCGAACTCATCGTTCCACCTCATGAACCCGCTGAAAGGATGACAAATTCACTATTTTCACGGTGATCTCACTATTATTAAGAGTGATCTTATTGATTGAAAAATTAGGCAATTAGTGGGATCACCAAAGTTCCTACTTATACATGTAATAAATGCCATAAATGCACAAAATTAAATACCAAAAAAGTACCTATCAATGGTCTACTCCCCGATGGTCTTTGATAATCTCTCACATGCTCTCCAAGGTGATAGTGGTGTGAGATATTATCCACATTTCTCATCTCTCTCATGTGTAAATCTCAAATTTCTAATTTACTATAGTTAGGGGTGTAAATGAACTATTTTTACCCCCATAGGGGTCAAAATATAGTAAATGTTTCACCCCCTAGGCCTATATTTGAACCATTTTATATCTCTTGGACTATTATTTTATCACCATTTATCCATTTTTCCTCTCACTTTCTTCTAATCACTCCATTTTTAAGCCTCTTTTTTTGAAATTAACATGATTATTCTTTCTTCTGATTGCGGGCTCACCCAAAACATATTTCAATTTTTCCATCTTACCCTCAAGGGGGCATCATGGGACACCAAAATGATGTTTGGGGTATTTTCCTAACCCTATTTATCTGTGACTAATGTAAAATTTGATGAAAAGAAGGAATGAAATTATTTCTTCTGATTATAACAACCTTTTTATTCTTTAAAAATACATTGCTTTGACTAAATGTCTTGCCATGCCTTCTCAAATATGGGCAAAATGTAGACATCCAATTCTTATCACTATTGTGCTAAAATTGTCAATCTAAATGATATTCTCTGACAATGCACAATCTAGACCAAAATCACCAAAATGCTTTAAATCATTCAAACTTGTCATGTATTAATTTGATTTCTGCTAATGTATGCCTAAAATAGGCAATGAATTTTATGTGATTATTATCATTTTTAAATCATTTTGAGTCAAAATGTAACCACATAAAATGATGTCCTAGACCACTGAAATCTTTTAATTTGGCATCACACATCACGTGAATGTATTATTTCACTTCCATAATACCCTAACTAGGGCATTATCCCATACACAACTGATGCCTTCTAATTATACTCCAGTCAAATTATGACTTGATAATATGACATTACTAACTAGATTGATTAAGCATGCAACATATTTCCAAAGAATTACTAAAAATTAATCAAAGTCACTTAAGTAAATTAAACCAAATCAAGAGCTTAAGTAAAAATTTCATCAAAGTTGTTGAATATCTAATTAGTAAAAATTCAATATTCAATTCTACATCATCCCATGACATCATAAATGGGGTGGAATCCATAAACCATTAATGGGATAAATATCATAACTAATCCCTCACATGCCTCATCAATACCCAATTCATCTAAATATTAATGACATTATTTATTACTTATCTCTCTAAGATTGATTCAGTCTATGGCTACACATCTTAATCTCAATATGGATGGTCATGGCTGATCCTAAACATTTTTAGAAAGCTATAAATAAGAGGGCCAAGACCATTTTTAATCTTCAATTATATAAACTTACTATGAAGAAATTGCTATAGACAAGATTCACTTATTCACACCAGTTGACAAATATTGTGAGCCTAATCCATTGGTGTACTAGGAGATGATGGAGGCGTATGCTACTCTTCATTGATAAAGACTTGGAACAACAAATCGTAGGAAAAACACACTTATTGACCACTCTTTAAGGAGGGACACTACTTGGAAGGTTTGATTGTATTCCTTTCTTAATTAGCTCTTAAAATTCATTAGCACCATGTTGGGATCATTTTTGATCCAAAGTAATTTATTATTTAGTTTTAGATTAGTGTTTAGTTTCATGGGTTAGTCATACCCATTAGTTGGTTATCATGAACCAATTCTTTGTAAGATTTTTTAAATATTTCATTGTACAAAAATAAATGTTTTAGATTTACATTATATACATATTTTTCTAGTTATTCCTCCTGTTCCTAGTTGTATCAGTGGCATTAGATCCACAAGAAATCAAAGGAGGAATGAAAATGTATATGACATTTTTGCTTTGACTAGTGATAGAGGTAGAATATTAGAAGAGGAGGTTAAAATTTTGGCTTGCAAAGCGACACATGGAAGTGTAGTGGAATACTATGAAAGGAATAAAGAAGCATGAGTATGCTGGGGTTTGACAACCATCATTAATAAGCATTTTACCTGTTAATGATGTCATTTTCTCAAAGACAATGATGATCTAATGTGATATTTTTACAAAATTTTGTTAATTCTTCCAAAGTTCTTTGATTTTTTTGTTGAGGATTTCCTCCTATAGTGTATCCATGCCACTCAAAGTGTCTATTTCTCTATAATATAAATTTAATAATGTTAAAAATATAATAGAAGAAGATACAACATGCTTGTAGAAGCTCTCACAGATTGCTTGTAGAAGATTTGTCTTTATACACTTGCACAAATCATATGGCATTTAATCTCCATAGAGGTTAAATTTGTTCAAATTATCTTTGAATAAGTTTATCTATTATCATCTATACGTTGATAGATTTTTTATTTAGTTACTCTTTGATAATATATGTATACGATGCAATAAGAGGCTAGACCTAGTTGCACTGTGAGCCCCGTACAATAACAAAAGTAAAGTGAATAATTATTGAATCCTTCAAATTTTTTTGTGTCATGTGAATCACTTAACCAAAACATTGGTGTTATACAATATTTTCTAAGTCACCCACTAACAAGAGGTCATACGATCAAATCTCATTTGTATTTCTTTGGTCAAAATATTTTTTGACATCATTTTGTAATAGGGGTTATAAGGGTGAAATTAATTTTGAAAGTAAAAGATTGTAAAGGTGATATAAGGGTGTAATAGGAGTTACAAGGTGTTGTATTTTTTTACAAATTCTTTGAATCTTTTGTAATTGGAATCTATCTGGGGGGTCAAGGCCAAACCTCAATAGTTTTCTTTATATTAATAGAATCATGGAAAAAATTGTGAGTTTAATCTTTGAAAATGGACATCTAACACTAGAAAATTACAAGGAGTAGTCAATGAACATGAAAAATACTCTCATTTTTAATTATTTTTGAGAAATAACTAAAAAATATCAGAGTTGTTGCCAGAATCTGGATAACGCGAGTGCAATAGAGATGTGATCACACAAGATGAACAAGTGCACACCACATAGATGCCAAAGCAATTTGAAAATAACACAATAAGAGAAATTGCACAAGACAAAATAGAGAAAACCAAAATCTGATTAACATGAAATGGCCAAAATGAAGAATACATATAGGAGAGCTAGTAACTCCAAAAATGGTGGTCAAAGCACCCCAAGAATAGACTCCTCCAAAAACGGTGGTGACAAAGTGCTAAGAATAGAGAAGTAACTCCCGTACCCAAAATAGCTAATCAAAGGAGTCACTTATGACATTCTTATGACACCTTATGACACAAATATGACACACAATCTCTACATAAGCTAGCCTATCCCATGAATGTAGGAAAACTCCATGTATGCACAAATATATAATATTCCCTAATTAATAAATAGGAAAAAATAAAAACCTACACTAATACCCCCCCAAAAGCACAACTTAGGTGGGAAGTGTGGAAATAAAAAATGGGTCCCAACAACTAGGCCTAATGAGGTACCCATGTACAAATGCAATCTCCCATAAGATAGAGAAAAAGAGAAAACCCATAGGAAAAAACTCCCCCCCAAAAGAGAGACACAAAAGAAAAGAAGAGGCTAGAAGGCCCCCCTAAAGATGATGCTACCGCAGATGTAGACTGCACCCCAATAAGAGCTCGTAGATGAATAAACTTGCTCTCGGTGAAAGGTTTGGTGAAGATGTCTGCAACCTGCTCTGAAGACTAGAAAAATATCAAGTCAATGACCTGACTATGAATAAGCTCTCGAATGAAATTCATGTGAATCTCTATGTGCTTGGTCTGTTGGTGCTAAACTAGATTCCTGCAAATCTGAATGGTACTCTAGTTGTCACAATAAATGATGGTGGGCTGCCTGATAGGAATGCCAAACTCAAAAAGAATCTCCTAAAGCTAAATAGCCTCAGTAGCTACATTAATAGCTCCCTTGTACTCTACCTCTATGGATGATAAAGAAATAGCATTATGCTTCTTACTAGACCAACTGATAAGACCAAAACCTAGAGAGAAACTATAACCAGAAGTGGACTTACGAGTCTGTGAATCACTAGCCCAGTCTAAATCTGTATATCCAACCAAGTCAACCTCTATGCCAAATCTATAATGAATCCCATATCTATGTGAACCCTGTATGTAATGCAAGATCCTCTTAGCTACTTTAAAATGGAGCTCATGGGGTTCCTGCATGAATCTGGAGACAGGTCCCACTGAATATGATATGTCAGGCCTGGTGTGAGTCAAGTAGATGAGACTACCAACAAGTTGGCAATACCGAGTGGCATCAACCAATGGTGAAAAACAATCAGCCTCAAGCTTGACTCCTGATAGAAAGGAAGTCAGAGATGGCTTGCAATCAGCCATGTGAAACCGAGCCAATAAGTCGAGAGCATACTTAGGCTGTGCAAGAGAAATCCTTGAATCTGACTGTGAGATCTCAATGGCAAGGAAGTAGTGCAACAAACCTAAGTTTGTCATGTCAAATCTATCTTGGAGAGATGCCTTCACCACTACAATAGCCAATGAAGAACTCTCGATGATCAAAAGGTCATCAACATATAAAACCAAAATCAAGAGCAAATCATCCTGCCGCAAGAAGTAGACATTGGGATCAGAATGGCACCTAGTGAAACCCGCTGTGAGAAGGAAGGAATCCATCTTGGCATACCAAGCTTGAGGGGCCTGTTTGAGGCCATAGATAGATTTCCTAAGTCTACATACTAAAGAAGAATCTTGAACAAATCCTGACAGCTACTCCATGTAGATCTCCTCCTCTAGGTCTCCATGAAGAAAGGCACTCTTCACATCCATCTGATACACATACCAACCATGTGCTGTGGCAATAACCAAGGTGAGTCAGATAGAAGTCATCTTTGCAATGAGTGAAAAGGTCTCTGAGTAGTCAATGCCTGCCACTTGTGAGAAACCCTTGGCGACCAATCATGCCTTGTACTTATCAACCAACCCATCTACTGCAAACTTGGTTCGATATATCCACCTACATCGAACCATCTTTCTTCCCTTAGGAAGTGAAGTCAAATCCCAAGTGTAATTTTTGATTAAGGAAGAATATTCTTCTTCCATAACACTATCCCACTCAGGTACCCCCGATGCCTCTCAAAAAGTTTGTGGATCCAAAACTGTACCAAAGAAGGCATGTGGATCTCTTTGAAAATCCCCCTAGTACGTCTATCATCTGTGGGATCTCCTACCCAAGTGCCAACACTCTCAAGTGTCTGTCTGGCCCAACGTGGCCCAAAAGTGGGTGAGTCAGGTGCTAAATCCTCATCCTCTAACTAACTAGAGGTGGATGACTCTGCATCACTGTCCTCACTGTCTGAACTCGAAGAAGAAGAAGATGTCTTTGGCTCGAGAACCTACTATGGCTGATTTGAATCTAACGAGGAGTCATCATGAAGAAGTAGATCCGATGAGGGAGAAGAAGTGTCAAGTGTTGAGTCTCTAGGACTCTCCTAAAAATGGACACTTCTCTTGATGAACAACTCATGAGTGATGGGATCTAGAGGGTGATATCCCTTAATACCATCTGGATATACTACAAAGATGCAAGGTTTGGACTGATGTTCCATAGCTTTGCATTTTTTCTTCAGAATGTGGGCCATGGCTAGGCATTTGAAAACTCTAAGGTGCTCAAGGTAGCGGTAGTTAAGGTGGCTAAACCACTCATGCCATAATTTGCTAACTCCATTTGAATGAGTTAGAAATGCTGTTGGAGAGGAATCTAATGCAAAATGTGAGAAGGTGTATAACCTAGCTTAGTGATTTTCCCTACCCAGTGCCACTATAGTATCACTATGCAACTCCTTGATAGCCACTGAATCTGGTGAAAACTCAACTCTCATGCCCCGACTAATGTGAGTGATTTGATACACTGATAGGAGATTGATTGAAAGAGAAGGAACACTTAGAACATTATTGAATGTTCCTCCTTCCATTTCAACTGACCCTCTCCCTACAACAAAAACTGATGTGTCATCACTCAAACTAATTGAAGTCATGCTACAAGGCTCTAAAGATGAAAACTCAACTAGTGAAGAGCCCATGTGGTGAGAAGCACCTGAGTCTATGACCCATGAAGATGTAGAAGCTGCAGTTGCTATAAGGGCCTTGCCCTTTTCTTTCTCCTTACCCTTGCCTTTTGCCTTAGTAGAATCTTGGGTAGATGAATTCTACTTGATGGACTCAGGAACACCTATGTTGTTATTCTCTAGAAGATGAGTTAGGTGATCTATTTTTTTCTTCATGCATCTGTGTTCATCATGCCCTGTCTTTTTACAATAGGCACACTTAACCTTCTCCTTCTTAGATTTAGCATTGGAAGAGGAAGTCTCAATGTTGTTTTTGGCAGGATTGGTGTTTTCTTTCTTCTCCTGGTCCTTGTTCTTTTTCTTCTTCTCCTTTGTTGAAGTCTTATCCTTACCATTTCCAACTATCAAGGCTTGGGGTTGAGTAGACTTCATTGTGCCCATCTGAATTAGCTTATCTTGCTCCCTAGTCAAGTCGGCAATGAATGAATCTAAGAAAAGGCATTTTCCATGTAGTGCCAAGGGCACTTTTTGTGGCATGGAAAGTGGAGACAAAGACTAAATAACTTGGACCTAACTTTGTGAGAATAAAAAGGATGAGTTGATCATCTTTCTTCTCTATTCCACATTATTTCAATTGCAATCTAAGGGCCTTAAACTTAGTGAAGAAGTCCTGTAGGGTGTCAAAGTTGCTAAGACTTAGACTTATGAGTTCGTTTTCGAGCTCATGACCTCTCATCTCATCAAGCTTTCCAAATAACTTTTATAAGGTGTCCCATATGTCATTGGGAATTTGGGAGGATTATAGATGGAAGACAAGTTTGGGAGACATAGAAAAACTCAGTAATCCAAAGGCTTCATCACTACGGTTGTACCACTTGACCTTTTTAGCATCAGTGTTGGGTTCTACTTCAGTTACCATGGTGATCCTATACAACCCTTTGCTTCTAAGAATGATTGAAATTTTAACCTTCCATTCATGATAGTTGAAGGGTGTTAGGGGTTTAAGTTGAAAAGAATCTATTTTTAGCTGAATTTAGGTGAAGTTGTGTTGATTGCAAGTTGTGAATTTATGCAGAAAGGATAATGAAAGCAAGTTGTGAAAAATAATCACACCCCCCTGAAATGCTGAGCCTCCCCCAAATATGCAAGTGCATGCTCAAAAAATTTCAGACTCAGCCAAAAATGTGTCTTAGAGCAATCAGTGCAAGACTAAAGCAAACAGGACGTCAGACTCAGCTAAAAATGCGTCCTGAGAGACCCAAAATTTTGGCACTTTATAAACTAGTGCATTTTTGAAAAATAATAAGTCTACACTGTGGATAATTTAATTACAAGCACTTTTGCAAAAAATGGCACCCAAAACTGAGCTACTATTTGCAATATATTAAAGTTATAATTTTCTCGTAAACTAGTGTTTTTGCAAAAAAAACACTAAAACATTAAAAAAAATGCCTGTTATGGGGAGAGAAGGTGGCCTTCCAACCACTCATTGGATTTGACATAGAATGAAGAATTCAAAGGAGGTATTTGTGAGGGGGGATTGGCCTCTTTCCAACCCGGGCCTCACCCTTCGTCTTCGATAGGCGAAGATACAAGTTTTAATTGAAAACCTCCAAAAATACCAAACTGTCTAAAAAACTGAATACTCAGTCAAATTGACTGATTTTTGTTTTGATAAATCAATTTTCACTAAAAATTTTCAGTTAAAGACAGAATGGACAGAATGGCAAAGTGATTAAAGGTCCACATGGGACGCCAAATAAGAAATGAGCGCCATTTTCTAGAAAAAAATAGCACGCAGAATTGTCTTACAAACAAGGGTGCAGTTTTGGTTTGGCTGGTCAGAAAAGACAAAGATATTGAATTTTCACCTCATAGATCTCAACGTATAGCAGAAAAACATAAGAGAAGAGACAGACCAGGTGCAGAAAAAAATGCCTAGTGACTTGGGATGCCAAACCAGAAAAAAGCCCCTGATTTTGCTTAAAAAAACTTGCAGACTTGCTAGAAGGATGCCGTATGGCCAGATGACATGGCTGGAACTGACAGCTACTGCTGCTCCTTGCTGGAAAGGAGGTTAGCGCATACCAGAAGTGTGGCGTGGCAGAAGTGAAGCTGAAGTTGGCACAAAAGTGAAGCTAAAGTTGGCATAGAAGTGAAGGCCAGAAGCTTGGCTGTAGAAGGATGCTGGAAGGACAGCTTTTTGGATTTGCTGCTCCTCCCTCTGTTGATCCACACAACAATGGCACCCAAGAAGAGAAACAGATGAACCAACCCTTGAAAAAAAGACATCCAAGACACCCAAAGGCCAAGGATACCAGAAATGATATTGACAGATTTTTTTATTATAGAGTAAATCTAGAATAAAAAAATAAAGAGAACTCCACTCCTCTTGATTCCAAAATAAACTAAAAGCATAATCACACACAAGATTACCGGGTTAGCTCTGATACCATATCGGAGTTGTTGCCAGAATCTAGATAACACAAGTGCAATGGAAACATGATCACACAAGATGAACAAGTGCACACCACATAGATGCCAAAGGAATTTGAAAACAACATAATAAGAGAAATTGCACAAAACAAAATGGAGAAAACCAAAATTTGATTAACATGAAATGGCTAAAATGAAGAATACATATAGGAGATCTAGTAAGTAACTCCTCCACAAATGGTGGTCAAAGCACCCCAAGAATAGACTCCTCCATAAAAGGTGGTCAAAGCACCCCAAGAATAGACTCCTCTAAAAAAGGTGGTGACAAGGTGTTAAGAATAGAGAAGTAACTCCCATACCCAAAATAGCTGATCAAAGGAGTCACTTATGACATTCTTATGACACTTTATGACACAAATATGACACACAATCTCCACATAAGCTAGCCTATCCCACGAATTTAGGAAAACTCCATGTATGCACAAATATATAATATTCCCTAATTAATAAATAGGGAAAAATAAAAACCTACACTAATAAAAAATAAATCACACCACCAACTGAGGCCATAAAATTGCTTGAGTTCAAAAAACATTATAAATGTGCCCTTGATTTGCTAAAATAATCTTGCACAACATAGGTGATTATACATATTAAATATATTAAGTTTGGATCATGGAAAACATGGAAAATGTTAAAAGACTTGTATGACAAGAAACCTACATACAAGAAGATTGACCTTCTTATGTCACTTTTGAACAATAAATTGGTAGATAATAAAGATATCTCTGAATATCTTTCATGCATGAAAATACTAAAACAAGAATAATACACAATTGATGGTAAAATTGATGATGATATGCTGATTTCCATCACATTAAATGATCTTAATTCTGCATACATCAATTTTTTTGAAATGCTACAGCTTAGTGATAAGCTTAATAGTGCCACTTTTGACTCTATTTGTGAGTTATTAACTCATCATGAGAGATAGTTTGTAAGGAAGAAGAGTACTCCTATTGAAGATGATCACTATACAAAGAAGAGGTTCCATCATAGAGATCATCATCATGTATAATGATAGTTTCAAAAACACTCTCTGAAACACTCTTCAAGTCATTCTCTGAGGCACTCTCCACACTATTCTAGATAGTCTCCACATCATTCACATCGACACTCTCTAGGGTCTTTCAAATGCAGGCATCACCATAAGCACTCTTCTCATTGTTATTCTATTGATTCAAGTTCTTTTGGATCTCATAGACACAAGAAAGAACCCAAATGTTTCAAATGTGGTGGTATTGGACATCTTATACATGTTTGTCCTTTTTGATGACCCTGTTCTCCACATAAAAAGAAAGCTAAAGAAAATTATGTGGATCATTATAGTGGTATATCTTCTAATTACTCTAGTTATTCAAGATATTCTAACACTTCATCTTATTAGGAGATGTCCCTCATGGCCAAGGTCTATGGTTCTAATGGACCTGACAACATATTTTGAGTGATTAGTGACTAGAGGTTAGAGGATCAGTTGGAGGCTGGAGGACTATTCCCTTTTTCAGTTAGCTATTCACTCAAAGTTTGGGTTCATGATTGAATTATAATTTTGGCTTGTGTTTTTGCTTTTAGTTTCATTTTTGGCTTTCTATATCTGATATTTATGACATGGAGTAGGCAATGTTTATTTGATTTTGTTTCTCTTGATGCACAACTTCTCACCTCTCATCTGATAGGGGAGTATATATTACATTTGTTGATTTTTGATCACTCATTGGTCATAGTATGAGTTGATAGTGGTTACTAGCATCTTTAGTGTTGAGCAAAGGTCATCAATATTTATTAGACATCAGGGAGATGTGCCATACATAGTATAGGTTTGTCACTTGGATGGGTTCCTATGTGGGACCTTATATAGATCAATATAGTTGGATGGGGTTTTGATCAGGTTCTGCTATAGTACAATATGATGATCATAGGGGATGAGTAGGTGTTGATCATGTTCATTAACCTTTTATTTCATAACTCACTGGGTGGGGTTCTGTATGGAGTGGCATCAGTTTTGATCAGTACCAAGAGATATAATGTACCACTTGTAGTTGCATTCAAGTTTCCTTTGATGACTTCAGAGTCATTGATTTAGTTATTTCATCACCCCATTGGATCAAGGGGGAGTTTGTTGGGATTATTTTTGATCCAAATTAATTTATTATTTAGTTTTATATTATTCTTTAGTTTCACAGGTTAGTTATACCCATCAATTGGTTGTCATGAACCAACTCTCTGTAAGCTTTTTAAAAATCTTTCATTGTAAAAAAATAAATATTATAGATTTACATTATATACATCCTTTTCTAGTTATTACTCCCATTCCTAGTTGTATCACACCACCTCTTGAGGGAGTAGGCTTGATAAGTTAGGTCTTTATGCCTATTTTACAAGTTTATGATCTAATTATCTTGTAATCTTATTCTACAATATTTATATAAGTTTATGAGCTTGTTTGGGATGAGGGGTTAATTTTGATGATTATATGAATGTTTTTCAACATTTAACAGTATATAGTGATTTTTTTAAAATATTAAATGAAAGAAGAACATTTTGATGGGGAATCAAAATTTATGAAAAATTATTAACATATCTATTAAATATTTTTGATTGAAAATATATTTAATATTTATTTATTTAAACATGAATTCTTATAATTTTTGAAGGGTAATGTTGAATGGGGCATTGTTATAAAAACTTTATTTCATAAAGAAGGTCAACCATCAAATTTAACCTCTATTTAAAACCCAATATAATTCAAAAAGTTTATATAACCAAGAGAAGATGTATATTTGTTATGTTTTTAAATAATGTAAAATAATTTGAATAGAATTTAAATTGATTATAAAAAATAGAAAAATTAATAAAATGGTATTTTTTAAACACAAATATTCTCTTCCATTTTATTGTGGCATTTTAAAAATCAGAGGGATATTGGTATGCTCAATAAGAATGCTTCGTCCCAAAAAAGAATTAAAATTTATTTTCCTCAAATAATATAAACATTGATTTATTGTTTATTTTATAATATGGTAAATATTAATTAATATAACTTCTCATTGGGTACCACTTCTCAAGGTTTCTAAGTTTTTCATGTTAACACAAGGTAATTGGATCAAAATGGGAGATAAAGCTTTTATGGAGTTTTAAAAATTTCTTAGAGTCAAATAAGTTTGGGACCAAATTAAGGCCATCAAGTAAATTGAATTGAGACTCACCATTATATTTGACACCTCCTTAATTTTTTAAGATCACTATAAATTAATATTTTAAATTTAGAAGGAAATGGTTGAGAGGACTCAGGGCTTACAAGAATGCCTTAATATGGTTCCTTGCAAGCTCAAGCATGTAAACTAAAAGTTATGTGATGCACCCTTGATTCTTCATGAGTTATCTCAAGCCCTTAATAGCATAAGTAATTATAAATCCTTGGGAATATATGGATTCCCTTATGAATTCTATAAAGCCACCTAGGAGTTTGTTGGGCCCAACTTGCTCCAAGTTTACAAAGAGGCTCTTCAAAAAAGATCATTTAGTTTTTTTATTAATTAAGGAAATATTAAATTCATACCTAAGGCTATAGACCCACAATTTATCTTTAGTTGGCACCTAATCACTCTATTGAATGTGTCTTATAAGATACTCATTAAAGCTCTTGCTAACTACCTTTGACTCATCTTTCCTGCCATTGTTAGACAAGAACAAATTGGTATTATCAAAAATATACATATTCTTGAAAACTTTATTATTTGGGAAGGTATTAAATGCATGAGATAATCTCATAAAAAAAAACATATTTCTCAAAATTTATTTCAATAAATATTATGATAGGATTAAATACCGTGTCATTTTGGCCTTGATCCAAGCTCTTCGCTTCAACCAATTCTTTATTTCAGATGTCAAAACCCTCTTTAGGGATGTATCATACCATATGAATATAAATACTTTAAAATTTTATTGATTAGCCTTTATTTATCCATACACAAAAGTTGGCCCCTTTCCCCAACATTATATGTTTTATCTTCTAAAGTACTTGGATATTTGTTGGATTATCATGTTGAGCAAGGTCTCATCTGAGGTATTATTCTTCTTGACCAATCCTATCAACTCATAAATATACACTTTATATATGATACTTTAGTCACTTTGAATGATCAAGAAAATTTATTCAAGGAACCTATGCAATGTCTTGACACTTTTTGCCTAGCTACTAGCTCTAACCTAGAGTGGAGTAAAACCCAATGTTTTAGACAAAGTATGATATCCATGCAAAATTGGTTGCTTATATATAAGATAAAATAGATTAAAAGAGAGAAAAAATTCAAGTTTATATGCATTCCATTTTCCTTTGGTATCTTCCCTATGGAGATGTGACAGTATGCCATAAATAGAGTGGAGAAAAAAGTGGAATATTTGGTCACTAAACCCCATTGTATGGTGGGCAAGTTCAAGGTGTACACTAAAATTTTAAAAACTAATCATGTATATTATTTATCTTATTGGTCCCCTTTAAAGCCTCTTATTGCAAGTTAGCTAATATTATTAAAGGATTTATTTGGTCTAATAAGTAAACATGGGATTTCCACATAGTTGCTTGGGATATTTTTTGTCTTCCTCATGATAAAGGAGGTATGAGAATTAATAACATCTATAAATAAAACATTTATTTATGTGACAAGTGGGTGGTTAGATATATTTAACGTAATGAATCTTGGAAAATCCTCCTATTCATTATATATCATTTGTATCTCTTTATGGTAAATCTATCTAGAAGAGCATTAGTTTTCATACTTATAATCATGACTACTTTGGTCAAAAGAAAGGCTATTTTGTGGCTAAAATCATATAGAAAGATTTTGAGGATGTTAATTATCATTTAAAATGGGTTAGTGATGGCATTCATAGTGGTATTTCCTTTAGTGACCACAGTCTTTAGTGGTCTTCCATCATAACCAATACTAGTCTTTTGTTGGTAGAATTGTCTAATATAAAATCCTTGAAGATTTTTTAGAAAGGGATTCATACTATAAAGGATTTTCGTTCTAATTTTTAATGGTATCCCTAGCCTATTATAAAATAAAAATTCAATTTAAATAAATATGACTTACCATTTATTGTTTGAATTCATGAGTTAATGCCATATGCCATGCTCACAAGTTGGGTCTTCAACCTCCACACACATGGTGGAAAGATCAGAGGTGGAAATGTGACACCCACTTAAATAATTATTCTCAAATCCTCCTTTATTAGGTGATGAGTGAATTTTCATCAAATCTTGACAAGCTCAATAGGTTCTAAAACCTTAACTCCTTGCCTATGTCATGGCTTTCTTTATTCGATAAAATTTAGAAGGCCAAGCTTGAACCCAAACTAGCTCATTTCCTCTGATGTCTAGTCTATAAAAGTATTCCATTTTTGGCCCATATTTATCACCTTATAATTTATCATCCATATATCTAACCAATATAAAACTTTATTCTTTCAAGCAAACCTTTTAGATGTGTCCCAAATCCTAATTTATTTGGTAGTGGATACACAATATTCTTCAATCCTACCATCCTGAGCCTTTTTCACGATGCTTGGCCCTACTTGGGGATTATACTAATTACCCAAATTATATATATTTTTATGTAATTTATTCATAGTTGTTATTATATTCAATTATGTAAAGTTATAATTTATTCTTTGTTTAAAAATGAGGAATGTTCTTATCATTTATCTATTAATAAAAATGTTTCTATATTATATTTAGTCTACATGTAGATTCAAATTAAAGTAGAAAAAGTTGCCATGGGGATGATACATTTAAGATTTATTTGAGTCATGGGGGAGTGCTCCCTATAGTATGAGTTGTGTTGTCCAAATCATCCACTATAGGGCCTGCCACCTCTAACACCTAGACACCATTGGAGTTAGTCTCATAGTTACAGTTAGTTTTCCACTTCCCCTCAATGGAGGGATTGAGATCATCACCACTGCATGAAAAAAATGATGTGAGTCCTTCCCATTGGGGGTTAATACTTGGCCCTTTTGGCACTATGGTGCAACCTCTTTATAGATGGGACACTATATTTTTGGATCCTTCAGGCCTCATAAATGGTTCGGTGGTTCTATATCCTCCCTCAGCTAAACCTTCCTCTTAGACCACTCTACCACCTAAGGATGATCTTCCTTCTAGTTTGGAAACCTATTCTTAAGTTTATTATATGTGTGATATATTTTTAGTGTTGTGTGGTTATCATGAATTTTCTAGTGTTGATATGTTGTTATTTTTTTGTCATGTTTTGAGCCAACATTTTCCTCTAACAATGAGTTTGAGTTATGCATACCAATTGATTGATTTAAAGTGTAACATTTTGTATATTATTATTTGATTAATAATAGTCACATTGAAGCATTTCAATAGTAATAAAATACATTAGAACCAACCATATTGAATTTAACCAAATTATTTTATCTTCAAATTAGACCATATCCATAAATCATGGGTCAAAATAGATGCTTAGAAAGGAACATTAGTTATCAAGTAACTAATTTTGTGGCCCCAAATTTAATACAAAAATAAAGAATAAGCAACAAATAAATTTATCCATGATTTTATAAATGCAGATGAAATTTTGATCAAAATGGATTTGATTATGTGATTACATCAAAAATACCCAAAATATCACTCCACTAATTAAGATCTAGAGCCATTAGGATAAAATGCAAATATATGAATGAACATTAAAATTAACACTATAATCCTAAATATAATTACTTCAAACCAAGATTAAACATATAAAAAGACTAAAGGATTTAGATTGAGATTACATTAGACTTAGATTTGTAGCATTATGGTATCTTGATTCATTAACTTGGATGAACTAGTTGATCATGTGGGCATGAATACTCTATGGATTTAATGGTTAATTTCAATGGAGTATTAGATTTTTTTATATATAACATGGAGGGAAGAATCTATGGATAGATTTCAAAGTTGGGTTGTTGAGATCTATGGTGTAGGATTATCCAAGGAATTAAAAATTCCTTGGAGGATTCTAGAGGAGAGAAGGTTCTAGAGGCAGAAACCTATAGAATATCTTTGAGAGGTTTAATCATAATTAGGTATGGAGTAGATAAGTGATTAGGGGATTATAGACAATCTATGGGGGTAGGCTTGTAGGAAAGCCTAGGAGTAGGTAGGTAGGTGGGCCACAAGAGTTTAAAATTCCCAAATAATGGATAGGTGGGATTAGGATAAGATTAAAAAATGATTAGGGGAATGAATAGATTGGTAGGGATAATATAAGGTTAATGAATGAATAATATTGAAGGGGGATATTAGATAAATAAATATAAGGGGTGATATTAGGATGAAATTAGAGGGAATAAGTAAGATAAGTAGGATTAGTGTCGACTAATAGTAATATTAGTAATGATAAATGAAGCGAGCGAATTTAGGTACATATATTTTTTTCCTCTTTGAAAGGGCATTGTGAGTGGATGAAGTATAAGAAGTAATGGTATTTCAAATAAAAACCATTTCATGGATGAATGTTAGTATATATGATGCCCCCTCGAGGGGACATGCAAAGAAGAATGAGATGGATAGTCACTTAAAATAAGAAATGAGGGGTGGGATGCAATAGATAAATAGAGGGATGGAATGTGAGATATTGAGATATATGATGAAAAAGAGGAGATGAACATCAGAAATGAGTTATAAAGTGATGATGCCCCTAGAAAAAACATATGTATAAGGAGGGAGAATGATTGTGTTACAATTATTGACACATTTGAATGGGAAATTTTGAGCCAAAATGGTTTGATTATGCGATTACATCAAAAAAATCCAAAATATCACTTAATTAAATAAGATATAGAACCATTAGGATAAAATGCAAATAGATAAATGAATATTAAAAACACCACTTTAATCCTAAAGTTAATTGATCCAAACCAAGATTAAACAGATAAAAATACTAAAATATTTGGATTGAGATTATCTTAGACTCAAATTTACAACATTATGATAGCTTGATTAATTTATTTGGATAGAATAGTTGATCATGTGGGCATGAAAACTCTATGGATTCAATGGTTAGTTTCAATGGAGGATTGGAGTTGTTTATATAGAACATGGAGGGAAGAATCTATGGCTATATTTCAAAGTTGGGTTGTTGAGATCTATGGTGGAGGATTATCCAGAGAATTGAAAATTCCTTGGAAGATTTTAGAGGAGAGAAGGTTATAGAGGTATAAACTTATAGAATCTCTTTGGGAGGTTTAATCATGATTAGTGATGGATTAGATAAGTGATCAGCGGATTATAGAGAATTTAGGGGGTAGGCTTGTAGAAAAGCCTAGGAATAGGTAGGTAGGTGGGCCATGAGAATTTAAAATTTCCAAATAATGGATAAGTGGGATTATGATAATATTAAGAAATGACTAGGGAAATTAATAGATTGGTGAGGATAATATAAGTTTAGTTAATGAAGAATATTGAAGGGGAATATTAGATAAATGACTAGAAGGGGTGATATTAAGACATAATTAGAGGGAATAAATTAGATAAGTGGAATTAGTGTTGATTAATAGTAATATTAGTGATGATAAATGAAGTAAGTGAATTTAGGTATATGTAGTTTTCCCTTCTTTGAAAGGTAATTATGAGTGGATGAATTATAAGGAGTAATGGTCTTTCAAATAAAAACCATTTCATGGATGAATGTTAGTAGATATAATGTCCCCTCGAGGGGACATATAGGGAAGAATGAGATGGATGGTCAATTGAAAGAAGAAACGAGGGGTGGTATGCAATGAATAAATAAGGGGATAGGCTGTGAGATGTTGAGATAAATGATGAAGAAGAGGAGATGGACATCATCAATGAGCTAAAAAGTGATGATGCCCCTAAAAAATATGTATTCATAGGGAGGGATAATGATTGTGTTATGGTTTTTGACACATCCCAAGGGGGAATCAAATATAACATGATGATGATAATATAAAAGTCCATAAGTATTCAACTTATCCCAAGCAAGGATGCATGCAAAGGAGAGTTTTAAGACAAGATATTAATGATGGGTATAGATTAAAGATAAAGTTGAGTGATATGAGGAATGAGATGAGAGAGAATAAATGATATGATTGAGTGACCAAAAGATGCAGGGGGATGATTAGATGACAATACAATAAAATCAATGAGTCATAATGTAATTAATAGCGATGATGCCCCTATAAAGCACACATGAAAGGGGGTAATGGATGATGATAAAGTTATGCCTCTAGTTATTCCCCAATCTAAAGAAGAGTCATAAAATTTAAATGATGTATTGAACAGTTAGTGATAAGGGATGATTGATGGAAGAAAAGATGCATGTTATGATATATTGTGACCAACTGATAGGTATAAGTGATTGATGAAAATACTAGGGAGATGATTTTAGGGATGGATATTGGTTGATATACTGATTAATTATGGCTTATATATTTTAAAGATGCAAAATAAATGATGGGGGAAGAGGAAAAAAAGTGGCCGAGCTGACCTTAGGCACACCATGTGACTGAGCACTATCTACATGGTCTAAAAAGACCTCAAGCCAATGTAGTTTAGAATAAATGATAAATGATGAGAGAGATAAGAGGATGATGATGATGATGATGATGATGGATGTTTATACATGTTATTGGTTATATATAAGATGTGACTTAAATGAAGATAAATGATTTTGGAAAGGAGATGTCAGATGTTGATGACTAGAGAGTTGATAGATAAAAGCTTAGGCTGGGATGATTGACTTGATGATGGGATAAAGATGATTAGGAGAAATGATCAAACCATCATTGTTATAATAAATTTCATCATTTTTTAAGGAATACAATAAATATGGCAATTGATAGTATGCCTCATGATATAAGTATGACCAAAAGGACATGGTACTAAAGTGTGTCATAAAATAACTAACTTTGCATCATCAAGGGCACTTATAAGCATTATTATAGCGTTAGTGACCTCATAACATCCTCGTTCATTTCCTAATAGTTAAAAAAATACATGATGAAAGACTATAAAGAAACATAAATAGATAAACAAGATATATACATGATGCAAATAATTCAAACAAATTGAGCATACTAGTAACACACATAAGTATTTATATGTAGTGTCATTATGTCTTGTCTAATGGTCTAGATGAGAGTTGACAGGATGTTTAATTAAGTGATTTTGGATTAAGGATAAGGACTAGGAAGAAATTAATGATTTGGATGAGGATAAGGATCTGGATAAGGATATGGATGGGGACTAAATGAGGGACTAGAAATAGGATAAGATTGTGGAAGATAATAGGAAAAAATGACTAGGATGATAAGATGACTAAGCCATTATATAGGAGGATAGGTATATTGAGGACATCAAAAAATATGACATATGACAAGGCAACTAGGTTATTTTGGAATTTTGTGGATTTTATATATTTTTTGGGTTTTTAACATATTTCAATTTTTAGGTATTTTTAGAATATGTATGTACACTACATAAATAGGTTTAATAAAAAAGGGAATATGTATGTAGGATAAGGATTAAGGGATGAAATAATGGATGATATGACAAAAGGATTAGGAATATTATAGAAAGGGGATGAGGACCAAGTAAGAATTGAATAGGGATTGCCAATGACCACATCATGAAGGAACCAGATGTCTATTGACCTGAGTGTTCATTATAGGATATGCCAAGATGATTCCATAACATTTCTCAAGACACCTTCAATTCCATTATGAAGGCCAAGACTAGAAGAAAGGATGGACATAATAGGATGTAATATATGATGTCATATAATGGATAAAGGGATAGGATATGTATGGGATTATGTGTATGAAATGGATTTCCCCCCAAGGGTTGAGGTACAATGTAGATAATAGATTATTTTACCATGATGCCAAAGATTGGTTTTAATCATGGTACTTGCCCAAGGTGCTAGAAGACTAGTTTTCACCATTGGATGAATGATTTTTTTTGAATTTTTAGATGGCATCCTAATTTATTGGATATAAGTATGAGATGCAAACATTTGTGAAATTTTTAGCCAACACCTATTCAGAATATGTGTGATGCTTGATCATGTTGTCACCACTAGATGTATTAATGTCCTTATTCAATGATTTTTTACTATGACCTCTCTAGATATCTAGGCCAGGTACATTCGTTACCTATATAAGAGATAATGCTACCCAGGAAGGTGATATGATACATGGGTTGGTTTACATCTTGATGTTGATGGGGGTGTATAGGACTTGAATGGATGGTATGATCTTGAGAGGAAAGTGTGATGAATGATTGGGAAGTGGGAATAGTAATCACATACATAATTTGAGACATTAGACATTCCTCATTTGATTGGTTCTATGTGATAAAATATTTCAATAGATCTAAGATGCTTTGACATAATTCTTCTTTGATCCTATCATTGAAAATATTATTTACCATATGGATAATGATTTTGACATTATTTTGATTTGATAATTGCATTTGACTTTAACTTCCCCCTAGTGCCTGATATTGGGGCTTCACCAGAGGATATTGATTTTTAACTTGATAGATTGTGATTATTTTGACATTAACAGTCCCCTAGTGCCTGATATTGGGATTCACTAGGGGAAGAAACTTCTTGATTAGTTTGATGATTTGAATTTTTTTTATTTTTACTTGATGGATCAAAGGTAATATGGTCTTAGACCTTTATATTTTTAGCACATATTATTTTTCTCAAGGAAGGGTCCAATGATGTATACTCCTATTCATCCCTATGTAGGATGGTGATTAAATGATCATTGATAGGAAAAAGGGGTCTATGATGAATGAAGGTGGGGGATATGGTATAATTAGGTTAATGAGTGCTGATGGGGAAACATGGTCTTCATAAGGGTTCCTATAAGACCTAGTTTTGACATCTAAGAATATTTCTTCAAGATCAATAAAATGATCACTAAGATGATCTAAAAGACACATGTTCAAGGTAGGATCAGATCCATTCTGACAATATTTGATAGATAAAGCTTATTAAAACTTGATAATGACTTCATCATCTTGATTGGGATCAAAAGATATGCTTGGTGATTGATTATTATCCAAATTATAGGTATCTTGAAAAGGGTAGACATACTCATCATTTATTCTAATATCTATAAGGGATGATGCTTTTGATGAGGACCCTGATTTATATATTAGCGTTGAACATGATCTTGATGGATATAACACTTGTATTGAATATGATGCTAACTCTAATGTAAAAGATACAATGCTTCTAGTAGAAGATTTATTTTTTGCAATTGAACTCTCAATATGGGGTTTTTGATATGGTGGATGAGGGGGAGATGATGGAGGAATAATGGATTTTCCAAGGATAGGCCCATGAAACAAAGACTCAAGAGGGAAGTAAGGACTAGGCTCATGGGGAATAGACTCATTTTTTATGGAGGATTTATTGAAGATGGGGGACCATGGAATATGGATGTGGTGTATTGACCTTAGCTTGGAAGGTGAAGGGATTAATCATGATCAAGAATATAATCTTGGCATTCTTCTTGTTCACCCATGGATATAGACTCATCTGGTTCATCCTTAATTTATATGTCACCATGATCGATGAGGTCTTAAACATATATTTATAAATTAAAACATTAATTAATGATATGCCCCTAGGTTTGACGATATGCACATTAGTGGTTGGTGTTATACTAAGAGGGCTTATGATTAGAAGGATTAAGATGTCATATGGGTTAATAGACCATCATGTTAGTTATGATAAGTTATTAGAATATGGATTCTAAGGATATAAGAAGATGAGCATATGGGCTCTCTTTATTTTGTGACTTAGATGTAGAAGCATTGGAATTTAGATCAAATGATTGCTGACATGACTAGGTGGGTAGACTAGTAGTAGATGAGGTGGCCATGATTGGATTCTTTTTGCTAGTGTAAGAAGGGGTAGACAACTGGATATGATTAGTGGAAGGAGGGTTTGAATGGGACTTACATGGATGGGTTTGAAATGGATGTAATGGTGGGTGGATGGGGTATAATTCTGTAAGACATGGATTGGTCATCTCAAGGAGGAGAGAAAAGAGCACATCCCTATTGGTGATGAGAGATTGTTCAATCAGGGTATTGACCAAATTCATTTTAGATACCAAGGATGAATATGGGAGAAAGTATGAATGATTTAATTTTCCATCCCTAATCGATAGGTGTGGGGGATGAATGAAAATACTAAGGGATGAATATGGGATGTGTGATACAAATTTTGACAAAGGCTTGATTTAGTGCAATCTCAGGTTTGACTTAATGATATGAGATGTTTGATGGGATAAGAAAATATATAAGTAGATTAATTTAGGGTGTGAGCTAGACCTTGATGAGGTTGATTGGATTTGACTGGGTGAGCTATAACAAGCTCTAAGATTGGATGAAGGGCTAGACTTCCCCAAGAGAATGATTTCAACTAGGATTGATAAGATGAAGTCTAGATCAAGAATAAGATGATCAACCCAAATAGGATGAGATGATTTGATTTGATATATGGGTATGATTGTGATTATGATTCAAACTTGACTAGATATAAATAATCTAAAGGATGAGGACCTTGATATGATAATAATGTTAGCTAATGAAGATGAACATTGAAGTATGAATATAGAATTGATAGGAGGATAGGAATAGATAAAGGGATGACTTGGGTTAGAATAGGATTAGGACTTGGTTTTCAAGGTAACAAGGCAAGATAAGATCAAAATAAATGATTGGTTATGGGTAAAGTGGACTTAGGACAAGATGTGAAGGGCTAGATGTGATTAAGCTATGTAGGTAATGTGGATGGACAAGACTAGAGTAGGAGGTGATCAAGATTAGCTAAGGTGGACTAGATAAAGATGATGTTAGGGATGATTAATTTTAAGGCTAAGTGAAGAATATGAGGTTGGACTATGATAAAATGTGATGGAGGGATGACAAAACTTGATTAGGATATGCAAGTGAGGGGGGTATGACCAATGATGGGTGGATGCAACTAGACTAGGATGGGATTAAAACAAGAGGGTGATGGGAGATAGGATGAGATAAATAAAAGGATATACAAAGATAATATGTATAAATGGATGATGATAAGGATGTAAAAAATTCTATAATGATGATGCAAGGATATACAGGATAATGATTATATGTAGAAGACCTAAATATGTGTATATAGGTTTGGATAAAAGGATTACTTGGATCACAAAAAATACTAGTCTAGCATGACACTCACCAAATCGATCAGAACACAAACTTATGATTAGTAAACTCAAGGGTGTATAACTTGACGATTTCACCATCTAACTACTTCATGGGTGAGGCTATAGGCCAGTGACCCATTATAGAATCTCCCAAACCCTCTCAATCCTATCTAGACATGATGGTAACTTGGGAGCTGATATTAACTCTAGTAGCAAGTTGCCTATTATGGCTGATGGTCCTATGCTAGGATGAACTGGCTCTCTAAGGGTGTCCTTGATATACACTAGGTATGGTGGGGCCTAAGTTCATATAGAGTGATGTCTAATGCCTAGTTTAGAGAATTAACTCTTCCCCTTCATAGATGACCTATATGGGGTCAACTGCTTAGCCTAATGATAGATGTCCCTAATATTTATACTCTTCCAGAACATAGAGTGTGGATTAGTGCATGGTGGTGAAATCCACTATCACTATCACCTTTAAGACTATGTTAAGTGTGTGTGTGTGTGTGTGTGTGTGTGTGTGTGTGTGTGTGTGTGTGTGTGTGTGTGTGTGAATTAAACATCATGTATCCAGTATAAAATGAAATGGGAGGGTTTATGAGTGGTTTTTAATCCTCTAAGAATCACTGCAAGGACCCAAAGAGGAGAACATACACCACCATGTCCCTTGAGTGATAGATAAGAAAAATAAAAGAGATTAATTAACCAATTAATTAAGATGTGAGATACATATAAGAATATATAATATATATACAAAGGAATTTAGATAACATAATTTAATTAAAACAATTTTAGACAAAAATGAGTTTTAAGATGTTAAAATATTTTTGATAGGTGGCCTACAAGAAAATGATTAGTATTTTGATTGGCAGTCATGAAAGGGAAACCTAGAAGATAAGTGAGTAGTGGTTTTGATTGGTAATCCACATAATTCATAGAATAGAAAAGACATTTCCCTGATTAAAGTGATTCTAAACCCTGTATTTATAATTTAAAGATATTAACCAATAAACTAAACAATTCCAAAGACTATAAAATCATATATCACTAATATTTACACAATATGAAAACTTTTAATATGACATCATGACTAAAAGAATGGTAGTATTATGAAAAGATAAAATAATGGATAAATATTTTATTTCTAGATGATCCTCTACTATGCCTTCCCTTCTAAGAGCACATAATTAATTACACAGAGAAATCCCCTATAACCTTGGTTAGCTCAAGATAGTTTAACACCTAAACTATTAAAATAAGATGCCAAGGTGGGTTATGTGACCAATTATTTTCCTCTAAAATAGAGAATGATAGGATAAACCTGCAAGTAAAAGGTCACTGGATAACTTTGTCAACTTTGAGAGAAATCCCAATGTCATGACTATCAATGGAAATACCATGAATTTCAGGTCAATATCATGAGTCTTAGAGTGGTGATATTGTAGTTTAACAATCAAACACTAAAATTTGGACTAGTCCTATTTTCTACACATAGAGGATAAAAATCTAAGTTTTTAATATAAAAATATATAATATCAACACACATAGATCAATAGACAATGAACAAGATGGGATATTTTATGATAACATAGAGACCCTATAAAATCATGACTAGGAAGATAATATTACTATTAATATTGTGATTTAATAGTTTTGGGAATATTGGAGTCTTATTCCTAATTTAGTGAAGGGTCTATAAAGAATAAATTAGTAAATAATATTGAAATAATAAGATTACTAATTTGTATAATTTACTGTGCCTTTCAAACCTTTCTAAAAATATCAATAAATGAGGAGAAATACAACTTAGCTTAAAACTAGACTAAGGTGACTGAGACAAAGGCTAAAACTAACTATGCAAGATTGGGACAATGTCATGAACCAAGATCTAACTTTCATTTAGTGAAAGGATAGGAGCACTAAAAATAAGACACTGTAGGGTTTGGTGCTATAGTCTAGGTCCTACCGCTATTTTCCAAACTAGTCACAAAGATCTAAGTTTTTAGGGTTTTGACTGTTGTCCCTATGTGAGCCTATCTATGAAATTTTGGATCTTGAATGCTAATGAATCTCCTTTTAGAGTTGATTTAATATTCAACCCTAGATATTCATACTTCTTGGATAAAACATGAGAAAAGAGGGGGGTTAGTGTGTGTAAAATTCACTAAACATGTATCTACACCCCTTGTATGGGCATGCTACCTACATAACAATACTCCAAAGAGGGACCAAGCCATATGTAGTTCTCCCACTTGATGTTCCTTATGTAATAGTGTTATGCAGATAAAAAATGCCAAATTGAGAGTGATTGAGGTGGCTAGGGATTGGTGTGAGGGTTTTAATATGCTAGTAACTATATTGGATGGTTGTATGTAGAGAATAAAGAAATTTGCCTTAGTGGTCTTGCTTGTATTTTTTCTTGCTTTGTAATATTTTCCAACCCCTTCTAAATGAACTTTGAATGGGATTTTATAGAGATCTATTGGTCATGGGTTAAATGTATTAACACGAGGTTGACACAATGAAGAAGAAGAATCTAAAGGAAATGGTCATATGGGATCGAAATGTGATTGAGTAGGAGTATTGGAAATGGGACACCCTAGGGTCCAATACTATCATTCAACCTAGCACTCCTATCCTATAGGCTTGCGACCTAGGGGATGGAACTAACATGGGAAATGCATCCTTACTAAGGTATAATCAGGTCTTGAAAGTATCAAAATGATTGGGAATAAGCAAAAAGGTGTCTAGAAGGATCATGAAAGCATGCAAGAGGGACCTATGGGTTTTGTGTCACAAGCCACACTTAAGCTACCAATTTTTATATTTTATATGACTATATTTTCCCCTCTTTTATTTTAGTGATGTAGTAAAGTGAAATACTAGGATAAAGGAAAAGTATAAAATATACCTAAACTTACCTATAAGGGTGAAGCCTATGAAGCTATGTGATGCTAGGTCTACATAAAGAGAGCACATTGTGAAGTGTAAATCTACAAGAGAAAATAAAAAGTAGATTAGTTCTTACTAGATATGCTATATCTAGAATAATAATGTACAAAGTTGGGTAAGAGAGAGAGGAAGAGAAAGGAATAAATACACCTCATCGATTATGCAAACTAATATAAAACTTATGATGCTGAGTGATGTTAGATGATTCTAAGTAATACTATGTATGTTTTATACCAAGAGTAATATTGTGAACAGAGCTAAGTTCTCAATTCCTTGAGAGTGGCTCAAGAATGCAAGGATATCCCTTTGGCTCCATCATCACCCACTAAGTGAGGCTATGTGATCATGCATGTGCTAATCGATGTTTGGAATATGTGTCTAATCCATTTGAGTAGGTGGCTCAAGAATACAAAAGGCTAGTTATACCTTTGGCTCCATCATTTCCCACTAAGTGAAGCTATGAACTAATACTAGTATGAATCTATGTCATATGAGATGGCTCCTAAAGCCCATGAATGCTCTATAATTTGATAATGTGGCATGGATATCCAAATGTGTACTAGAAACAAGCCAATCTTGGCCACTTTGGAAGGAGGAGAATAGGCTTGTATGAAAGCCACTCTGAAATTGGAAACTTAGGCATATGTGGAAGCCACTCGAGAATGTAGAGGTTAGGATTATATGAAGACACTATGAAATGATGCCAACCACTTGCAAATGGAATAAGGCATGTAACTACCGAGAATGCCTAGTTAATATATTGAACTTGAAAAGGAAATAAGACCAATGTACTATGCACATTGCCCCTAATTACTAGTGTTTATAACATGGATTCTAATCTAGAAGTTATACCAATTTCCCAATCTAAAAATAGAAGTGAGAGCCATCATGTTGTACATGATGCACCCTATATCTAGATTATTTGAGAAAAACTATACTAAAATTATTGAATTTGAACTAATCTATATGTGACAAAACTGTAGCTGAAATGACTTTTTTGCATGTTTCTAGAAAATTTAGTTTTTTTTAATTTGGATAGGAGTGCCAAAAATAGGACACCATACTATCCAACACTATTGTCCATGTCTGTTGTTGTTGTCCTTTGTTGAATCTAATAACTATTCTATAATTATCACTATTTTTTTGGTCTATTCTACCTAGTTTAACCTCTGATTTCTATTTCAAGTGTTTTGAAAACTAATTTTTCAACTGATAGGAGATCTGATCTCTATGACAAAACCCATATTTATTTCCCCATCTTCTAAGGGTAGGAATAAGTACCCTGCAATGACTACCCTTAGAAGAAAGAGCCATGTAAGTGTGTTATGCTATAAAATACATTATAAAGCAATGATAATAAAAAAAATGTCTCAAGATATAGTATATTTTATATTGGAGATTGTTAGACCAATAGGGGTATGCCTAGATAGATATAATAATGTAATATCATGTGAAATTTTCTGAATTAAAACTATAAATGTTAGGTTTGTAAAGAGGGATGAAGTATGATGTCATCATGGCATCCAAGAAATCAAGATAATACATGATGTGGATCATGGAATTACAAATAGTTGAGAAGCAAACAAAAAACAAACACACAAGGAAAGAAGCAAGAAACACATGAAATTAGGCAAGGGGCCAAGTAAATAAGGGACATGGGCATATACTAGTTAAACTGGAAAGTAAACATATAAGGCATATTCAAATGCCACATATACACAATTGGAAATAAGAAAGATTGGCATGAGGGCCACAATCACATAGAAGAGTACAAGCAAAAGACATTGGTAAATGTCCTAAGGTACACACAAGAGAAAAAAAAGGAACTAATAAATGCAATCACATCTAGATATGCAAAGTAAAGAAGGAAAGCATGTAATAAACTAGAAATACAATCACATATAACTAATCAAATAAAGAAGTGAAAGTATACAAGACATATAGTCAAGACTAAGTAGATTCTAAGAAATATATAAGTGCTATATACTAGTGAGTATCGATAGAGTAATCTATGTAAGCTAGTAAGTAATGTACATTATCATGATAACTAGAGTGTGTGGTGTAAGAATGACATAACTTGGATGGTGTAGTCATGTAGAAGATGCTCCCAATGGGTAGATATATTGATGTATGTCTCGAATGTAGAAGTAAGATGCCCCTCAATGGGTAGAGTGAAGAAATCATGGATCTGGGTGTCACTACAAACAATCAAAGAAGATCAAGTGAAGCATGGTAATGTAGATAAATCGATAAATAATAGTATAGAATAGAAAATGTAATTTTAGCATGGTATTATAAATGTAAATCATGGATAATGCATACAATTAAAATATTTTTGTGTTTTGAAAATTTTTGAATGTTTTTGTATGTTGAAATGTTGTATTGTTTGTTAGGTTGTGGAGCTAAAAGCTTCAACCTTTGCAAACTGAGGAACAGATGGTTGCTGAGTTCTACAGGAACCGGCGTCGGCAGCAGGACCGACGTCGGCAGAGTCCAGTGCAGAAGGCCACCGACGACGGCAGGAAGTCGGCCGACGTCGGCAGAACCAAACCAGTAGGGACCGGCGTCGGTCGCCTGTGTGTTCTCGAAGTGTTCATTTCATGGACAGTTAGTTAAGTGAATGATGAGTTTGCATGTTAAGACCAGCCAGAGTCTTGGGCTACGAGGATAATTGTCTAAATTAAGAGTCTAAGTTAGTGTTTGAGTTAGGGATCTATTTATAGACCCATTGGCATGTATTGTTTAAGGCATGAGATAGAAAGGAAGAGTTACTTCTATTTGTAAGATCTGTGAGTTGCAGGTTGTTGCAAGCTCATTGGGGATCTACATGTAAGTTTGGTCTTTGAATTGCAGGTTGTAGGTTCATGAGAGATCAGCTTGAAGTGCTATAGAGTGCTTGGTGTACCGGCAGGGTTATTACTGACTGGTTGGTGAGGTGAACACCAATTCTGTGTGTGAGTTGGTTGTTGGGACCATTTTTTGTGTAGGAGAGTGTGTGTGAGAAGAATTACTGTACACTTGAGGTGTGGCGAATCTCTGTAAGGTGAAAGAGTGTGGCGGCTCTTTGATGTATTCTTTTCTGTATAGTGTTAATACAAGATAGTGTATTGTCTCTCATATTCTGTGCTATTGGTGAATTCTAGTTACTTGTGTTTCTGGTTATTTCCGCATATTCAATTGCTTATATTTGGTAATCATACTGTGCTCTTTCTGAGGAGCAAGATCCTAATGAGTGGTATCAGAGCATGTTTGTTGTTCTAGATTCCTGACATTGTTTTTAGATATTTGATATATTTGAATGTTTTTGGATTTTGAAATGTTATAATCTATGTAAAATAAATCATAAAGAAAATATGTAAAAGTAAGGCTGAGGAGAGATGATACTAATAGATGAGTCTCATGGGAGACTCCATATCATGGTATCTTATATCAAGGAGAGGAATTATGCATGATCATGAAGCACAATGGAAGAGTTGAGACTATGGCTCTGAAAGCTATATATTTTATAAATGCTTTGAAATATTTATAGTGGAAACTAATTATGGGGCCCCCCTATAACTGTAAGAAGTGGATAAAAATATAGGGCTCTTAAGAACCCATCTGGTAGTAAGAAAAAATCTCTAAACATGTGCCCTATGTGTAGAGGCATGAGACCTCATTGATACTACTCTAGGTGTGAACACTATAGCTAGAAACTATCTAGAGTCATAAAACTATGGATTATCTAAGAGAGGACTTTGTGGAAGTGTATGAACACTCTGTGCCAATGAGGAAGGCCTCAACTGTGTCTGAATCTAAACTAGAGGAAGAACTATAACTGGTTGAGAAGCTAAAACTAGTGGCAAAGATAAAATTGGTGACTTCAAAGTAGTAGATGGCTCTAAAGTGGGGAGTGGTAACTCATAAAAAACTCCACCAACTATAACAACCTGATTAGTGTGAATGAATTTCATGTATCTATGAATTGTAGAAGGTAATGTATAAAGTTTTTGAATCCATGGTTAACCAAGTAACATATCAAAAACTCCTACTCTAGGAAAAATATTAAATGGTATGGTAACATGAGTTAGACCAACTTGTAGAGAAAGTATAATATCACCCAATGAACTTTGTATGTTCCCACTGAATTTGTTGATAATTATGTCCATCAGGGTAATATCTTGCTCTAAATATCTCATATACTGTAGTAATGCCATAATGCACATGTTTATGCTAAATCCATTATCTATGGGAATACTCTAAATGGGATTATTATGAATGTAAGCTCTGATAAAGAGTGCATGATTATCTAAATCATCCTTAGCTATCTCCTACTCTGAGAAGGAGATCAAAGGTCTAGCTAGAACTCTAGAATTGTACACACCAATCATGTTACTCAAAGGGTGTGACTCAATTGAAGGTGCCTGATATATAACTAGTGGAGGATTGTATGATATGTATGGTAAATACTTGATGTATCCCCTATCTCTTATTTAGAATGTTGTGGAAAAGGATCTAAGAAGATTTTCAAAGCTTTATCCTATGTTTGTTTTACCTGAAGAGGCTCAATTAGAGTGCCAAGATCAATAACATTGCCATTTATGAAGTCTTCTATCTTGTTTTTCAAATTGATGCATTTATTTGTTGTGTGTTCTAGTGCCTTATGAAAATCATAAAATGCATTTTGATCATATCCTTGTAGAGGAGGATTTGTTGGATCAACTTTCCAAATAGGAGGGAGAGATATGATATTAAATTCCAATAACTACTATAAGACTATGGCTGGAGATATTAGTAAATTGAAATTTTTTTGCCAAGGTGTAGATAAAACCACTCATTAAGGGGGCTTTCAAGCTACATTAACTGTAGGTTGATTTTGACTCTTGATTTTATTGACCTTGACTTTGTATGGGACTTTTTCGTTACTTTTGTTTGTTATTTTTGATATGCTTATGTACTTGAGTTTGCCCATTGAAATTAATTTGACTTCACTTTCCTTTAGTGCATGACATAACTCAGTGAAGGAAGAGAATATTTTGAACATTATTGATTCATACAAGGCTAGTAGAAGACTTTGTTTGAAGAGATCTCGTAACTCTTGATCAGCCACGGGGCTAGTCATCTTACCAAGATAGTCTTATATAAAATAACATAATCTATGAGATGCTTATTTGACCTTTATTTATATTATGCAAATTGGGCATAGAAAACCTTATCACCAATGTTAATCCTGAAATGAGCTAGGAATATGTTAGCTAAAGAATTGAATGCATTGATTGACTAATTTGGTATACTATAGAACCATTGTAAAGCATAATCCTTTAAAATTCATGGAAATATCTTGGTTAGTAACCAGTCATTTGGCACATAGTCCAAGCATGCTGCATGAAAATTTCTCAAGTGTGTCCTTAGATCACCCTTATCATCATATAGATTCAACTTGGGTTGAACAAAACCTAATGTTAAGGGTGTAGAAGTAACATTACATGCCAATGGTGTATGCAATAGAGCAAAAGAATCCAAACCCTGTGTTGGTCTAGAAGCACCTTACTCAAGATGTAGCACCATGGATTGAAGAGATTTTATCTCTTACACAAGGGTTACTTGATCAGGAGACAAAGATATACTAGCTGTAGCTAGTGGTGGCATAGAGGAAGGTTGGGCTGCTATAGGGGGTTGTTGAGACATAGTTACCCCCGTAGTGTCATTTGCAATTAGTTGTTCTGTGGTTTGATAAGATTGACCATTGTTTATTTTTTTGTTGATCTTCTTGTAGTATTTTAAGCATATCATCTTGCATGTCAAGGTGTTTAGTTAAGATTTATTAAAGTTACCTTTTATCAATTTCATCAAAACTAGTGTATTGGGCCATTGTTAAAGTAGGAAAATAAATTACAAATTGATTGATTTTTTTGCAATAAGAAAAGTGCTATGGAAGGAAAGTAATGAATATAAGAAATGTAAAGTCCTAAAAATCATAAATTGGAGAATGCATAAAAATAATATGAAGCTCAGAAACATGTAAGGTGATACCTCAAAAGCAATGGGACCTAGTATAAGTAACTATGGTTTTGAAAAATGATATAATTTTTAAAAAATTACTAAGGAATTTTAAACATTAATGTAAAATTTTGATTTTAATATGCAAGTAAAAAACCATAAAAATATTGGAAAAATTTTGATTTAAAGGGACCTAGTATATGTAACTAAGGTTTGGAAGAAAATATATATTTTTAGAAAATTACTATGGAATTTTAAAAATTAATGAAAAATTTTGATTTAAATATGCAGGTAAAAAATTAAAAAAATATTTCTAAAATTAGCAAGAGATTTTCCCTAGGGGTTTTAGGGTTTTTGTGCATACAAGGACTTAGTAAATTTAACTAGGGTTTGTAATAAATGATTTTTAAAATTACTAAGGTAAATTTAAAAATTAAATGTGAATTTATAGTTTGAAACATGTAGACAAAATTAAAAAATTATTGGAAAAATCAGCAAAGAATCTATCCTAGAGTTTCTAGGGTTTTTTATGTGCAAATGAAGTAAGTCATGCTCACCAAATAATTTAAGAATTTTGGGAATATTGGAGTCTTATTCATAATTTATTTAAGGGGTTGGAATAAATAAATTAGTAAATAATATTGCAATAATAAGATTACTTATTTGTATAATTTACTTTGCTTTTTAAACATTTTTAAAAATATCAATAAATGAGGAGAAATGCAACTTAGCTTAAAAATAGATTGAGATGGCTAAGACAGAGGTTGAAACTGATTATGTAGGATTAGGACAGTGTTGTGAACTAGCATCTAGATTTAATTTGGTAAAAGGATAGGAGTGCCAAAAACATGACACTTCAGGGTCTGATGCTATAGTCTAGGTCCTATTGCTATTATCCAAACTAGTCATAGAGATTTGAGTTTTCTAGGTTTTGTATACTATCCTTGTGTGATCGTACCTATGAAATTTTAGATCCTAAATGTTGATGAAGATCCTTATAGATTTGTTTTAATAATCAACCCTATATCTTCATAGTGCTTCTATAAAACTTGAGAAAAGAGGGAGGTTAGTGTGTGTAAGATGCACTGAACGCGTATCTACACCCCTTATGTGGGCACATTGCCTACATACCAATAATTAGAAGAGGGATCAAGCCATATGTAGTTCTCCCACTTGATGTGCTTTGTGTAATAATGTTATGCAAGTGGAAAAATGCCAAATTCAGAGTGCTTGATGTGGTTAGGGACTGGTGTGAGGGTTTGAATATGCTGGTAGCTATATTTAGATAATAAGGAAATTTGCCTTAGTGGTCTTGCTTGTATTATTTATTTATTTATAATATTTTCTAATGTCTTATAAATAAACTTTGAATGGGATTTTATATAGATCTATTAGTCATGGGTTAAATGTATTCATACTAGGTTGACACAATGAAGAAGAGGAATCTAAATAAAATGGTCATCTGAGCTAAAAATGTGTTTGGACAAGAGAAATAGAAATGGGACACCCTAGGGTTCAATACTATAGTCTAACCCCAATGCTCCTATCCTATAGGCTTGAGACCTAGGGGGATGGAACTAACATGGGAAATGTAGCTTGGTTGAGCTAAAATCAGGTCTTGAAAGTCTATAGATGAATATGAATAAATAAAAAGGTGTCTAAAAAGGTTATGAGAGCATTCAATAGGGACCTATGGGTTAGGTATCACAAGCCACACTCAAGCTACCAATTTTGACATTTTATATGACTACATAGTGCAATACTATGATTTACGAATCTGTAATATTTTAAAAGAGTAATAACCTATTTGGATAAAGAGATAATTAATGATTAAATTAGTGGTTAGTAAAAAATCACTAATTGGCATGAAAAACCACTACTTTTGATGAAAAAATGCAAGTTTCAAATCCTAATATTTCAAAAGGGTAAAAGCCTATTAGGGTCAAATTGTTTTATTAACGGTCAAGTTAGATGGTTAATGCAAAACTATAGTTATCAAGGACAAAATCATGACTACAATGTTGTGAATTATAGGGTAATTTAATAGTTCACCTTGCATGAAATTTTATTCAAAATATAACACTTATTCTTGACTTAGTCAGCCCTACAAGTTATCAAAAATACCACTAACAAGCAAAATGGTTAAATTGGGAGAGTAGTCCCATCATGGTCACCAAAATGTAGATGAAATTTTGAGCAAAATGGATTTGATTATGTGATTACATCAAAACACCCAAAATGTCACTCCACTTTAAGATCTATATCTATTAGGATAAAATGCAAATAAATGAATGAACTTTCAAAGCAACACTCTAATCGTAAAGCTAATTGCCCCAAACCAAGATTAAAAAGATAAAAAGACTAAAGGATTTGGATTGAGATTATCTTAGACCCAGATTTGAAGTATTATGGTAGTTTAATTCATTGACTTGGATGGACTAGCTGATCATGCGGGCTTGAAGACTCTATGGATTCAATGGTTAGTTTCAATAGAGGATTGGAGTTGTTTATATAGAACATGTAGGGAAGACTCTATGGCTAGATTTCAAAGTTGGGTTGTTGAGATCTATGGTGGATGATTATCCAAAGAATTGAAAATTCCTTGGAAGATTATAGAGGAGAGAATGTTCTAGAGGTATAAACTTCTAGAATCTCTTTGGAAGGTTTAATCATGATTAGTGATGGATTAGATAGGTGATTAGGGGATTATAGAGAATCTAGTGGGTAGGCTTGTAGAAAAGCCTAGGAGTAGGTAGGTAGGTGGGCCATGAGAATTTAAAATTTCCAAATAATGGATAAGTGGGATTAGGGTAAGATTAATAAATTATTAGGGGAATTAATAGATTGGTGGGGATAATATAAGGTTAGTGAATGAAGAATATTTAAGAGGGATATTAGATAAATGACTAGAAGGGGTGATATTAGGATAAAAATTAGAGGGAATAAATGAGATACGTAAAATTAGTGTCAACTAATAGTAATATTAATGATGATAAATGAAGTGAATAAATTTAGGTACATAAAATAAAATACCTCGTTGTGAAATCAGATGAATTTGAAGAAGATGATTATTTTATATTTCTAGTACCAAAACACTTTTACTAGGGTTTTTTTATCATAATGTTTTCCATGCCACGTAATAAATAAAATCTATATTCACAAATATGTTTTCCAAAAAAATTTAAAATATTTATTTACATCGATTAAATGTGAAGAAAGAAAAAAATGCAAAATTTAAAGGCTTAAAATTGAGAGACAAATTTTATTATAAATATATAACACTCCCATTTGTTCTGATTGTATCATGTTTAAGTATTATTAATTAGAAAATAATAATATGTAGTGATTTTATTTTAGTATTGGTAAATGTTTTTGAGTTGGAGATATGAACCAATAGGGGAGGGTTTTGATGGGATCCCACAACCCATACAACATCAATCAAAGCACCAATAATGTAAACTAAAATAAAATAGACCACTAGGATAAAAACTATAACCAAAATAAATAACACTAAAGATAACTACATTTGATAACAACAACTGAATAAACCACCAAAAATTAGAAAATCATCTAGGATTCCATAAAAAAATGCCTAAAAATAGAAATGAACAAACAAAACCAATGACAAGACCAAACTTAGTAGAAGAGAACAACATAACTATCCAATGTATGCAATTAATATTCTTCCATAGTGGGAAAGGAGATCTTTCATATTCCATTGGCTATCATCTTTGATCATATCTTTAGCCTCAGATCTTATTATTTCTACCTCCATCTTGCACCCTCTCTTCTTAAACATTGATTACAAAAGTTCTTTGATTTTTTCCAAATGGGAGTGAGGAGATACCATTGGAGCCAAAGGAGTAGAAAGCTTCAAATGCTCAGGGTAACCCACTTCTACCCTTTGGTCACCCTCACTTTCAAGGGATTTACCATCATCCAAAATAGGGGACAAGATGATCTAAGAGGAAAACATTATGATTATGCGATAATAACTCTTGATCAAGACCCCCTATGTTTTCCTCTAAACTATCTGACCATGAGGCCCTGACTACTGAATACACTTACAGAAACACCTTAATACTCTATGCTTGAATTGATTTCAAAAAAATAATATAAAATGAATCCCATTAAAGTTTAGATACTAAATCTATGAACCATGAGTTGAACAAAGCCTAACCAAATAACAAAGGGGTTTAGAGAGGTCAACAATCACATAGGATCTCACATATCTATTCCCCATAAAACCCTTGTTCATAATGATGAAGGAACCAATCCAATTGATCAACATAGAAATGTTCTCTTTATTTATAAGTATCATAGGAATATTTTATAATCTTATCTAATAAGGATACCACATATAGAAAAAATCCCAAAATTTCCTATGAACCAAGGGCCAGATGACAAGATGAAATCCTTATCCACTGAACTACTAAAAATCACTTGAAAAACACCATGGCTAAGCATTGAGAAAGAAGTAACCTCCATGGATCTTCATGATTATTTATCCCATTAAACTAAATTAGAAAGTGAAATAGGGGACCCCATGCACTTTTCAAGTAAACTATGTGTTCCAATATTCCCCTCCTTATCCTTAACAATCTGTTCTAGAAATTCAAGATCAATATTTTTTACTAGAACAAAAATCAACTTCATTTTGTAGAAATCTAAGAATTTGTAGAATGGATTGGAAATATTCTTAAAATTTGGGAAAATCCCCCTTTTGACAAGGTCCTTGACACCAAGATCAGCCTGCAAGATGCCAATAATTATTAAGAAAGATTGACTAGTCACCACATGGATGGTAGAAACTCTGTTTGAGGACTGCATAAAAGGATAAACCCCTTAATCTTGCATAGATCCCTTCTTTTTGCCACCAAATTCCATGACAAATGAGTAGGCTTGGCTAAAATATTTTCCTTTTGGTTCATTGAATTATTGACAAGAATCTTGGACACATCTATATCCTTTAATATTCTAGTCTAACTAGGCACAAATCCTCCACAAATTTAATAGTATTAGGGAGAATGGAATTTAGGAAACCCATTTTAAGATTTGATGTGCCTTAAATAGAAATGCATATGACCCCTTTATTAGACAAAATAACCCTAGCAACCATATCCTCCAACTTCCTTCAAAATCATTCTACTCACTGTTATCTAACACATCCTCCCAATTTGGCTCGAATCCTACCACCTCTACACTTGTGAAGCTCCCCAAATGGCTGATACTATTGGAATGGGCTAAAGTTTTTAGTTTGATTTTTATTTCTCATTACTTTAAATTACCAACACTTTTAATAATGCTATTTTTTAAATCTTCATTATAAATGATTATGACTGCTCTCATTGGAAGTACTTCATAACATATAGTGATAGTTACAATAATAAAGATGTTTGTTGAAATTCATAGTGTGCACTTTATATTAGAGGAAAAATTTGGGTTATATACAAAAAATTTCCATCAAAATATGGCAAACCAAAATTTTATAAATCAATAAAAAAACACATATTTTTAATTACAAGCCTCAACCCTGAAAGATAAGGAAATAGATTTATAAATATATAAATTAAAAAAATGTGACAAAAAAATTTCAATCAAAAAGACAAAAAGAGGTGACAAAAAATCAAACAATGAATTCATAGTTCATTGATGGTATTTATAGTATAATCACATTCACATTAAGCAAAAAAATGATTTTAAAGATTAATCAAGTGAGTAGGTAATTTCACGTGGCTAAATATGCAATATTTTCCTATTCATCATATAATAAAATGTAACCAAATTAGAGAGCTCTTAAGTAGACATTAATTTAATTCCATTAATTTTTGGGTAGCCTCTTTTTATTCCTTATTCAATGGTTGAGATATTATAATATCTCCCATTTTATTCAACCTCTTCTCGTTAATCACATTCACATTAACCAAAAAATTCATACTATGGCATAATGTCATGTTCAATTTCTACACAATACAATCATATTATTCAATATAAGAAAATAAATAATTTTATGTTTATCTTATTTTTGTGACTAAGTAAAATAATTACAATTAAATAGATCTATGAATATATAAATATAGGTATAGAATTTAGATCTATCTAGCAAGGTACGATGAGAAACAAGTTTAAGTGCCACAAATAAAACTAAACTAAGTAATGTAAATGAAAAAAGGGTAAGGAATGATAACATCTATTTATTATACTAGAAATAAGAGACTATATACAATCTATACACATGATATTTAACCTACTTATGAAATATATAAATTGTGCAATGCTCTAAAAAATATCTATTCACTATGACATACTTTTTATTTTGACTATCTTGTTAGAACAAACCCATAAAAAGGTGACTATCTAACTATGGTCATATTTCCCCCCTATGGTTAGGTTTCTCCTATAGAATAGGATTAAGAGATACATTATATCATTCATTAGTCAATAAATCTTCAAAATAAGCATGAAGACCCAACTTATCAAGACTACTCCCTCAAGGGGTGGTGTTAATGAATTCTAAGAGCTAATTAAGAAAGGAATACAATAAAACCTTTCAAGTAGTATTCCTCTTCCAAGAGCATCCAATAAGTGAAATTTTCATATATTTGGTGCTCTAAGTCTTTATCAATGAAGAGTATCATGCACATTCATCATCTCTTAATGCACCAATGGCTTAGGTTCACAAGATTTGTTAATTGGTGTGAATAAGTGAAGCCTGTCTATAAAAATTTATGCACAGTAAGTTTGTATAACTGAAATTTAAAAATGGTGGTCTTGGCCCTCTTATTTATAACATTCTCTAAATGTTTAAGATCAATCATGATCATCCATCTAGAGATCAATATGTGTGGCCGTGGACTGATTTAATCTTGGAGAGATACACAATAAATAATGCCATTAATTTTTAGAGGAATGGGATATTGATGAGGCATGGGAGGGATTAATTTTGATTTTCATCCCATTAATGATTTATGGATGCCACCCAATTGATGATGTCATGGGATGATGCAAAATTGAATATTTAATTTCTAGTAATTAGATATTCAATAACTTTCATGAAATTTTTACTTAAGCTCTTGATTTGGTTTAATTTTCAAAGTGTATTTGATTAATTTTATATAATTATTTAGAAATTTGTTGCAAAATTAATTAACCTAGTTATAAATGTCATTTTATTGATTCATAATTTGATTGGATTATAATTAGAATAAGGTGTCAGTTGCATTTGAGGTAATGCCTCAATTAGGGTATTATAGACATGAAATAACACATGTAAATGATGTGTACTGCCAAATTAGAAGATTTCAATGGTCTAAGATGTCATTTTGACTATTCATAATTTGAATCAAAATGATTTAATAAAAGATAATAACCACATACAATGCATTTCCCCATTTTGGGATACATTAGTAGAAATCAACACCTATACATGACAAATTCAAATGATTTAAAGTGTTTTAGTGATTTTGGTCTAGATTGTGCATTATCGCAAAATATCATTTAGATTGATAATTTCATCACAATAGTGATAGGAATTATATGTCTACATTTTCCCCCTATTTGAGAAGGTATGGTGAGACATTCAGTTGAAGTAACATCTTTTAAAAGAATAAAAAATTCACTATAATCATAAGAAATAATTTCATTCTTACTTTTCATTAAATTTTGCTGAGTCACAAACAAATAGGGTTAAAAAAAAACCCAAAACATCATTTGGGCAGCCCATGATTCCCCCTTGAGGGGAAGACAAAAAATTGAAATATTTTTTGGGTGTACCCTTGATTAGAAGAAAGAATAATTACATTAATTTTAGTAAAAAAGGATTAAAATGGAGTAATTAAAATAAATCAGGAAGAAAAATGGATAAATGGGGCTAAAATAATATCCCAAGAGCTAAAATGGTTGAACTATAGGCCCAGGGGGTGAAAAATTTGAAAAATTTACTATATTTTGACCCTGGGGGGTAAAAATAGTTTATTTTCACCCTTAACTATAATAAATTAGAGATTTGAGATTTGTGCATGAGAGAGCTAAGAAAGATAGATAATATCCTAAACCGCTATCACCTTGGAGAGTGGATGAAAGAGTATCAAAGGCCATCAGGGAGTGGACCATTGGTAGATACCTTTTTTGGTATTTAATTTTGTGCATTTCTAGCATTTATTACATGTAGAAGTAAGAACTTTAGTGATCCTACTAATTACCCAATTTTGTAATTAGTGAGATTGCCCTTTATAACAGTGATATCACCATGAGAACAATGAATTCACCATCCTTTTAGTGGGTTTATGAGGTGGAATAGTGAGTTTGCCACTTCATCAAGGAATTCACCATTTTGGGCAACAATCACCAATGAAATGACAAAGTAGCTAGAAATAGTAGGATTACCATACAATTTAACAAAAATGACCTATGGTTTAATAGGTTTAATAGAAACAAAGGAAATTCATTGGTAAATAATATAATATCCCTAACTTTCAGTGGAATAACCATGAAAATGGTTAATTCACTAGAACAAGGGAGGCTAGTGCCTACAAGATATAAATCCAGGTTCCAAAATTAGAAGAAGAGAGAGCAAGACCCATAGATGATTAGTATAGGCCTCAAAATTAGAAGAATATAGGTAAATTTGATTATTGAAAGGAAAAAATAATTGACTTGGTTCCATGTGTTTGATTTTCAAGAGCATGCCAGAGTTATCACATCACATGAGTGACATTCCTAAGTTTTACATTGACAGGGGATCATGATAGATGAGCTCATGGGTATCTTATGGTAGTAGATCTATATCACCTAGAATGGTTGCTAGTGATTTGCATAGACTAAGCATACTTATTGTCCCTATTAGAGAGGTGGTATATATAGACCTCTAAATTTTGTTTGCTAATGGAATAGGCCATAGTTACACTAGAGGATGTTCACCATATTCTATAGGTGATGATGCAAGGCCCCATTATTACTTAAATGTTGACTAACTGATAGACTGTATAAGATGACCTGCTGGGTATGATCACAAACTTAGAGGTTTTAGATGGTAGTATTGATGTGGATGCTTTGAAAGACCTAGCTTGACCTCTATAGGATGAAGCAAGATTAGGATAGGGGATACTTACTTTAGAGGTAGTGGTATTGATGGCTTTTATTACTGGCCTTTTTCTTCTTGACAAGAGCATATGATTCTCCCCTCTTGGATTGATCAGTATCATGCAAGAGATGTTTGTTTAGATGACATGATTTTCTTTAGGATCAATCATCTTAGCCCAATTATATAGATATATACATATGATATCCTATCATACAGGGTGAAACATAGGGCATAACATACTTATCTAGGTTTGGGCCTAAGAGCACATTGCCATTGAGTGTCCAGTAGGGCTAAGATACCATAGGGGACTATAAGATCCATTAGTTTGGGGATGGTATCTAATAGGTCTAGGCTTACATGGTCATTTTTGAAACTTTCCTTATTATCAATGATATATAGATGAAATGAAAGATGAGGAATTCATTTGGAAAACCTATATAGTAACATAGTGGTTTTTGATTAAGGAATTATCTATGATCAGTTATATGATCACCTTACTATATTACATGTCTCCATGATTATTGTGGTGGAGTGATATATGATATATAAATTGCAATGATAGTTTAATATTTAAAAAGATATCTTAGAGGGTCCTCATTACTTTATACATGTGACCAGGGAGATTCATGAGTGGGGGCCACTAGTGCCCAGGGCTGAGGTAGTTGTGGACTATGACAGGGTTTTATACATACTATAGGATTGTGCTAGAGGGATTATAGATGTGAGGGTTATTGATGACTATGTATTATGGTAGATTAGGGTTAGACTGATCTAATTAGCAATGCCACTACCATAATAGCTAATTTTGCATAAAAAATGGGTCAAACTCAGAGAGTTTGGGGTTTGACGTCAGGATAAGGACATGTAAAGGCACCAACATAATTGAATATTACTCATGCCATTTTATTAAAAGTAGTCCATGCTCAGGTGTAATAGGATCCATTGGCTAATATAGAGATGGTTGACCTAGATAGACATGATATTGATATGGGAGATGCCCTAGGTGGTGATGAGCACCTCAAGATAGACACAAGAAATGTTGAAACTTTTAGGATAGGGATATGTTTATGAGAGGTAGGGCCCTTTGATATAGGTACAAGAGAGGTAGGGTCCTCTAGTATAAGGAGGTATATATAGGACCGATCATTGATTGATAGGTTTCAAAGAGAGATCACTGCATTCTCTTAGAGATTTTATGTTTATAGAGCACTATGGCTAGGTTATAGGCATAATTGGCTATAACTTAGGGAGAGATGACTAGGCCATAGGGTCTCATTACAACTAGAGATGCATATATTTCCACTTTAAAAGGGTAGGTTACCTAGTTGATAGGGGTTTAGACATAATTAGATACATGATACATGGAACTAATAATAATTATTATTGAGCAATATTTTGCTTAGTTAGAGAGGGAGAGATTGGCTTCCCATATGGAGAGGTTGATAGAGGAGAGGGATGAGACTTGTAGAGCTAGGATAGATGGTGGTTTGAGAAAAACTAGAGCCTTGAATGATGTGATTATGGCCAAGGATGAGGCCTTGTGCATGAAGGATGATGTCTTATGTGGGAATGATGAGATAGCTTACTAGAAGAATGCATATGAGGCAATAGTACCTATGAAGAGGAGAGTGACATCCTATAAAGAGTACATGAGATCACAATGGACAAGTTGAAATTCTAGGTCTAGCTATGATACCAAGTTAGAGCTATCAGTGGCATAACTAAAAACATAGTGGGTAGTCATGGGGCCTCTGCCACCACATCTACCATCATCACTAGCTTCAAAGATGGGTCACATCTTTTAGCATAGTCTCCATAGGGATGACCATGATTAGATCTGACGTTGTAGCTCTAATTTTTTGTATTATGAGATGTATATATATTCTCATAATGCTAGTTTGAGACATATATATGACATTCATTTTTGGCTTACATCTATTTTTATATGGACTTTTAATATTCTGTTATTGTCACATAATGTTTATATTTATGTTGTTCATGTTATGGTATGATTATAAATGCTAGTATTAGGAGATGCATTTATTTAGTTAGATAATGAATGTTGATGTATTTGTTTCTTAGTTTTATGTATGACTAGATGCTAGAGGATAGCTTAGGAGATGCACATCCCAAACTAATCGTAGAAATAGTTAGTTATACTCAAAGTGTATGCCAAAAGATGTACATCCTGCATAGATTCTTTTTTGTTTCCAATGTTTGGCTTCTATATATCATATTTAGGTATTGGATATGTAGGATAGTGTGTTCAGAGATGTTCTTCAGTGTTGCATTGACTATTGGACTTTGGAACACTTAGTGTTTAACTTAGTAAAATGAAATTATGCATCATAAGTATGAATAACTTATAAGAACATTATATTTCATTTTCACTTGATCGATTCAAATGTGAATATTTATAACTAAAGAAAAAGATAAAAATTACCAAAATTAGAGTTATAACTATTTATGTTTAAACACAAAAATAAAACAAAGAAAAGAAAAGAAAAATACAAAAATGTAACATAACTTAAAATCAAGATGTGAATGATCAAGAGTTAAGTAGGGACAAAAATGTATTTAAAATATGATAAATAAAGCAAGAATATATTTTTAAATAAATATTAATTAAAATATAAATAATCACAACCCATGTGTTAACAAGGTGTACTTAAAAAACTAATAAATAACAAAACAATTTAAATACAAATGTAAACAAGTCAAGCCCAAGTTAAGGCCAAACTCAAAATGTTTATGAAATGTATTTAAATATAATAGTAGCAAGAAAAACAACATAATAAAAAAGAAAAAATAATAAAAATAAAGGACAAGAAGAAAGGTACAATAAAACACCAAGAAAATAATGAAAGACATAACAAAACAACAATAAAGAGAAATAAAAATCACAAAAAAACACCAAGAAACAAATAACAAAACATTAATAAAAATGAACGAATAACAAAACAATAATAAACAAAATAATAACACAATAAAACAACAAGAAACAAAATAAAAACACAACAAAAAACAAACAAAACTAATGAATGAATAACAAAACACCAAAATAAATAAATGAAGAGGCAACAAAGCACAACAAAACAACAATAAAGCTCAAATAAACACATAAATACAATGGTTAATCACAACATTAGTGTAGATATAAAATAAATGGTTCATGCACGTGTAATAGAGGCATTACACTTTGTGATAGGGTAACCCCTAAGCTAAGTGTCAATGACATTAGTACAATTAAATAATAACAATGAACACAAGGTTACCCCTAGATGATAGGGAAATGACAACACAAAATAAACAAAAATTTCCCCTAGGATATAGGAGGTAATAGAACAAGTAAACAAAATGGGGGGGTGGGGGAAGAGAAGAAAAGGAAGGGGTAGCAAGATGACTCTAGATGCCCCTAGAAAGTGGATGCTACCTACATAGTTACATGGACACAAAATACAATATGAACTTTAAGCCAAATGTAGTTCTCCCAGGAAATGGGATAGAATAAAATGATGATCGAGAAAAACATGAAATTATGTTGTAGAGGAATATGGGAATGGTATTAAAAAATGGTGAGAGCTTAAGAAAATGCCAAGGGTGCAATAATACATCTAATTCAAATGAAAATTGCACACAATTATGACTCTTAAAATAATGATAACATTGGAAATGGTTGTACACAAAATGGCAAGAGTGCATCAGATCAAAATAAACAAAGGGATAATGCAATGCTCTTAGTCTTTTATGCTATCAATTTATAATGTTTTTAGGGTTTTTGGGATAAAAAATAGAAACACAATATAGACAAAGGTACATGTAACTACCTAACCGAGGATATGCACTTCTATATGTAAGAGTTCAAGCAAAATTTAAATTAGTTATAATGGAGATTATAAATATAAACAATGGTACAAGGAACTACCTAGCTGAGGAGATGCACATCCAAGGGTATGAATTATAATAGTAGCTAAAACTAGATATAACAACTCTAAAAGCTAAACCAACCATAATGGAAATTATGAATATAAACAATGGTACATGGAACTACCTACTTGAGGAGATGTATGTTTAAGGGTAAGAGTTCTAATAATAGCTAAAATTGACTGTAACAAACTTGACATCTAAACCAAATATAACAATAATGTGATCTTATTAAGACAATAATGCCTACCAAATAGTATTAAAAATAGAATAATACGTAGTAGCAAAGAAAACTAATGAACCATTCAATAAGCAAAAACCACGTACTTTCATATCCTTATACACTTGTCTATAAAAGAGGCTACAAATACTGATCTGGATAAACTAATTCATATAATGAGTTTTGAATGTGTCTAAAATGTGTTGAATCATAATCAATAACATAACTTGTTATTAGGTACAATGATCCAAGTTACAATGATCTATAATGAAAATAAAACTAGTTTAATGGAATATAAATGATCTAAGTGATAATGGTTTAGGGTTACAATGGTCCAAAATGAAATGGTAAAATATTAAAATGGTCTAAATTAGTGCAATTACAATGGTCCAAAGTGTAATAAAATAGAGTACAATAGTCTAGGGTTACAATGGTCTAGAGTGAAATGGTATATAATGTTATAACGGTCTAGTGTATAAGTATAATGGTGGAATAAATGACTTCGACACAAGTTACCCCCAAGTAAGGGATCTTTTAAACAATGGTTCAAAAAAATGATATAAAGTGTAGAACCACTTGAGGTGTACAATATTCATAGGTTTAAAGAACTCTTTTCCATTTGGAGTAGTTAATGTGTATGCCCTGATCCATAGTTTACTATAACCATGTATGAGCCCAACCAATTAGGTTAGAACTTACCCTTTTTCTTACGTTCACCATTAGTGTTATTTTAATTCTCTTTCAAGACAAAGTCACTAACTTTGAAATCCTAAGGGAGAATGCGCTTGTTATAGCTATGATGCAATCTATTTTGGTATGCTCTCATGTTATCTAGGGTAGCCAAATGTTTGCCATCAAGTAGTTCCATCTCTTACAATCTATAAACTCTATAATTTTCATAATCTACAATGTTCTATGAATAAACCAATAATGAATATATCTTGACCTTGACCAAGATAATATCCTATGTACCTTAAACTAGGGATTATGAAGTGGTTCTTGTGGGGGTTAGATGACTAGTGTAATAAGCCCAAAGGGCATGAAAAATAGGTAAGTGCCAATTACGACCAACATCATTGATAATATTCTTTAGGATTGAAATAATGGTCTTATTAGATGCCTCAGCTTGACCATTTCCTTACAAGTTATATGGTGTAGAATTTTTATGTTTGATTTTAAAATGGTGTAAATAACTTTAACATATCAACTTAAAAATGATCTACCATTATCAGATATAATACGGGCCTAGATACCATATCGATAGATGATATGGTAATGGATAAATTTAGTAATTTGCTTATTGGTGATGTAAGTGAGAGGAATGACCTCAATATACTTAATAAAACATTCGGTAGTAGTGAGAATATATTTATGACCATATGAAGAGGTTGGGTTTTTTTTCTTGATAAGATCAAGACCCCATGTAGATAATGGCCATGGTGTAGTGATCAACTGTAATGGCAAGGAAGGTGTGTTTATCAAATTACCATGTTGTTGGTAAGTAACACACTTCCAAACATAATTACAAGCATCTATTTCCATCTTGGGATAATAGTATCCTATTTTGAATAAACATTCCTTTATGGAATTCCTTAAGTGCCAATTTGGATTCTACCAAATATAAATAATGAATAAACATTCCATTATAGCCCTTACAATAAAGTGTGTTTCCCAGGAGGGTATAATGGGATAGATGATGAAGGAATATTTTTTGTTAATTGTGTGAGAGGTTAGGAGGGAAAAATTAGTCATGGAAATAATTATAAATATATTGGAACCAATGTTATTTAGGTGAGAGATTGGGACCAATAACTATACATACCCTTTCTAAATATGGTAATATTCAAGTAGGTTAAGAATATTCTCAATAGAAATTGATACTCTTTGACACTGCTGATAATTTATACCATGGACCCAATTATCACCATTGCATTGATTGATCTATTATTGGCCCATGGAACTTGTTCAAACTATAGGAACTTGAAGTGGGACTTGAGATTGTCCATAATGTGCTTGTAAGGTAAAATCTTGTCATCTTGAGTTTGATCTTGGTTTGTGGGTTGATGAATAATCAATTGAGAGTCCTCGTAAACCATTAGTTGTTATATATCCCACTAGATTTCAAGATGAAGTCTTGAAATGAGATTTATATTTGGCCATGTTGTTGGTGCAGTTAAAATTGATATGAAATGCCTTGGGAATGAGGTCTCATAGTGGTGTGACCAATAAAATATCAGCCCCAGATCTATGGGATGTAAAGGATCCATTAAAGTATAACTTTTACTATTCAGGTTCATGAGCCACTTCTTCTATCACCATGATATAATCATTTGGGAAATCAAAGGTGAGTAGTTGAGTATCTATAATAGGATCTTTAACAAGTTGTTTTGTAATGACCTACCCCTTGATAGACTTTTGGTTCCAATACTCAACATAAAATTCACTCAAGAGCATGACCCATTTATCCATGTGTCCTGTAAGAGTTTCCTTGGATAATAATAGTTTTATTATTTATCATGTAGTGTTACAAATTTTGGGAAGTGAACACCATTGCTAAACAAGCCTTATTAATATGTAAATAATTATGATCATATTATACAAGCTTTTATCTCAAATAATAGACTACATGATCTTTTCCTTGTTCATCATGCTGGGCTAAGAGTGCCCCCAATGCATGTTATATGGATAAAATATAGATAATTAATGTCTATCTAAGTGTTGGCGGTCTCAAAATTAGTGTGTTGGTCAAATATATTTTGAGCTTCACAAATGATTGTTGACATTCAATATTCCATTGAAAAGTGACACTTTTCTTGAAAAGGTGTATAAAAGGGTGAAACTTGTCTGCTAACTATGAAATAAACCTATAAATGGACCAAATCTTACCTTTTAAGTTACAGAGCTATTTTAAATTATAAGGTGGAGGCATCTCCATGATAGCCTTGACCTTAGCAGGATCCACTTGAATCCCTCTTTGTGATATAATAAATCCTATCAATTTTCCTAAAGTGATGCCAAAGACACACTTCTTAGGATTCAGATGAACCTTGTATTCATGAAGTCTCTCAAAGATTATTTGTATAAGTGGTATTATTAATTGAAGTCACAACTAAAGAAGCTTTTAGGTATATGACAAGCTGATCTACATATCATTGATTGATTTTTTTAATCTTGGTTACAAGATCATGATTGGTTGGAGAAGACTCTATAATTTATTATTTTACCTTACTAGAGGAAGTAAGGTTAGTATTTGTAACAAAAGTGAAAGGTCGCACTAGTTATTTCTCCTCTCCTTAGATAAGCATGTGTAATTGCTCCAATAGGAAATTTGGAAGCAATTTTGCACCTTATTATATCAACCTTAAAAGGGATTCATGTTTTCCTTGTAAAGGTTAATGTTCATAATAACCCTATTCAAATCTTACTATTGTTTGGATATTGTCAAACATAATAAAATGATCTTCTCCATCATAAAAATGTTCTTCCTCATAACTAGGGCCATAGGAGACCCCATTATGAGTATACCTTTACATCATGTTTGAATATGGTTTTTTACATTTGATAAGATGTGGAATGTGGTTCATAAACATTTAAAAAGGATTTTTAGACCCTTTAATCAAACAAAGACTATAATAAAAGGAAATGGTGTAGTGCCACATAATTATAATAAAGAGGTTAAAAAATTACTCAACCTTGGTCAGTTGAAATCATCAAATTAGAAGAGGGTAAAATAATATTTGAAACTTAGGGTGAAGATTATCACACAAAAATCTAAGTTGAAAGTATGTCAATACCATAAAAATATAGGCACAAGTATAGTGTGTCATGGATAGAGAAAGTAGAAGAAGATTTTTTGGATCAATAAGAATAAAATGTGAACTAAGAAGCTCAAAATGTGAATTAACACAAGAACTAAAAATCACAAAGCCAAAACTAAATGGGAAACACAATGGAACCACATGGCAAAGATGGTATAATGGTCTAAGAACTTAGATCATGTGTGAACACAAGATAATATAAGTCCAAAATGAGAATATAATGAGACAAGAGTATAGACAAAATGGCTTTAAATTTAAATGGAAAATATCACCTAAGTTACTCAAACCAAGCATGAAAGGTAAAGAAATAGCATTTGGATTAGAACTTAGAAAGTCAAGATTTGTCAAGATTTCAAATTTAGATTAAAAAATGAAAAGTCTTTTAGATTTAAAAATGATTAATAGTTATTTACTCAAATGAATAGGAAAAAAATTTGTTTAGAAATGTAAAGACACTGATTAGATTAAATTTTGAACAAGGTAAAAAAGGTGTTTTGGATTTGACGAGCGTAATACCTCTTTGTTCAAAAAAAATGGTGTACAAGTAGCATTTAATTTTTGATGCATTTTAATTTCACACAAAAAAATTTTATACTTAAAATACCATGTAAATAAATACATAAGAATAAGAAAAACACCTAAGTGAACGTCTTATCCTAGCAAACTTACAAGGTGGATTTGTACTCTTGGACTTTCTATATACTCCTCTTTAAGGAAATAAATTGTAAATCTAATAAAATTAGATGAACATGAAAATTAGGGTTTTTAGGCCCCCTCTTCTCTCAAGAGATCGTATGTCAAATTGAAACTTTGTGCTACTCACCTTACATTAATAGTACTCCATGATAAGAGGGGTTGTTCTAAAAATTATCCATTTTTATACATTATAAATGGTCCCATATGTGTGATTAACACTAAGGAGTAACATGTCATTTGGATACACATTAAATGGATTATTTTTAAAAGGTCTTGTCCTTTTCAAAACCACTACATCTATCAATTACTCCATGTAGTATGATTCCCAGATAGTCCCTTACTAACAAAGCTTGTTAAACCACTCAAACAAGCATCCTAGCAAGTCAAACTCAATTTATATACCCATACCATGGAGAAAGGTTGAAATGATATCAGGAGATAAATTACCAGGCCAAAACTTCCCTAGAGAACTTGTGGGGAGGCTATGAAATCCTAACCATAAACCAAGATGTAAGAAATAAAAATTGTAGGACTTTAGGGTTATTTTGGGATCACCCAAATCACTCAAATTTTGTAGAGTTCCTTATCAAATTTCCATAAACACTTTGACAAAGTGAAAAAATCAATAACTAAATCATTTTTGGATCACCCAAGTTATATAAAGGGGATGGGGGGAGAGCATACAAGCTACAACTTTTTTGTGAAACAAACACATAACAACATTCAAAAAGCAAAAGATCTTAAGAGATCTTAACTAAAGTTTGAGTTGTTTTAAAACAAAAAATAAGATATGAAGTGAAATTAACCTTTGGTTGTTTGTAAAATATAAACTATCTTAAAACTTGAATTTTTTTTTTAAAGTCTAAAATATGGGTGTGTGCTATTCAAATAGACTTGTAAATTATTGTTTTAGTTATCTATTTTATGACATAGGTCATTTTTGCCATTTTATAGATAATTTTTGCTATTCAAAAAGGTGATTTTATCATTCTTTAGGATGATTCCATTGATACATAAAAAACATTGTTTGTAATTTACTAATTATAGTAAAATATTGCTAATTAGTAGGGCATTTATGCCGATGTGTAGAATGATCTTTTCAAAATGATAAAAATGATAGAGAATTAAAGAAACATAAAATTTATCTATATTTTCTAGTCCAAGGAGATCTCACTGATCTATTGGCAAACACGTCATTCCATAGGTTGAACCTACCAATCTCTAGGTTTATTTCATTATTTTTGAAAACATGTAAACAAAGACAAAAAATAAAAAATCAATTTTGTCATTCACATGGATAATATCACTGTTACTCAAGTCAATTACATCATTCCATAGGGCATTCTCATTGATATTCATGTCGAATTCACCATTTTGTAGGTTGAATCCATTGATTGGTCTAGATGCTATAAAAAACATAAAATGAGAAGAAAAGAAGTACAAAATAGCCTCACAAGAGGGTCTGAATGAAAAATTAGAAGGATTAAGAGATAAGTAAGATGCATGGTCCCAATGGACATGCAAAAATATAGAATAGGATTATGAGATATGTTAGATCATGCGTTAGTAAAAAATCGCCAAAATAAGTATAAAAACCTAACTTATCAAGCCTACTCCCTCAAGGGGTAGTGCTAATGAGTTCTAAGAGATAATTAAGAAAAAAATACAATCAAACATTCCAAGTAGAATCCTTATTCAAAGAGCATTTAATAATCATGTTTTTTATGGATTTGGTAATCCAATTATTTGTCAATGAAGAGTAACATATGCCTCTATCATCTTCTAGTGCACCAATGGCTTAGGCTCACAATATTTTTTAATTGGTTTGAATAAGTGAAGTTTGTCTATAAAAATTTATACATAGTAAGTTTGAATGATTGAAGCTTAAAAATGATGTTCTTGGACATCTTATTTATAGCTTTTTAAAAATATATAGGATTAGCCATGATCATCCATCTTGAGATCAGGATGTGTGGCTATGGATTGATTCAATTTTGGAGAGATAATCAATAAATAATGTCATTAATATTTAGAATAATGGGGTATTAATGAGGCATGGGAGGTATTAATTTTGATATTTATCCCATTAATGGTTTATGGATGCCACCCATTTTATGATGTCATAAGATGATGCAAAATTGAATATTAAATTTCTAGTAATTAGATATTCAATAAATTTCATGAATTTTTTACTTAAGATCTTGATTTAGTTTAATTTGATTAAGTGGATTTGATTGATTTTATGTAATTATTTAGAAATTTGTTGCATGCTTAATTAACATGGTCAATAATTTCATTTTACTAAGTCATAATTTGACTGGAGTATAATTAAAAGAAGGTGTCAGTTACATATGGGATAATGCCCAAGTTAGGGTATTATGGATGTAAAATAACACAATCACGTGATGTGTGCTAATAAATTAGAATATTTTAATGGTCTAGGATGTCATTTTTCATGGTCATAATTTGACTCAAAATTATTCAAGAAATGATAATAATCACATAAAATACATTTCCCCATTCAGGGATACATTAGCATAAATTGACACCTATACATGATAAGTTTAAATGATTTATAGCATTGTAGTGATTTTGGTCTGGATTGTGCATTGTCATAGAATATCATTTAAATTGAGAATTTCAACATAATAGTGATATGAATTGGATGCCTACATTTCCTACTAGAGTTTTGTAGTGTTATATTTTTGTCACATGTGCATTATTTTATTTTTGTTTCACATATACTTTCACTTCATAATTATGTCAAACATAATGTGAAGTTTTAGAAGAATATTCTCCTTGACCTAACTTTACACTCTAAAACAAAAAATAATAATGTTATCAAGTAATCATCGAAGTAATGTTTAAAATTACATATCTCACACTCTAAAAATTATATATCCACATAGGTTTGTGAGTGTATGGATAAAATATCTCAATGAGGATAATTGAACCTCCTCTTCCATAGAAGTGATTATGCAACTACATGTAGTATAATTCCCTCCTTTTACACAAGATAAATTTTTAAATACCAACATATAATGATAATGTCATAAATGTAAAGGATTTGATTTTATGAATGGCATTAGGCTTGACCTTTGATAGGTATAAGTCCATTTTTCTCTCTCCAAATTTTATCTTCTTTCTCTGTGCCCAAATGGATTTGATAATACATTATATATACACATGTTGATGTATGATAACTTATGTATATTATTCCAACTATGGTAATGTATATAAGAAAGTAATGGTGCATTATTCATGAAAAAACATTAACAGGCCCAAAAAATTAAAAGGGGCAAACCCATAGGGTGTAATATTTTATCCCATAAAACCTATATAGTGTATGGGTATTATAAGGGTTTGACCTAGGAATGACTTTGAATTTGTTTTCAAGGCAAAGCTAGGTAATAAGTGAAATATAATTCAAATACATTAACAAATACATTTTTTATAAGTGTTGAAGTGTTTTGAGGTTTAATGGATAAATTATAGACCTAATGTGGAGTTGGGGTGGTCCTAGAAATAGGATAAAATGTACAAATTTTCCAAATAAGGTGAATTAGATATTAGACATAGGGAATAAGGGTCTTATGTAAAATTTAGGTGTCTATATAAAGTCCTCACTTTGACATGGGTATATAAGTGAAATACATGTGTGTGTCAAAGTATAAATTTAAATAATTTGAAACACATGCCTTCACTTACCTAATAAAAGATGAAGCATGTTTTATGCACAATTGAGTTGAGATTCAATCCACACCATATAGATAATATGTTTGAAACAAATAAAAAATGTTACAGGTGGTAAAACACTGATGATATGTTTTTTATTTTTTAACATTCTGTAACTTTGTAATTGAATTTGAAAAGAGAACATAGGAATGCATATACCTACTAGGTATCACCCCATAGGCCACAAAAACAAGACTTTCAATAGGTGTTAAATCATAGCCAAAATTTATATGTAAGTCTTTAGAAACCCAATCCACTTACTGATTAGGTAAGCAAATAAAATTTTCATTTTCCATTTTTCCACTTTTCCATTTTGAATATTTTCATTATATATATGCCATGATGTATGCCCCCCTTTTGAGGTGATAAATGAATAACTTGTTCTAAAATTACTCATGTCAAAACATAATGTTAATTTCCTTATATGTTAGGAAAAATAAATTAGATAAAGTGTATTATAATCATATAAACATATGCAATTTGAATCTCGTAACAATCGTAATGTTCTTAAAAAATTTACATATTTTGATGTTGAATTTTTCATCTAGTTATGCCACATAGAATCATGTAAAATGTAATATAACATAGGATATATAGTATAATATCAAACACAAAATTTTAGGGTATGATGCCTCCTTTAGAAAAATAAAATGGGAAACAAACATTATGCATCAAAATGTCACAAGCAATCCCTTAGCTGGGATAGGTAAAGTAATGAGAACACACAAACATCATGCCCCCATAGATGCATGTTGAAAACTATGGAAACATAGACATCAAAAAATTACACCACAATGTAAATATACAAGTATGGAACAATCATAGTATAGTGATATATTACACTCAAGTTAGGACCACATAATGTTAGTGGCCACACCCAAGTTAGTGACAAGAAATTCCAAGACTTAACTCACATTAGACAATGCAATGAAAAACATATGTATAAACCATAGATAATGAAAACTTATATCATTATTAAATATGTACAAATCAAAGTTTTTTTTGAGTTTTAGAATATTTTATAATGTTTTTGAATTTTTATATTTTTTCCAATGTTTTTGAATTTTTAAAATTTTGTTAGGTTTGGTATGTTTCAACCCCTTTATGAGAAATATATGAGTTGTTTAGGTATCAATCATGATAAAAATAGTTTTAAAGAGTGTATGAATATTGTATTAAGTATCATGATCTATGTATTAGTGAAATACAAATATGTAATGTAGGTCTCAAAGTGTTTGATAAAATTAAAATGTTAAGGTCATATAATATAGTTGATTATGTGGGAAGGCCAAATAGTAACGAATCCTAGTATAAGGGCAATACTATTTTAAATACTAATATTTGGTATTAGATACTTGGAAATATTAGTTTTGACCTAACTTCACCCTACATGACTTGTGCACATATATATGACTCTTATTTACCATTATCTCACATCAACATGATTTTCATGGGTACGATCTTCTCTACTTTCTATCACTCACCTATAATTATTCCCATAGTCTAAGATAAGTCATTTGATTTTCATACTCAGGCATTTCTAAATCATTATATTAGTGTCTCTATCAACTCAAATGGTATTAAATTTATGGTACATGCAAACCTAATGGTTTCATCTTGTGCCAAGTAATGGTAACATTAAAATTCAAATCATACCTATGGATTGGACCATACATTCCACATGTGATTAGCATGAGAACATAACCAAAGAGTCTCATATAAATATAAAATATGTCTAAGCATATTATTCATATAGAAAACATCTATAAATAATACTTAAATACTTTCACACTCAAATTCATTTCCCTATTCTTTATAATTTTTCTATTAGTTACAAGGATTAGGTCCTATCCAAGTCATAAGCACCTTAAATCCAAGCCAAAGTTGTCATTTTACAAGTATCAAAAGCTAGACTATAGGTTACATACATTCAATGATCACTAATGCACATATTCACCTAAAAATAAGTATTACAAGAGGTTTTAATTCTATATTCAGAGTATTGAATTTATAGCCAATGCTCAACCATTAAATTGGTAGTGGTTAGGGTCAGTTTTACCCATATTTCCCCCCATTTTATAGCATAAACCTAGTATCAATAGTGAACCTAGGTTTTTATACAAGGAAATAAATTTATAAGTATTACACACATAATCACACCTCGAGATTACACATACAAACATAAGAGAAAAAGTCACAATGGCCTATACTAAAATAGAAAATAAATATTTACACCAACAAAGCCATCATGTTTAGAACATAACATCTGATGGTAGTAACCAAGCTCTAATGTTACCATCTAGGTGAGTCCAAAACTCCACTTCTTGATTTGAGTGAATCATAGTTAACTTCCTTACCTTTCCTTCTACCCACCTTCAATCTCAAACCTATATAATGCAAAAAACTGCTAAGTATCTTATCCCTCTTAGTAATTTCTATATTTAGTAAGGGTAAGTCTCAAATCTTTTTTACCTTTTAAATTCATATTAGTGCTTAATTATAATATTTTATACATTATAAATAATACAATGGTTTATATCTTAAGGGTTAACAACCCAAAAATAAGGTAAAACATATTGGATAACCCATTTAGTTTTTGAAAATTTCAAAGCCCTAGGTTAACCTCCTTTGACATATGATCACCTAATGGATAGTCTTATTGGTAAAATTAAAATTATATGATTACATTGACAAATGATTACATTTGATGATAATTTTATTATGGATGATGACTCAAATTTCAAGTCATTATATGTACACTATTATGTTGATTCAAATGCTATTCATAATGTTATTTTAAATAATGGCTCAAGTGAAAATGCCTAGATAATTGTAATTTGACTATCTCTTGGATAAACACATGAGGATTTGACAAATACAACCAAGATAGTCAAAGAATTTAATTAATAAAGATATAACAATTTGGGACACATTGTGATACCTTTTAAGGTAGGTTCTATCATAATTTCCACTCCATTTGTAGTCTTACTAAGCACAAACATATTTGACATGTTTTTGGGATGCCTTTGGATACACAAGATATTTATAGCATCTCCTTTAGTGTAACAATGTATCAAGTATATACATTAAAAAAGGGTGATGACACTTTTATGTATTCCATATGTGTACCCTATTTAGCCACATGCACTTCCTCCTCCACCCCCACCATCATTGTAGTTGGTTATTAGGCCTATTTAGGATTATTTCACAAAGATAATTCCCACACCTATTTAGGAACATTATACACATTTAGTTATATATTCTACTCAAGTTCATTATATTAATATAGTTTAGTTAAGAGTAGTTGAGTTTCATAGATGACCAATACTCTAATTCCCATTACATCAATGTCACTCAGGACTCATATAGGCCATTATCTACTATTGCACATACTAAGCTAGTATCACAAATATTTCAATGTGTTACACAATAAATAAAAGCATACATAAAATCTCCTAATATAAAATATATTGCATAAATTCTTAGGCTTATTGTAATAACTCATCAGACACAACATACTATGATTGATGATGATGGGATTTACAATAGAACATGAGATCATTTTTTATATTCAGATTTAGATATGATTGTACACTTACATATGGCACTTTTCACTCATGAAAAGTAACCATTGCACCATATTATACACAAAATTATTTTGATAATCCCACTGATGGGATGCTTGGTTAGTGTTACACACACCCTTAAAATTCTAAAATCTAAAAATGAAAAAAAATAGGAAATATAAAAACATTCAAATATTCAAAAAATAAAAATCAGTACGTAGACATGATATGATTTCTAGTTTACATCATTTACATATGTTATTTTTCACATGTTTGGTATATTACATATCATTTTTCATACAAATTCATTTCAAAATATAAATTAGTGGCATGCATGACATACAAATGTACATGATAAATGGATACATAGATGTTGGAATTTCTTGTAACTAGGATCCACACCAATTTTGAGGGTATCTTATTCCACTAGTTGCATTGATACATGTTATATATTTATGTGACCCTTCCATTTATGATGTTGAAATATATTTATTTATTACACATGTCTTTTTTTAAATCATACTATATACAATTATACATGGATATGTTATGTTAATATGTTATGACATTCACATACTTGGATGGTGTAGACTAACTTATGATGTTTCTCTTTCATAATAGGATAATCAGTGCTTATTTATTATATGCATACCTTCACCTTGTGTGTGTGACATTGATATTTAGTTAATTTTATTCTGTTGTGTGCATCATTTTTAACTTACTATGTTTACTAAGTATGTAGGTGCTTGAGCCATTTACAACACCTCCCAATTTGTGTGGTTCCATGATATCTATCACACACCTTTACTATGTAGTCTTCTTCAATTCTTCTAACAATGATTCTTACTATCTCATACATAATTTTAATATAAATATTGACATGAAATTTGTATTCCTTGTATGACATATGTTTCATACTTGCTTTGATGACATATTCATTACAATGATGACATATTCTCCACTTGTTGACATGATTCTACATGATTAAATCTTAAAAATACATGATAAAGTTAACTCTTTTCTTTGAGATGAGTGACTTGTAGGATACTTTCATCAACTCAAAAAGGGGCATATTAGTGGGATTCTCATAGACAATTAAGCCTCCAAGAATAGAAAATTCATATTTTGACACAATGTACATGATTTAGAGGTTTTAAAGTGCTTCAAATATGAGATTGAGACAAATATTTATAAAATTCAGACATATTTTTAGAACATATGCCATACATATGTATTTAGTTTACAAATACATGAGTTACATGTTTCCATATTTAGATACATTTGGGTGTATATGCCATGTATATGCACATAATTTTACAAGGACATGAGTTATAAGTTTTAAAATATACACATATTCAGATATATATTCAGGGCATATATTTATAATAATATGAGATATAGGTTCTCAGATTTGACATTAAAACTTACATATAGATGCATAACATTATATATAATATTTGCATAAATTTATGAGGAAACAATATTTTTCATGCATATACACACTTTTTCACTTTCTATTTTAAAACATATTTAATGGCAAATAATAATGAGAATACCTAAATATTTAAGTCTATATGTAGCCTTTGATTCTTGTTTAAATGAGCAATGCAACTGAGATTTAACATCCTCAATGGAATTCACATTACTCTACATTCCAAATATGTGGCTTCCACCTTCCATATTGACGTTATAATATGTGTAATATTAATTACATGGGTTAGTGAAGTTGAGGATTTTACAATGCTCAATGGCCTTAACACTACTATTATTTAGGGCTAAGGAATTCATATTACCAACCCATAATCTTTCCTTAGTTACACAAATTGGGACTTTGTTGTGGCCAACACACCCCCTTTTCATAGAAATGGGGCCCCCCATCCTTTAAAACTATCAAAACTAGAGCTCCCAAGTCTATTCTATTATTTTAACCATATTTATCTAAGCCAAGCCTTTAAATATCATGTCACCTCAATTTCCCAAAGCAATGTTAAGCCATATTTATTTTATGTTTAAGATAGGCTTCTTATTTTAAGGATTTACAGTGCTAACTTTTAAGGTCACATTTTAAAAGAAGTTCCCAAAGACTTGTTTCTTTTTCATAGTAATGGACCTGACATCATTTGTAGAAAATCAAAATCTTGATGATGATAAAATAATTTATTAATGGATTACATGTTATTTAATTTTTACTTAGTCTTTTTAGGGGTTTCAAAAGAACAAACAAACCACTTAGAGGAGACCACATTGCTAGTTATTAGAGCGATTGGTCCCTCAGACCTATTAGAGATTTTAGAGCTTGGGAGAGTCCAACCCACTTAGAGGGTACCACATTGTAAGTTATTAGAGTGACCAATCGTTTAGACCTGTTAGAGATATTAGAGCCTAGAAGAACCCAGTCTACTTCATGTCACTAGTTTTTAGAGTGTTTAGTACCTTGAACTTGTTAGAGATGTCAGAGATCAAGAGATCCTGACCCACTTAAAGGGTACCATGTTAAATTTTTTTAGAGTGGATAGTCCCCAAAACTTGTCAAATATGTCAGAGCCTAGAAGATCTTGACCTACTCAGAAGGTGCCACATTATTAGTTGTCCAGTCCCTTAGACTTGTCAAAGTGTTATATCCTCAGAGAGCTCGACCCACTTAGATGACACCACATTACCAATTATTAGAGTGGTTATTCCCCTCTAATTTTTAGAGATATTAGAGCCTAGGAGAGTTTAACCCATTCATAGGGTGCCATATCATAATTTATTAGAGCTTTTAATCCCCCAAACCTATCATAAATGTCAGATCCTAAGAGAGCCTAATTCATTCAAAGGGTGCCATGTATCACAACTAGACATATGAATAGGTGACCACCTAAGGCCATATAATGGTAATAATGGAGTATGGATGGATCTTGAAGATTAATAAAAAGATGACACATGTCCCTAAGTGACACTTCACCCTTATTAATGGTATGGTATGAGGTACAAAAATATATGCATAGGTGCCAACCATTAATAAGAGGACTAATAAGTAGATGACATGTGGCATAAGGTGGGAGTTAACTAAGAGGCTTTAAGGAGATGTGACCACATGCCTACCATACATTAGGTATTAAAAAGATAAAAAGATGGGTTTTATTAGATATTTTAAAAATGTCACATCACCATTACTAAATTTTGTTAGTGGTAGAGGATCATGAGCTCTGAATTTAACTCTGGATTGGGAAATAAAGAGAGGATATCTAGCCACTAACTCAAATTTAAATTCAAAATAAAAAAGTAACCAAACACCATTAATACAAGGGGATAAATGTATGATTTTATAAATATCCTATAGAAATATTGATAAAATGTTTTCACTATGTACTCTTGAGAGAAATTTAAATCCTTGCTTTCCAATTCTTGTCACATGCCCCTACATTTTTCCCCCTACACTCAATACCATTTTATTGGCATCCATATTGCTACAATGGTTGCATCCTCCTCAAATCCCAAGGTTGAGGTTGATTATTGGGATACTTTATTGCCAATAGGTTTGACCTAATTCAAGCACTATAACTTGTTCAAAATAATCTAATAGGTACCTATGGACTCAAGCTTTGAAAATGATGAATAGGTAGAGTTTGAATATGCCATTTGGGATTTAAAAAACTATGGTATTAATTAGGAAATGACCAAACCAAAGATTCTCCACTACACTAAATTATTTTTGAACCTACTTCTCACCACCATCTAAGTGTAGAACAAAGTCTATGACTAGGTTTACTTGCCCAACTCTTGGCACCAGATCCCTAACATCTCTAGGAATGCCTACAAGGTGTATTACTCCCTCCTAGATTTCACCTTATCTTATGATGCTATAGTTTTGAAAACTTAGATCGAGACCTTTCAGATATATGATGTCCTATAAGATTGGGTTGATAACTTGGATGTCAAGTGGGTCAACAAGGAGGACATCAATGCATACACAGTCCATACTTTTTGGGAGGAGGTTTAGGTGGGTATGATTTTTATAAAATAATTATTTAGGACCTAGGATTGCTTGCATGTTAATGAATTATGGGTTCCCCTCCTTCATATGATCCTCACTAGCTTTGAATTTCTAGACATAGGAGGGCTAATCAACTTTAAGTTGGTTAATTACATAGTGAATGCCTAGGCAAAAGGGAATGCATACATGTTGAGATACCTCATAGACCCATTTTTTTGGATGATCACTTTCAAGCCATCTAATTTTATTGCATGGGTTTCTGGGGGTTTGAAAGTCCATGTAGTCTTGTATAAATTATATGGCCACTAGTACTAGAATCATATCTAGGACATCTATGAGCAATTCTACTTGATGGTCTATAACATGATCAATGAGGCCAAAATGACCTATTTAAAAATAAATTTAGGACTCCATTATGACCATAAAATAATATTAGTACTACAAGGAAGACATCATGATTCGAGTCAAGAGCATTCCCAAGTAGCCCCTCCACTTCTGTACTTCATCCTAGATCACCTAGTAGAGAAGGAGATCAAATACCAGTTGGTAGAAGGCATTTTTAATTTTTTCATAGGCCACCAATAAAAGTCATGCCCATCACTCTTAATCTCGATTAGGAACCATGTCTACAAGGCCTTCCTTCCCCTCTATAAAATGGAGACTATATGGGACTTCTTCACCATAGAGAGAGCTAAAATCCAACATTGGGACCCTAAAGGCATGATTAAGGCTCATCTAGTGAGGTATTCAATGAGCCTAGACATAGATTATGTCCACTAGTAAGAGGATGACAATGAGTTATAACTTAATATTATTAATGACTAAGGGGTATTGTCCCATATTGTAGCTTAGAAGAATAAAAAATGAAAGAAGGTCTAGGTAGGTCTATGTACTCCCCCTCTAGTACCTACTCACTCTATAGAGGATCCAACTCTAACTCCTCTTGTTATATCCAAGAATATTTTGTAGAGTATTCCACTACCTTCTCCTATTTATGCTTTAGATCCATCCCCACCTCTTCCAACATCTCTTATGTCTCATCTTATGCCTCCTCAAATAGTTCCTCTTCCTCATGATCTAATTCCTCCTCTTCCTCCTCCAATATCACCTATTCCTCATAACCTAGCTCAATATATACCTCCTCTATCATCTTTGGTAGCCAAAACCTAGTTGATATAGACCCACATTATTCAGTGGTAGGTAGCCTAGGTATAGGCAACTCAACCATTGGCAACCCGATGCTGGGTCACATGGACCTTGTGGTTTAATGTCATTAAAAGTCTAGAGGTAAGCCAAAAATGGGGGTCCCATAAAGTAATGGTATAGGTTTCACCACTTACACCTCCCACTTCTTGTATCTCCCTTCCACCCCTCACTCCTACCAACTTCTAGCTCCTGGTCATGCCATCTATTAGTTCTGATCCCCTTCCACAAGCTCCTTAAGTGGTGCCTCCTCTTTTACCCATTGAACCCCTTCTATTATTCACCCAAGTTATTTTGGCCTCAATCCTACCAAACATACTCACTTATTAATTTCCATCCACCATATCTATTCTATAACTTAAAACCTCCTTGGTACCTTCACTGGGCATCCATTCAGTCCAGGTACCTATAAGCACATCTTCATCAATGAACATGACTACAACCTCAGGGTGTGCATCTCTAGTGGAAGGGACTATCTTGGTACCACCTTCAATCATCTTGACACCTCCCTTGATGATTCAAAAACTTCCATAATCAGACCTTATGGCTATTTCTATCCCTACTAGTCCTTCTACCACATCATATAGAGCTAACCTAGGTAAGAGACCTAAGAAAAATCATAAGGCAACTCACCCTCAAGTTTTAGTTTAGAGGTCTTCCAATTTATTTTATCCTCCTAAATTATCCTCAATAATTCATTAATATCTAGTTATGGTTCCTCCACACATTGTTCTCTAACCCCCTCTTTCTATTACCCTAAGTACCTAGGGATTTGGCTTCAACCAACCAATATTTTCCCTTCTATTGAACATCCTTCTCCCAAGAGTCAATGCCCCTTAGGTAGTCATGACCTAGGAATAGTGGTGGGCATAGATGTTATAATGGACCTCCCCTTCCATTATTCTTCCCTTTATTTCCATGCCTTCTCCTCCTTCATTGATTTCCTCATTTACCCCTCCCACTTCCTCTATCTCTCCTCCACCTCATCCTCTACCTTTCACCATCATCTTTTCCACCCATCCAACACCTCCTAGAACATGGAGAATGGTACCAAGGTTGTAATAAATTGAGATTACAATCAAAGATGACTTGGACATGTAATGGATCTTTGGCCAAGCCATGAGAAACATAAAAAGGAGTATAACACAAAATTATATCCAGGAGGGTAATTTGGTGGTATAAAAATCCCATCAAAATTTGTTCTCACTCACCAAGGAAAGAACTTCCATTAGGGAGGAAAATATAGTTGAGGATCCACTCTACATTCTCTAGGTAACCCATGATATGTCAGAGAATCTCCTTGAGGAAATGCAAAGTTAGGTTCAGACACTATAAGCTTAGGTGAAGAGTTCCTTCCCCACTTGGCTACTTGGGCAAGTCAATGATGCCCTCTTAATACTCTTTTCAATTCTAGGAAAGGTAGTGGGGATTATGGCAAAGACCAATGTGCTTATCTTACAAACTAAGACTTATATGGAGAGGATCACAATGATAGATAAGAAGTGTAGGAAGATGCTGTCAGGATTTTGCTCCACCAATTAGAGCACATATGATTACCTTGTATTAGCAACTAAACACGGAATTATACCAGAATGAATAAGTAACTAGAAATATGAAACAACACAGGATTTGAGAGACAATACACAATTGTATTAAATACTCAGAAGAAAATACAATAAAGAAGATGCCACTTCTTCTTCCACCTCAAAGGCTTGCCACACCTCAAGACCTTCTTCCCTCTCTCTCTCGGTCCCAACAATCAACTCAAATATAGAATTGATGTTCACCTCTCCAACTAGTTAGAAATAATGCTGCCAGTACACCAAGTACACAACCGTACTCCAAGTAGATCTCCTGCTCTCTACTGCTACCTACAAATCACTAGACCTTACTCACCATTGTAGATCTCCAAAAGAAGCCATGTACCCCTGCTGACCAAGATCATACAAACATGAAGAACCCTTCTGATTCTCCAAACTAGTACCCACACTTGGTACTGTGGCACTAGGAGGAACACACCATTTCTCTCCTCTCTCTGAAGGAGCTTATTTTGCTCTCTTACTCTCTAGCACTAGTTTACAATACAACCTTTGAGTCTATTATATAGATCTCATGCATACAATAATTAGACTATCTTAATTATAATAATTAGACATGCAACTCAAGACTATAATTGGCCTTTACATGCAAACACTCAGTTCAACTAACTAACTATTTGTGCAATGAATAGTTTTGGAACACACAGATGACCAACATCAGTCCCTGTCTGCCTGGAGGTGACCAACGTTGGCCCCCTCCTGCCGATGTCGATTGTCTTCAGCTCACACCTGCCGATGTCAGTTTCATTCTACACTACAATCTACCGATGCTGGTCTCCCTTAAACTCATCAACGTCCTCCATGTTTGCAATAGTTGAAGATTTTAGCTCCACACCCTAACAATCTCCCACTTGGAGATAAATAGCTACAACTATACCTATACTTGTACACCATCTAATTTATTCTTGGCTTGTATCCCTCTTCAAGCTCAACCCTGAAGACCAACCATCACACACCCTATGATGCCTTTCCTGTCATCTAAGTAACCTGCCACATCCAAACCTACATATCCATGTAGTGAAGTCCTTGACCCTGCATAACATGTTAACCTGCTGCTAGTCCCTCTCGAGTACCTGAGAATCTACCTTCCCTGAATTGGCTCCAAACTCTCTGACAGCTCCCACTGCTTGGGAAAAATCAAGCCTACACTAGACCTTATGTGATTTCGAACCCTGTTCTAAGCTCAGCTTGAACTGTCCAGCCCTTGGTGTGCTTACCAATTCTGCATCTTGAACCTCGCCAACACCATCTTCACATCAGCTCCCACTAGAGACAAAATCTCCATGTCTCTTATGCCAAAGAATTTTGCTACTCCAAATTCTTCCTAACATACCTCTGAACTAACCTTACCCTTAGCTCAACAAAACCCTGTATGTACAAACCTGCTAGCAAACCATCCACATACAGTAACTAGATAATGTCGTGACTCATCATCCACCTGGTAAGAACAAACACAATAGTTACACTGATGTTGACTAAAGCCCTACTTTTTCATCCACCTATCAAAACCTGTACCACTGTCCTACAGCTTCCTCAAGACCATATACCTTGGCCTTCTGTCTCACGTGTCCATCCACTCTCTTCTTTATCATGGGAATCCATACGTCTCTTAGTGCTTTCTTCCAGCTGACAACTCTACCAACAAAAACCTATTTGGTTCTTCTCCAAGGATTCACACTCCTCATCCATGCCAAGCTCCCACTGTTTCAGGATTCTACCTGCATTGCCTCTTCACATCTTCCTAGTTCTTAACCATCAGTAAGCAATATAAAGAAGGTGAACAATGAATATCAGGTTCACTTACCCTTTTTGACCTCCATATGGGTGTTTGAGACTTGTTGACAGCTTGCTATCCACCCACCATCCGTTCCAGTGACCGATCTTGGCCATCTCCCAATCTGCTCCCAATTGACATCGGTTCCTTGCGACTGACCCTATCTACCGATGTCAGTCCCCTGACCGACGCTGGTGTACTTATTGCTGATGTTGGTCACTATCTGACCGACATTAGTTTCTACTTCTCAACACCACTGACTCTGCTAATCTACACATGACCGACGTCGGTGCTTGTCTATTCGATGTCAATTCTTCCTGACCAACACTGGTATCTATGTTCACTTGTGAGTGATGACTTTTTACTCACGAGCTCCTTTTGGGTCAAAACCCTATTCAAATTAACACAACCCTGCTCAGAATAATTTAGTCCCCACAGCTGATCTCTGTTCATCATTTCCTCCATGAACACCAAGGCTTTCCAGTTCTTAAGTTTATCAAAGACATCTGTCTTCCACTTAAGAACATGCATTCCCCTCCTACATATGTAACCAAGCCTATAAAGCCAAATCTTTGTAACAGAAGGTGAATTAGTAATATAAGTAGATAGATAAAGGATACCTACTTTCTTACCACCGTCTAATTCAAGTGCATCCAATGTGAGAGTTACTGTGCATCTCCCATCACCCAACTTTCTTGAAGAAATTAGACTCATCTCCAAGACTAGGCCCTGCATGACCTTCTTTAACACCTGTGTGTTACCCATCTACAATTTCAGCTTCACTTCCCCTTTGCCAATCATTTGATAAGGCTCTCTAGCTCCTAAATAAATCTCTCCAAAGTCTCCAAAGACATACCCATGAAAAGATGCTCTATTTCAGGCTGCATGGAAAGAGGCAAAAGAATCTGTAAACCAAGATTCTACTTTATCCAGAGAAACCTGTGCAACAACCCCTACAACATCTGCTTCTACACACTGATCTTCTATCGACCAACAATCTTCTTTTCCCTGCTCTTTCTTTCCATCAATCAAACCATTCGTGCTATTCAGTTTCTCCATTCATAGCTTACTTTCTTATGCCATTGCTATACTCCCACTCAATCTGAAACCCCTGAGAGTGACCTATAGTCAACAAATACTAACCAGATCTGAAACCACCTGTTAGTAACCTGACCAAAAGCTCTGATACCAACTATCAAGATTGGTATCAACTTGGTCCACCTGCTCAACCTGCTCTGATACCAACTGTCAGGATCTTGCTCCACTAATTGGAGCACATATGATTACCTTGTATTAGCAACTAAACATGGAATTATACTAGAATAAATAAATAACTAGAAATATGAAACAACACATGATTTGAGAGACAATACACAATTGTATTAAATACTCAGAAGAAAATACAATAAAGAAGATGCCACTTCTTCTTCCACCTCAAAGGCTTGCCACACCTCAAGACCTTCTTCCCTCTCTCTCTCGGTCCCAAAAATCAACTCAAATATAGAATTGATGTTCACCTCTCCAACCAGTCAAAAACAATGCTGCCATTACACCAAGTACACAACCGTACTCCAAGTAGATCTCCTGCTCTCTGCTGCTACCTGCAAATCACTAGACCTTACTCACCATTGTAGATCTCCAAAAGAAGCCATGCACCCCTATTGACCAAGATCATACAAACACGAAGAACCCTTTTGATTCTCCAAACTAGTACCCACACTTGGTACTGTGGCACTAGGAGGAACACACCATTGCTCTCCTCTCTCTGAAGGAGCTTATTTTGCTCTCTTACTCTCTAGCACTAGTTTACAATACAACCTATGAGTCTATTATATAGATCTCATGCATACAATAATTAGACTATCTTAATTACAATAATTAGACACACAACTCAAGACTATAATTGGCCTTTACATGCAAACACTCAGTTTAACTAACTAACTATTCATGCAACGAATAATTCTGAAACACACAGACGACTGACGTCAGTCCCTGTCTGCCTGGAGGTGACCGACATCAGCCAACCTCTTGCCAATGCCAGTTGTCATCAGCTCACACCTGCCGATGTCGATTTCATTCTGCACTGCAATCTACCGACACCAGTCTCCCTGAAACTCAACAACCTCCTCCATGTTTGCAACAGTTGAAGCTTTTAGCTCCACACCCTAATAGATGCTAGTGGTGATAAATAAAGGTATGTTCTTTGAATTGAAATTAATGCCCACATCAAATATAGGTTTTTATTATATGTATATAAATAACCTGAAAACAACTATGGAGGAATGGCTAGATGTGGCTCAAACTCTAAGAAGACCTTTGAAAGAGGTTAAGAAAAAGATATTAGCCTAATTCATAAAGGTCAATATCTTTGTACTATTCTACCCTATTGGTTCCTAGTTGTACACTATGTACATTTGGCCTTACACACTTGAGAGAAAATGGAAAACTAAGATGAAAAACTTGCTAGTATGTCATTGTAGTTGGGGAAGGGTTTAACATCAAAAATGGACTGAATGTAGAAAAGGACTGAGAATAACCTACAAAGGGTATGGTTAGCTTCCTGCTACTTTTGGGTCTACCTAAACCAAGGTGAGAGGACCTATGGGGTAGCTTGATCACATGGAGAGATTGTGAAATTCAACTTGTATGGGGTTTTTTGACATAAGGAACAAATATGACTAGGGCATAACCAAGATTTCACATGAAATATCCCAAACTAAATTTGGATGCAAATTCTTTTCAAAACTAATTTCAACTACTTCCAGGCATTCAGTCAAATGGAACAACCATATCCAATGATAAAACAAGACAATGATATAAATCTGAATGCAATTGCAAATATAGTCCAGATATCATAAAATAATACAAATATGGTCTCCAAACCAAATTATTCTAGCAAATTGGAATAAAAAAACCTAGATCTGTGTGGCTTGGGCTGCTGTGTCCAAAAGACACAGTCACCGATGTTAGTTATTCTCTTGATGTTGGTCGATACATTGCCATCATCGGTTGCCTAGTGGTGATCTCTGCCTACTGGTGACTGTCTTCCTACTGATGTCGATCACTGATCGGCTGATGTCGGTCTACCTACCGATGTCAGCCTCTGTACTACCCTACGGCCTGCAATTGCAAACTGTGCCCTTCTTCACTTTTTTGAATCCGATGGTATGACTTGGTACTAGTCTATACAAATTTTGTACATCATCTGATCTAAAGATCTATATATATATAAATCAAATCTAATGAAATAAATACCTGGAAACCTCTGTAGATGCTGAACACTTGATATATCTAGTGAATGACCTCTGAAGCCCTAGATCTGATCAATAAGCACAATATGAATTCCATCACGAATCCACCCTTGAAAAGAGCTAGGTTTCTATCCAACTCTTCTCCAATCTACTGAAGGTTTGCATCCTTAGAGATTTTAGCTGAATCACAGATTCAAGCTTCACAATACTTAGAATATTTTTAGCAATAAAAGATATGAATTGCTTTGCCCTCAACTTCTTTTAAAGGCTCCCAAGAAACTTCTAGAAGAAGCTAAAATATTTTATTTATTTTTTCATTTTAATTAAAATTAATTAATTAAAGTCATCTTTTTGAAGTAATATTAATTTTGGACAACTTAAATTAATTAAATCACTTTCTCAAAATTTTGGGGACATTACATCACACTTCACCCGTGAAGGGTTGTCACACAAAATGCATAAATGGTCTAAGTCATATACAAGCTACTAAAGATGGATGGGAATGATATTGTAATATTCATTAAATATAGTTTTCAATAACAAGGGTTGAATGGAAAACTACAGTGTTAGAAATTAAAACACAAACTACAAACACATTTCAAATATTCAAGATCTTATGCATATTTAAGGCAAATACAAACTTATAGTATGCAACAGGGTATATTATTTACAGGGTAGGACATGATAGAATAGTTGGATAATTATAAAATGGAGGGTGGTATACTGGTGTGTTCCAAATAATAAGGTGTCTTACAGTATTTCATGACAATATTCCTCAGCAAAGATGCATAAAAAACTTCAAATGCAATATATTGGTAAATACCAAATGATCCCTAGGAGACTATAACATACATTCAAACCAATATTTCAAATGCTTTTCCCTATCAAATCCATAAACCTAGGGTGACCTAACATTTTATTCAAGAACCTCACTTGAATTAATGCAAAAAGAGTTTATAATCTAAATCTATGCTCAAAATGACAACTAGTAGTGAGCACAAACCCAAATGTCCAATCAATAATTCTTTCAAAACATATCACTGCACTTCATTTAAAGGAAACAAAAAAGAACCAAAATCATTTTCATTAACTTGAAAAGAAATATTACACACATTAGTATTTAAAAATTATTCCATGGGGAAAATTATGGTGAGAATTTTCTTTTGAAAAGGGAGACATCAACATGCTCTCAAAACTTGCTAATGGCTTTACAACTACAACCCCCTTGGTAAGGGAGATAAAATCTACACATAATAATAGATCACAATTTTTTTTTGTGGAACCTAGACTTGGGATAAAATAGACACCTAAAAATAATGACCAAAAAAAAAAAAACTAATGGCCAATAACAACCTTGAGTGGAGGAGAAGCCCCTTATTTATACATTTTCAAATCTGGAACTGTGGGTCATAACTTTCAAAATTACAAATCAAACTTTTAAGTCTACTAAGATACTTCCAGCTAAAATATTCCATTTTCCACACCTAAAATCTTCATCCATTTGCAATAAAATCATGGCTATAAATGCCTCTTCAAGGAATGATGAAGATTCTGTAACAAACTATTTGATTTCTTGATTGGAAATGCTAGTGAACATGAGATGGAAGGTGGAAATTCATGATGGAGGACAAACAAACCATTTTTCATCATATGAAACTCCCTAAAGATGATATTGGCCATAATATAGGGGGATAAAAATTATTTTAGGATTCAAAAAGAATTTGTAATCATGTGTAACCATCTATTGATGCTCTTTGTTAATTGATTACTTGCATTCATAGTTGGAACTTCCTGGACAACTACCTTTTCCTCTTTGCATGCCATGGAACAAATTGCTCTTGTAATGATTTCTTGGGAATATTCTAGATCCATAGATATTCAAATGATATTCTTTGGAGTGGCCCACCTTGGAATTGAAAACTTGTAATATCCTTCTATAAAGGATCCTAGACAAGCAAAGTAAATGAATCTATGTGCATGGATCAATATAGAGCATCAATCTTGATCCAGAAGACTAAGCACTATTAGATGATAGCTACCTTTGTTCCTTAGGTCATTCTACTTGAAATCCCCATGGGTTTTCTTCACTATAATATGTCAATCCTATTGGGCCGATGCACTCATACCAAGTGGCAGTCTCGTGTTCATTCTAGGATTTATTGAAAAGTTTTGACTTAATACACATTGTAGATTGGATTATGTACACTTGAACACGTAACATTTATCTCTAGGAATGTGATTGATCTTTAGCCTATAACCATTTAATGAATTTTTAATTGTGCCCTCATGCTGTTAGATATTTTCATCTGATCAAATGCACATCATCAGATTATAATCCATGAGGTGGAGCGTCATTAGATACTACCTGCACTTGGCCATGAGGATGTGCCACTTAGTAGCCCCATAGGCTTCTTGTGTACCTTGTGAGTAGTCTTTGTTACCTTGAGTTCCATCACACCACATGGTGGCACCTCATGCTTCCATTTAAAAATAAATTTCTACTTCATAGGGACTAAATTTGATGCTCGTGCATCTATCAAAAAACATCTACAAGACCACCATACCTGCAATTTGGGAAAATGTCTTTGGAATTCTTGATTTAATCAGCCCTTTCATCTTTGGAAGAATTTTCTTGAGCCTTTTGTCTTCAGCTTTTCTATCTTTGAGATCCCTATTTTCATTTGGACCTTGGGTCCTTAGGACTTTTGTTCTAGGCAATTTCACTCGTGCAATCTCTCCAAAGTATTGATCACCTTCGAGCCTTTTTCCATGGATAAAATGTTTAATGGATTTAATTCCTTCAATTTTTTGTGATGGGTAACTTACTTGATAGAAATGATCCTTTAAGCCTTTTTCCATAGATAAAATGTCCGATGAAATTAATTCTTTTAGGCTTCTTTCCATGGGCAATTTGCCCAAAATAAATTGGACTTTATTTTTTCACTGAAGAAAATGAATTTTGTTGAAGAAAATGGACTTTTGTTAGGATTTTTGTGTGGGAAAAATGCCTGAAGGGTAAGTACCCTTTAGACCTTTTACCATGGATAAAAAGTTTGAAACAAATGGACCTATGGAATTTTTACTGTGGATAAAATTTCCAAAAGAAATAATCCTTTAGAATATTTGCACGGACACTTTTGCCAAAACATTCAAACTTAACATATTCTTAAGACAATTATTTTGGACATTTTTTTTGAAACAATTTCTCTGATGTAACTAAGCCTTACACTTTTCCCAAAATAATGGAATTTCTTCAAACCTTTTGTGTGAACACTTTGTCCAATGGAAATAAGTCTTTGGACATTTTGTCTGAGATAAAAAACCTTAAGATCTATTTCCATCGAGCAAAGTGTTCATGCAAAAAATCTAAAAAACTCTAAGGGATTTATACATAAGCTAAAGTAAAGACTGAATTAAGACTAACCAATTTAACATGAAACTTGACATATGATGAACTTTCAAAAATAGGACTTGGGCTGAGGACTTAGGCTTTGAACATGATAAGGGCCCAATTGCTTTAGTAAAATTTTAGGCACTAACACTGGCTCTCATTAAGATATGCATATCCCTTGTGGGTGTGCAAAGAACCTCAAAATGTAAGACTAGGTGCTAATCCATTGAGTCACAGAGTCAAGACTTAGTAATTTTCAGCAAACATTCATAAAGGCTCAATAAAACATTGGCAGACTTCACAAAAATAGACTAGGAAGATTTGGAAATGAACATAAGGCAAAAGGAAAGGGAAATTTTAAAAACAAGACCCAAAGTAGAGGTGTAATAAAATAAAAAAATGACAAAGGATAAAACACTATATAATATATACATAGTTGCAAGTTATGGACTCAATCAAGGAAGTGTTTTAAATGTCTGCCATTAACTGATAGCTCTAGTATTTCACCATCTAAGTCTCTCAAAAATAAAGTATGTTCCCTAATATAACAGTTAATAAAATAGGGACCCATCCACAAGGCATCAAAATTTCCATGCTTTCCTTTCTCCTCATGCATGTTATCCCAAAGTAGAACCAGATCACCTACTTGGAAAGTCCTTGGAGTAACCTTCCTATCAAATATCTTCATAAGCTTTTCTTTAAACTTGTACTGTCTTACATGATCTTGTCTTTAAAATTCATCAAGCTCAATAATTTGGTTTATATTGCTTTCATAGTGGTTTATTTTCTCATCATCCTTTAGTTTCTGCATAAGCTAATAAGTTGGCAACTACAAATTCATAGGTAGAACTGCTTGAACTCTATAAACAAGCTCAAAAGTTATTTTGCCTATAACTCTCTTAGGTATATTCCTATCAGCCCATAAAGAAAATTTTAGCTATTTACCCCACTTTTTATTTTCTTCTAATGTTTATCTAATGATTTTGAGTAAGTTCTTATTATTGTATTATGCTTGTCCATTCCCCTAAGGGTTATAATTGGAAGCGTAGTTCAATTCAATCCTGTACTCTTTGCATAATGCCACTAAAGGATTAGATTTGAAACACATGGAATTATCTATAATAACCTTAATAGACACACCAAATCTATAAATAATTTGATTCAAGAAAAAATCCGTAACTACCTAGTGTGTTGGTTTCTTTGTAGGGACCATTTCAACCCATTTTGTGAAGTAATCAATTGCAACTAGTATCCATCTATGTCCAACACTTGATTGATCAACAATTTCTCCAATGAAATCCATTCCCCATTATTATAAATGTGATTTTAATCATCATAGGCTATAAAGGAAGAGAACCTAAAGCTTTCATCTTCCTAGAAAAGTGCTGACACTTCACACACTTTTTGACTATATGAGCAACATCTTTGAACAATGATGGCCACTAATAAGCATCTCTCAAAATTTTATGAACTATTACTTTAGGTAAAAAATGGCCACCACATACTCCACTTTAAAAGTCTTCAATCAGGTTAGTAGTTTACTCTTCTATCATACATCTTAGGAAAACCCCATACATATTCTTCCATGCTAGTCCATTCTCAGTCAAGAGGTATTTTTGGGAAATAAGATTGAGATTTCTTCTTTGATTTTTATCCAAGTCAGGGGGATAATTCAAATTTTTCAAGTAGTAAAAAATATCTCAATACCATAGAGATATGTTAATTTGACTCAATGAATCATCAACATTAAAAATGATAGTGTTTACCTCAACATCTTGTAAATTGGTTTCAATCATAATCTTGGCTAGACCCATCCCTCTTACTAACTTGGTGTTTTGAATATCCATGTCATACTCTTGTAGCTTGTTGACCCACCTGCATCTTTTGCTAAATACTTTAGTTTGAGTCAAGATGTCCTTCACCATATTGTATGGGACACAAGAAATAATATTTGAACTTAGAATATAAGGCTTAAATATATTGATAACATTCAAAAGAGTAAAAGCTTGTTTTTCCATAATGGTGTAATTTAGCTTAGGACCTTACATATCTTTTCTAAAGAAAGCTATGGGATGCTCATGACTATCTCCATTATTTTGTAACATAATAGTAGTAATAGTATTATATGATATAAAAGTGAATATCTAAAATGACTTAGTGTAATCAAGGCTAGCCAAAATAGGGGGAGACTTTAAAGCTCCCTTGATGTCATTAGGTGCTTGCACAACCTTCTCTACCCATTTTATGGTCTAGTCCTTATTTAACATAGAAGTAATAGGTAGGGTAATCTCTACAAAATTGGACACAAACCTCCTTACAAAGTTAATTTGTTCAAAAATAGATTGAATTCCCTTCTTGGACTATGGGATAAGCACTTTATCAATGGCTTCTACCCTCTCAGGGTCAATCATGACACCATCTTTGGACACTATATGTCCTAGCAACTTGGCCTTTTGTACTCCAAAGTGGTACTTCTTTAGATTAAGTGAAATTCCTAACTCCCTGAATTTGATCAACACTTTTTATACATGCTCCTAATGTTCTTCTCTAGTCTTAGAGTAAATAATAATGTCATGCTGATACATAACAATGAAATTTTTAATTATCCTTGCAAAAACAACATCCATAGCTTGTTGGAATGTTACACCAGTATTCATCAACCTAAAAGGCATCTTCATATACACATATGTGCCCCAAAGCATAGTGAATGTAGTATTGGATATCTTAGATTCCTTCACTACAACCTGATTATAACTTGAGAAGCCATATAATGTGGATAACATCTATGATCTAGTAACACTTTGTAATAGGTTCTCCATATTGGGTAGGGGATAATTATGTTTTAAATAAGATTTTCTCAACTTTTGGAAATCCACACATAAGTAGATGTCACCATTTTTATTTTTCACAAGGACTAAATTTTCTGCCCATGATGAATCCCTGATGGGCTGAATAATACCACCATCCCTTAGATTCTTTAACTCATCCCTCATCTTGGTGGCTAAGATGGGGTTAATAGGCCTTTATTTTTGACTGAAAGGATTGCTATCAGGCTATAATGGTATGATGTGATAGAAAAGGTCTTACTTATACATTTTTAGCTTAAAATAAGACCATGTTAGATAATCTTAGTACTTCCTTAGTAGTTTCATGTAATATTGTTTCTCATCTGTACTTAAGTGAGTGCCCAACCAAACCTTCCTTGGATTATCATGAGAACCCAAATACACTTATTCATGTCTTTTGAAATAAATGATTCTCATAAATTGATTCTATCATATCCATCAAAAGACTCTTCTAAACTTACCAATCCTCTAGGGAGCTTGTTTGTCTTCAACTGAATAATGTCCTTCACAAATAGGGTTTCTTTTCCATCACAAAATTGAACCATAAATTCTAAATCTATGAGATGATCATGGAACTTAGCTTCATAATTTATAAACCTTTTGATATGATCATCATCATCAAACACATACCAATGATGAACATTGTTTGGGACTGAAGGTCTGACAAGAACCTCCACTTGATATTGACAATGAGGGCTCATATTTTCAATGTTAAATTAAGCACCTAACCCTTCAATTATATCATCCTCTTCACTAAAACTTATATCATGATAAATTTTTTTGAATGCATCAAATAATTCAAGTCAATCCCAAACAACATTCTGATATTGTTTCAACCTTTTATTCTTGGTGGCATAAGCATTATAGATCTGCATAACCACTAACTCAAAATTAACCTTGAAAATCAAAATTTTAAATCCATATGCACAAAAAATATTTAAACTAACCAAGGGTACCTCATACTTAGCAGTATTATTCTTGCACTCAAAGGATAGGTAAAAAGAAAACATGAAACATTTACCATTGGGGGCATAGAAAATAACCCCAGATCCATTTACAAGAGTGGAACAAGCCCCATTAAAACACATCTTCCAAATTGCACCTTCTTTATCAGGTTTAACATAAAAAATAATAAGCTTTTCACTAGTATCAACATTCCCAACAAAGTTGCCTAAACCAACATTTATTTACAACACTTCATTTAGAGCATGCTTAGGATATTCAATGGCATGAAACATCTTCAGCTCTCTATAAAGCTTGACCATCTTACCCTCTAGTGGAATGGTGGCTTAAAATAATTCCATCTATATACCTCCACCCATACTATCAGCCCATTTTCATGATAGCAACATCCCACACTTAGGTAGGTATTCCACAACTACCACATCCATATTCAAAAACTTACCTAGATGCATTGCCAATTGCACTACCAACCACTTAAATTATTCAAAAACTATAACTTCTCATGAATTCATGGAATAACACTAGCCAAAATTTGATGTTATTTTAAATCCAATCTCATTTAGGACACCTAAGGGTATCACATTGTGGGAAGCACTAGAATCAAACATATAATTGTGAACAATCAGGGCATTAATCAAGAGAGTTATATAAAATGGGTCCATGTTTAGCTGACTTTCTACCAATGTAGTTACCAAATAGACTTCCAAAGAAGGTTCAACATTCTCTTTTTATTCTTCATCATTTTCTAGAGGTGCTTGGGGTAAGTCAATTTCATTTATAGATGACTTCTCACCAAATTATAAGTATTCAAATGCCTTCTTCCTATGTTTATGTATTCTTAATAATTTAACAAGTGGCATAGTGATTTTCAATTGGCTCAACATTCAGGCCATATCAAATTTTCTATACTAAGGAAGGGGAGTATTTGGTGGAAGGGTAACAACACCTTCAACTAGGATACAATTACTCAAATATTAAAGTGGAGTGGGGTAGGATGGATTAGCATTTTTAATAGTATCCTTTAAAGGTGGATTTTGATTGACATCATTCACACCCTTAGGAACACTAGACAATAAAGACACTTTATTCCTGATAAGATGACTTCTAGGTCTAGTAGCTTGGGAAATGGGTGCTATTTTGGAAGCATTTGGGACTACTATAGTTTTCTTAGCTTCCTTATTTGTATCCCCTGATTTTGGATTTGCATGGGTAGTGTCTAAGGAGAAACAATTTAGTACTTGATTATCAAATTATATTTATTCTCTTGAGCAACTACTGTATTGATTAGCAGCTACCTATCCTGAACTAATAGAAATCCCCTATCATACTTTTTAATCATCATTGATCTTAAGAAATCAAAGTCATGGATGGGTAATTCATATGCTTGTACCATATTAAAGTCAAAGAAAATTTGAGAGTTGGGACACTTATATTTTCAACCACACTTTAAAAATGATCAACCCCATTAGCATTTAACATTTCCTTGGAGGTGGACATTCTTATTTGGGGAATTTTACAATCAAACACAAAAATCTCATATTCAAATGACACATACTGATCTTCATTGATTTATTCAATAGTATCACATGGAGGGTGTGGAAGGAAACACTTGTCATACCAATTAATGTCTAAATCGTAATTCATAACATTTACCTTGGCATTTAAAGGATCATACACATCTCTTCCAAACCCTCTACTTTGGTTTCTATCCATCCTTTCTTCACATGAAGGCCTCTTCCCTCTACCATTATCTTGATTAGGTAAAGTAGGTCCCCTTTGTGCTTGATTTGAATTTGGATCCATATCTTCACTGGTAGACACATGAGGAATCCCTTATCATCCCTTGCCAATTTTTATGACATTTCTTTGACAACAAAGGCTAAAGTCTTGATAGTCTCATCCAAGTTGGCTGTGTTTATGGATTATGCCTTTTATATATTGACCAATTTCACATTAGCCCACTTGTTTATGGGATTTCCCATAGCCTTTATGTTATTTTAAATTTGGATAGCTATATTAAATGTCAACCACAAGTTCATGGGAGCCTTATCCCTCAAGCAGAACATAGATTTCTTGTCAAAGGCATTAAAATATTTTATCATGCATGCTGTATCATTGGGCCTAATGTTTTTAGGTAGCACATCATCACTTTGTTGAATCGTGTATTTAAATACTATACACACTCATTGGGGTTCTTATTGATGTTTTCAAACTTATCCAAATGGAACCTTGAATCAATGTTAGCACCATACTTAATTTTAAAAACATTCTCCTTCTCTTCCCATGAATCAATGCATCTAATAGGAAGGGAATTGAACCATTAGTGAACATCTTCCTCTAGCATGTGAAAAAATATTTTAATGAATACATCCTGATACTCAACCTCATAATCTTCAATGATATTGTGAAAAGCCCTCAAGTGTTGATCACCACTCACTGCATTGTTCCCTTGGAAATTTGGAAGGCATTTCCTAACTTCATTTAGGAATTCATTAGGATAGCCTGTATAATGCTCATTATCATCTTGGTCCCTATTCCTCATGATTGTTTCTATGGGAGGTTTAAGAAAAAATCCAAAAGGGATATGAGGGGGTGAATGAGGTGGACTTGGTGGATCAAACTTGGGAAGGGATTCAACTAGTTGAGAAGGAGCTATGTAATACATAGGACTATAGGCTTTAGAGTTGCTATGAGAGATATGATAGTCCTTAACAATGTGAGGGTTGATAAATATTTCAAGATTATCAAAATATTGAAAACCCTTAGTAGCTAAACTTTGCCCTTCAATAGGCTTCTAAACTTGTCTCCCTCTTCTTTGAGGAATACTTAAGGGTGGAATAAGTTTCTTAGATGGGTCACCTTTGAAAAATAATCTCAATCCTTATAGATTTGAAAACAAGAATATAATCAATGCTAAAAATTAATATAATATTCAAAATAGACACAAGTCTTCCTTGAAACCAGGTCATAAAAATTAGAATCACCACTAGAATCACAATTATAGAATATCTTAGTTAACAAATTGTTGTGATACATGCTAAAATTAAACTTTTTGAATTTATTGATGAGACAAAAATCAAAGATACTAAATTTTTTAGAATAATGTTCAAAAGGGGAAAGACACCTTCCAACATGCAACTGTAATAGCTCTTTGCAACAAGATCAATAAATGTAAATTTTTTAAATATATCAAATATTCACACATCCCTAATAGAGTGAAGTAGAGTTGATTACCAAGATAGTATGACTATAGTAAATAAAAATTAGAGAACCTTTAAACATTAATTACTTACATCAGCTCTATGTAAGAGTCCCTGACAACACAAATGCCATTGGTGTATTTTATTTTTCTAAAAATGGTACTTGTTGAGTGTTAGTTCTTAGTTATACACCATATATTCTCAACCTTATACACTTGAGAGAAAATGACAAACAAAGATGAAAAACCCATTAGTATGTCATTGTATCTGGGGAAAGGTTTAGCATTAATATTGGACTGAATGCAAAAAATGATTGAGAGGCACCTACAAAAGGCATGGTCATCTCCCTACTATTTTTGGCTCTACCTAAATCAAGGTGAAGGGACCTATGGGTTAACTTTCTCAAATGGAGAGTTTTTGTAATTCAACCTCTATAGGGATTTTTGGCACAAGGAACAAATATGACTAGGGAATAACCAAGATTGCACACTTCACTTGTGAAGGGTTGTCACATAAAATACACAAATTCTCTAAGTCATTTATAAGTTACTAAAGATAGATGAGAAAGATACTACAATATTCATTCTATATAATATTCAATAATAGGGGTCAAATGGAAAACTATAGTGCTAGAAATTGAAACATAAACTATGAACACATTTCAAATATGCAAAAAATTATGCATTTTCAAGGCAAATAACACTTATAATATGTAATAAGGTGTATTATTTTTAGGGTAGGATAGGGTATAAAATTTAGATCATTATAAAATGGAGGGTGGCATGCTTGAGGCTTCCAAATAATAGGGTGTCTTACAGTATTTCATGACAATATTCCTTAGCAAAGATGTAAAAAAAAATTCAAATGCAAGATAATGGTAAATACCAAATGATCCATGATAGACTAGAACATACATTAAAACAAATATTTCAAATTCTTTTCCTTATCAAGTCCATAAAACTAGGGTTTCCTAACAAGTTATTCAATAACCTATCCTGAAGTAATGTAGAAAGACTTTGTAATCTAAATCTATTCTCAAAATGACAACCAATGTGAGCACAAACCCAAATGTCCAATTAGTAATTCTTACAAAACATGTCACTACATTTCATTTACAAGAAACAACAAAAAACTACAAGCATTTTTATTAACTTAAAAATAAATATTACACACATCAATATTTCAAAATGCTGTCATGGAGACAACTATGGTGAGATTGCTCTTTTGATAAGAGAGACATAAATATGCTCTCAAAGCTTGGTAATATTTATACAATTACAACCACCTTATCAAAGGAGATTAAATCTACACACAATAATTGATCCTAGAAAAGTTTTTTCAAAAACTAGACTTGGAGAAAATGGAAACTTAAAAATAATGACCAACAAAAAACAACCAATGGCCAAAAACAACCTTGAATATAGGAGCCCCTATTTATACATTTTCAAATTTGGAACTATGGGTCACAACTTTCAAAATTATAAATCAAAATTTCAAGTCTACTAAGTTGCTTTCAACTAGAATATGCCCTTTTCCATGATTGAAATCTTCATCCATTTACAAGAAAATCATGACTCTAACTACCTCTTCAAGGAATGATGAAGATTTTGCAATAAATCATTTTATTTCTTAATTGGAAATGCTGGTGAACATGAGCTAAAAGGTGGAAATTCATGATGGAGGCTGAACAGACCATTTGTCATCATATGAAACTACTTGAAGATTCTCTTGACCATGAACTAAAGGGAGAAAAATCATTTAAAGATCCAAATTTTTTTCCTCATGTATAACCATCTAGAGATGCTCTCTGCTAAGCGGTAACTTTCCTACATAGTTTGAACTTCCTAGACAACTACCTTTTTCTCTTTGCACACCATGGAATAACCTGCTCTTGTAATGATTTTTTAGGAATATTCTAGATCCATGGCTATTCAAATGATCTTCTTTGGAGTGGCCCACCTTAAAATTGCATATCTACAATATCCTTCCATAGAGGTGTTTGGACAAGTAAAACAAATGAAAATACAATAACTTAGGTTATTTCACCCTTTTAATTTTAGGCTCCAAATTACTTTTTTAAATTTTGTATTTTAAAAATTTTCCCTCATATATTTTAATGAAAAAAGGCATTAGTTTTAGCCTTAAGGTTACCATGTCTCATTTGAAAATTTTACGAGTCAATTTGCTAGCAGTGGTGAAAACTCATCCAATCACCTTACACAGGGTCCTTGAATAAGAAAGGTATGCCTATGTGGCATTACCATGTCACTTTTACTGATCAATCCTTAAAATTTGAAAAATTTTCATATTAGGACATGTGTCATTTCCTTATGGGTTTTGAGCCCTTTAAAAAAATCCATCTTGGATTACACTATTATATCTGTATGCATGGATCGATGTAGACCATTGATCTTGATCTAAAAGACCAAGTGCTATTGGATGATATTTGCCTTTCACCCTGAGGTTATGCCATTTAGAAGTCCCATGGGTTCTTTACACCCCACTCTATCATTCCTATTGGGCCAACATGTTCCCCAAGTAGTATTCCCATGTTCATTCTAGTCTTTATTGAAAAGTGTTGACTTAATATGCATTATAGATTGGATTGTGTACACTTGAATGCATACCATTGATCTCTAGAAATGTACTCAATCTTTAGCTTGTGACCATGAGATGAATTTTCAACTATGTCCTCATGCTATTAGATCTTTTCATCTGATCAAACATGCATTTTTAGATTATAATCTATGTGGTGGAGTGTTATTAGACACTGCCTACACTTGGCCCATGGATGTGCTACCTGGTAGCCCTCAAGGCTTCCTATATACATTGTGAGTAGTCTTTATTGCTTTGAGCACCATCATGCCACATGGTGGTACCTCATGCTTCCATTTGAAAATAAATGGCTACTTCATGGGGCCTAAATTTGATACTCATGTACCTATCAAAAAACATCCATGAGACCATCATACCTAAAATTTGGGTAAATGTCTTTGGCATTCCTTATTTCATCAGCCCTTTGGTGTTTAGAAGAATTTTCTTGGGCCTTTTGTATTCATATTTTCTATCTTCAACATCCCTATTTTCATTCGGCCCTTAGGTCCTCAAGACTCATGTTCTAGGCAATTTCCTCTACACAATCTCTCCAAAGCATTGAGTACCTTCGAGCTTTTTTCCATAGAAAAATGTCAGATGGAATTAATTCCTTTAGGCTTTTTGCTATGGGAAATTTTACTAATAGAAATGATCCTTCGGGCCTTTTTCTATGGAAAAATTGTTTGATGGAATTAATTCCTTTGGGATTTTTTCCATGGGCAATTTGACCAAAACAATTTAGACTTTACTTTATCACCAAAGAAAATGTATTTTACTTAAAAAAATGGACTTTTGTCAGGATTTTTGTGTAGGTAAAATGCTCTAAGGGAAAACACCCTTCAGACCTTTTACCATGGACAAAAAGTCTAAAACAAATAGACCTACAAACTTTTTGCCAAAAATAAAAAGTCTAAAATAAATAAGCCTTTGGAATATTTGCACGTTCACTTTTGATGAAACATTCAGACTTTACATTTTCTTGAGACAATTGTTTTGGACATTTTTTCCAAAAAATTTTATTTGATGCAACTAAGCCTTAAACTTTACCCAAAATAATGGAATTTCTTTGGACCTTTTGTGTGAAAATTTTGTCCAATGGAAATAGGTCTTCAAACTTTTCGTTTGAGACAAAAAACTTGAAGACCTATTTCCATTGGGCAAAGTGTTCATTTAAAAAATCCAAAAAATTCTAAGGGCTTTATACATAAGCTAAATTAAAGACCAAATTAAGACTTTAGCTAATTTAACATGAAACTTGACATATGATGAAATTTTGAAAATAGGAATTGGGATGAGGACTTAGGATTTGAACTTGACAAGGGCCAATTTACTTTAGTGAAATTTTGGGTACTAACACTGGATCTCACCCAGGGATGCATACCCCATGTGGGTGTATAAATAACCCTAAGATATAAGATGACTAGGTGAAAATCCATTGGGTTATGCAGTCAAGAGTTAGAAATTTTCAACAAACATTCATGAAGGCTAAAAAAAACATTGGTAGAATTGATAAAATAGATCAGGAGGATCTGAAAATGAACACAAGATAAAAGGAAAGGGAAATTGTATAAATAATGCCAACAATAGAGGGGTGACAAAATGATGAAATAACAAAGGACAAAACTATATACAATAAATACATAATTACACGTTTTGGACTCAATCAAGGAAATGTTTTAAATGTCTACCATTAACTGACAACTCTAGTATTTCACCATCTAGGTTTCTCAAAAAGAAAGTATGCTTCCCAAGCTAACAGTTAATGAAATAGGGACCCATCCACAAGGCATCAATTTTTCCATGCTTTCCTTTCTTCTCATGTCTTCTATCCTAAAGTAAAACTAGATCACCTATTTGGAAAGTCCTTAGAACAACCTTCCTATCAAATATCTTCTTTAGCTTTTCTTTGAACTTACAATGTATTTTATGAGCTTGTCTGCAAACTTCATCAAAATCAATAATATAGTTCATCCTACTTTCATAGTGGTTGATTTGCTCATCATCCTCTAATTGTTACATAAGCTGATAAGTTGGTAACTACAAATTCATAGGAAAAACTACTTGAGCTCCATAAACAAGATCAAAATGAATTTTTCTTGTATCTCTCTTAGGTGTAATCCTATCAGACCATAAAGTAATTTTTTTCTATTAATCCCACTTCTTATTATTTTATTCAATGTTTTCCTAATGATTTTGAGCAAGTTCTTATTACTAGATTTTGCTTGCCCATTCCCCTAAGGGTTGTAATTGGAAGCATAAGTTAGTTCAATCCTGTACTCTTTGCATAATGCCACTAAAGGCTTAGATTTAAAACTCATAACATTGTTTTTAATAACCTTAACAAGCACACCAAATATACAAATAATATGATTCAACAAAAAATCCATAACTACCTAGTGTGTTGCTTTCTTTGTAAGAATTGCTTCAACCCATTTTATGAAGTAATTAGTTGTAACTAGTATCCATCTATGTCCAAAACTTGATGAATAAAAAATTTCTCCAATAAAATCCATTCCCTATTGTCTACATGGGCCTTCAATCATCATAGGCTATAAAGTAAATTAACTTGAAGCTTTCATCTTTCTATCAAACCGCTAACACTTCTCACTCTTTTTGATTATCTGAATAACATCCTTGAATAATGATGGCCACTAATAACCAATTCTCAAATTTTTATGAGCTATGACTTTAGGCACAAAATGGATACCACATAATCCACTATGGAAGTCTTCAATTAGGTCATCAATTTGTTCTTCTAGCATGTATCTTAGGAGAACCCTCTATGGATTCTTCCATGCTAGTCCATTCTCAGTCAAGAGGTATTTATGGGAAATAATCTTGAGAGTTCTTTGATTCTTATCTAATTCAGGGGGATAGTTAAAATTTTACAAGTAGTAAATAATATCTCTATACCACAGAGATATGTTAAATTGACTCAATGAATCATCAACATTAAAAACAATAATGTTTACCTTAACAACATGAAAATTAGTCTCAACCATAAGCTTGGATAGACCCATCCCTCTTACTAACTTGGTGATCTAAATATCCATGTCATACTCTTGTAGCTTGTTGAACCCCCTGCATCTCTTACTGGATACTTTAGTCTTAGTCAAGATGTCTTTCACCATGGTGTACGAGACATAAGTAATAATATTTAAACTTAGAATATAAGGCCTAAATGTCTTGACAACTTTAAAAAGAGTGAAATCTTGTTTTTCCATAATGGTGTAATTTAGCTCAAGAGCCTTACATAGTTTTTATAAAGAAAGCTATGGGCTACTCATGACCGTCTTCATCCTTTTGTAACATAACAATAAAAACAATATTATATGATGCAAAAGAGAATATCTAAAATAAATTAGTTTAATCAGGGATGGCCAAAATAAGGGTAGACTTTAAATATCCCTTGATGTCATTGAATGCTTACATCACCTTCTCCTCCCATTTGATGGTTTGGTTCTTCTTTATCATGGAAGTAATAGGCAGAGTAATCTCTACAAAATTGGACACAAACCTCCTTACAAAGTTAATTTGTCCAAAGAAAGACTGAATTCCCTTCTTGGACTGTGGGATAGGTACTTTGTCAATGGCTTCTACCCTCTTAGGGTCAATCATGACACCATACTTAGATAATATATGTCCTAAAAACTTGGACTTTTATACTCCAAAGTGATATTTCTTTAGATTAAGTGAAATTCTCATCTCCTTGCATTTGATCAACACTTTTTCTAGATACTCCAAATATTCGTATCTAGTCTTGGAGTACATAGTAATGCCATCCTAATACACAGATATGAACTTATTAATTATCCCTACAAAATCAACATCCATAGCTCACTATAATGTTTCACCAACATTCATAAACTTGAAGTACATCCTCATATATACATATGTGCCCCAAGTCATAGTGAAAATAATCTTGGATCTCTCGAATTCCTTCACCACAACTTGGTTGTAACTTGAGAAGCTGTCTAATGTGGAAAACATCTCTGATCTAGTTAAAATATTCTTATAAACTTACCAATCCTATGGATCATGTTTGTCTTCAACTAAATAATGTCCTTCCCAAATAGGGTTTCTTTTCCATCACAAACTTGAACCATAGATTCCAAATCTATGAATTGATCATGGAACTCAACTTCACAATTTAGAAACCTTATGATCTGATCATCATCATCAAACACCTACCAATGATGAACATTATCTTGGATTGAAGTCTTGAAAAACATCTCCACTTGATACTGATAATGAGGGCTCATATTTGTATTGTCAATTAAGCACCTAACCTTACAAGTTTGTAAGCCTCTTTGTTGAAACTTCTATTATGATAACAAATGTTGAATGCATCAAATAATTCAAGAAAATATCAAACAACATTTTGATATTATTTCAACCTTTTATTCTTTGTGGCATAAGTATTATGGATCTGCTTAACCACTAACTTATAATTTCCCTTGATAATCAAACTTTTAATTCCATATCCATAGGCAATCCTTAAACCAAGCAAGAGTGACTCATACTCATTAGTATTGTTTGTGCACTCAAAGGACAACTAGGAAGAAAACATGAAACATTTACCATTGGGGGAATAAAAAATAACCCCATCTCCATTTCCAATATTGGAGCAAGCCCCATCAAAACACATCTTCCAAACTTCACATTCTTTGTTAGGTTTGACATCAAGAACAATAGGCTGTTCACTAGTATCAACATTCCCAACAAAGGTACCCAAAGAAAAATATATGTACACCACATTCAAATTATCAAGAGAGTTGTATAAAATAGGTTCACATTCAACTAAATTTCTACCAATGCAATCCCCAAATAGACTTCCAAAGCAGGTTCAACAATCTCTTCTAATTCTTCATCATTTTCTAGAGGTTCTTGGGGTAAGCCAATTTTAGTTGTAGATGAATTCTCACCAAATTATAAGTATTCAAATTCCCTATTCCTATGTTCAGGTATTCTTAATAATTCAACAAGTGGCATGGTGATTTTCAATTGGCTCAACACTTGGGCCATATCATATATAATATACCGAGGAAGGGTAGTATCTGGTGGAAGGGTAACAACACCTTCAACTAGGATACAATCACTCAAATACTAAAGTGGAGTGGGTTGAGATGGATTATCTTTTTTAATAGTAGCCTTCAAAGGTGGATTTTACTTGACATCATTCATACCCTTAAAAACACTAGATAACAAAGGCACTTTATTCCTAGTAGGAGGACCTCTAGGTCTAGCAACTTGGAAAATGGGTGCTATTTTGGAAGCATTTGGGGCTATTGTAGTTTTATTAACTTCCTTAATTACATCCCATACTTTTGGATTTGTAGGGGTAGTGTCTTAAGGAGTAATATTTTGGTACTTTCTTCTCAAATTGTGTTATACTTTTGAGTAATTACTGCATTGATTATCAACTACATATCCTCAACTAATAGAATTCCCCCATCACAATTTTTAATCATCATTTATCTCAAAAAATAAAATTCATGGATGGGATATTCATATGCTTATGCCATATTAACATCATAAGAAAATTTGAGTGTTGGGACACTTACCTTTTCAACCACACTCCAAAACTAATCAACCATAGTAGCATTCAACATTTCCTTGGAGGTGAACATTTTGCTTTGGGGACTTTTACAATTGAACATAAAAATATCATATTCAAATGATGCATACTCAGGTTCATCTGAATCTTCATTAATTTATTCAGAAATATCACATGGAGGGTGTGGAAGGAAGCGCTTGTCACACTAATCAATGTCTAAATCAAATTCATAGAATTTACCTTAGCATTTAAAGGATCATGCACCTCTCTTCCAACTCCTCTATTATAGTTTCTTTCCATCCTTTCTTCATGTGTAGGCCTCTTACCTCTATCATTATCTTGATTATGGAAAGAAGGCTCCCTTTGTGCTTAATTTAGATTTGGAGCCCTATCTTGACTGGTAGACACATGAGGGATCCCCTTAACATCCCTTGATAATTTGTATGACATTTATTTGAAATTGGATTCCAAAGTCTTGATAGTCTCCTCTAAGTTGGCTATCTTTGTGGATTGTGCCTTTTCTAAATTGACCAATTTCACATCAACCCACTTGTTTATGGTATTTCCTATAACCTTTAGTTTATTTTCAATTTGGATAGCCATATTGAATGCCAACCGTAGGTTCATGGGATCCTTATCCATCATGTAGTATGTATCCTTATTGTCGAAGGCATCACAATATTTTATCAAGCATGTTGTATCACTAGGCCTGATGTTTTTAGGTAGTTGCATCATCACTTTTTTGAATCGTGTATTAAAATATTGTACACACTCATTAGGGTTCTTCTTGATATTTTATAACTTAGCCAAAAATAACCTTGGATTAATCCTAGCACCATACTAAATTCTAAAAACATTTTGCATCTTTTCCCATGAATCAATGCATCCAATGGGAATAGAATTGAACCATTAACAAGTGTCTTCCTTTAGCATGTGCACAAATAGTTTAATGTACACATACTCATAATAAACCTCATAATATTCATTATGAAAATATCTTAAGTGCTGATCACTACTCACTCATTGTTCCCTTGTCACTTTGTAGGGCATTTACTTACTTTATTTGGGACTTCATTAGGATAGCCTAATATTTCATCAAAAATGATAAGCTTGAATCTTATAACATAGAATGTAGGATTATCATTCTCATATTGGTCCTTATGCCTCATGATTAGTTCTATGAGAGGTTCAAGAACAAATGGCAAAGGGATATGAGGGGGTGAATGAGGTGGACTTGGTGGATCAAACTTGGAAGGGGATTTAGCTAGTTGAGAAGGAGCTAGGTAATACATAGGACTATAGGTTTTAGAGTTGTTATGAGAGATATGATAGTCCTCAACAATAGGAGGGTTGATAAATAGGTAAAAATTATTATAATGTTGATAACCCTTAACAATTGAACTCTGCCCTTTAATAGGATTCCAAACTTGTCCCCCTCTTCTTTGAGGAATAATTAAGGGTGAAATAAGTTTTTTGGATGGGTCAACTTTGAAAGATAATCTCAATCATTCCAACTTTGTAAACAAGAATATAATCGAGGCAAAAAATTAATAGAATATTCAAAACAAGCATTAGGCTTCCTTGAACCCAGGGTATAAAAATTAGAGTTACCAATAGAATCACAATTCTAGAATATAATAGGTAACAAACTATTGTGATACATGCTGAAATTAAACTTGCTGAATTTATTGATGAGATAAAAAGCAAAGGTACTAAATTTTTTAGAATAATGTTCAAAAGGGGAAAGACACCTTCCAACATGCAACTTTAACAATTCTTTTTAACAAGTTTAATAGATGTCAAATTGTCAAATATCTCAAATCCTGACATGTCCCCAGTGGAGTGAAGTGGTGTTGATGACCAAGATAGTTTGATTGTAGAAAATAACAAGCAAAGAACATTCAAACATGAAATACTTATAACATCTCTCTACAAGAGTCCCTGACAACACAAATACCATGTGTGTCTTTTCTTTCCCCAATAATAGCATCAATTAAGTGTTGGTTCCTAGTTGTACACCACGTATGCTCAACCTTACATACTTGAGATAAAATGGAAAACTAATATGAAAAACCCACTAGTATGTCATTGTAACTAGTGAAGGGTTTAGCATCAAGACTGTACCAAATATAAAAAATGTCTGAGAGGCACCTACATAGAGTATGGTTATCTCCTTGCTACTTCTAGCTATGCCTGAACTAAGCTAAGAGGACCTATGGGGTAGCTTGCTCACATGGAGAGATTCTACAATTTAACATCCATGGGGATTTTTGACACAAAGAATAAATATGACCAAGGTATAACCAAGATTACACACTTCACCTATGAAGGGTTCTCATATGAAATACACAAATAATCTAAGTTATATACAAGTTATTAAATATAGATGGGAAAGAGACTACAATATTCATTCTATATAATATTCAGTAATAGGGGTTGAATGGAAAACTACAGTGCTAGAAATTAAAACATAAATTACAAACACATTTCAAATATGCAAAATCTTATGTATTTCCAAGGCAAATAACACTTCTATTATGCAACATGGTGTATTATTTATAGGGTAAGACATGGTAGAATAGTTGGATAATTATAAAATGGATGGTGGCATGATGGTGGCTTTAAAATAGGAGGGTATGTTGTAGTATTTCATGACAATATTCCGTAGCAAAGATGTACAAAAACTTCAAATGCAAGATAATGATAAATACAAAATGATCCCTAAGAGACTCAAACATACACTAAAACTAATCTTTCAAATGATTTTCCCTATCAAATCCATAAACCTAGGGTTCCTTAACATGTTATTCAATAACCTATCCTAAAGTAATGAAAAAAGAGTTTATAATCTAAATCTTTGATCAAAATGACAACTAGTAGTGAGTACAAACCCAAATGTCCAATCAATAATTCTTGTAAAACATGTCACTTCACTTCATTTACAAGAAACAACAAAGAAACATAAGCATTCTCATTAACTTGAAAATAAATATTACACACATAAATATTTAAAAATGATACCATGGGGATAAGCATGGTGAGATTGCTCATTTGACAAGGAAGACATAAACATGTTCTCAAAGCTTGCTAATGGTTATATAGCTACGATCTCCTTAGCAAGGGAGATAAAATACACACACAATAATTGATCCTAGAAAAATTTCTATAGAACCTAGACTTAGAGAAAATGAATACCTAGAAATAATGACCAATAAACAAAAACCAATGGCCAAAAACAACCTTGAATAGAGGAGAAGCCCTGTATTTATACATTTTCAAATCTAGAATTGTGGGTCACAACTTTCAAAATTATAAATCAAACTTTCAAGTCCACCAAGATGTTTCTAAATGGAATATTCCCTTTTTTATGCCTAAAATCTTCATCCATTTTTAATAAAATTATGGATCTAACTACCTCTTCAAGGAATGATGAATATTCTATGATAAACTATTTGATTTCTTGACTAGAAATGCTGATGAACATGAGTTATAAGGAAAAAATTCATGATGGAGGCTGAATAGACCATTTGTCATCATATGAAACTGCCTGAAGATGCTCTTGACCATGAGCTAGAGGGATAAAAATCATTTTAGAAACTAGATAGAATTTATCCTCATGTGTAACCATCTAGAGATACACTGTGCTAATCGATTACTTATATGCACAGTTAGAACTTCCTAAACAACTATTTTTTCTTCTTTACACATCATGGAACAACATGCTCTTGTAATGATTTCCTAGGAATATTATGTATCATTCTATATTTGAATGATCTTATTTAGAGTGGCCTAACTTGGACTTGTAAACCTACAATATCCTTTCATGGAGGAGCTTGGACAAGCAAATCAAATGAAAATATAATAACTTAGGTTATTTTACCCTTTTAGTTTTTGGATCCAACTTATATTTTCACATTTCACATTTTACAAATTTTCCTTTTTCACATTTGTCCTTTTAGGGCTTCCCTAATTTATTTTCATGTAAAAATGTATTAGTTTTAGTCTCAAGGTTGCTGATTTAACTTATTTTTAGAGTATTGGAGTATTATTCCTAATTTAGTTAAGGGTCTAGATTAATAAAATTAGTAAATAAATATGTAATAATTAAGATAATGATTTGTATACTGTAACTATATTTTTAACCATTCTATAAATAGTAATAAATGTTGAGAAAGTAAGACATAGCTAGAAATGGATTGAGATGGTTGAGACAGAGTCTAGAATTCACTATGCAAGACTAGGATAGTGTTGAAAATTAGGATATAGCCTTCATTTTGTGACTAGATAGGAGTGCCATAATAAAACACCTTTGGGTCCAAAACTATAGTCCTCTTCTATCATTGTTGTCTAGGAGACCTGATCTTTATGGGTTTTATTTGCTGTTTGTGTGAGCCTATTTATGAAATTTCAAATATTGGATGTCTATGGATCTCCTTGTAGAGTTGATTTATCATTAAAACCCTAGAATCCATTATTATTTGACAAAATTTGAGGAAGAGGGGGGATTAGTGCGTGTAATATGTATCCACACTCCTTGTGTGGGCATGCTACCTATATACCAATACTCCAAAGAGGGATCAAGCCATATGTAGTTCTCCCACTTGATGTGCTTTGTGAAATTATGTTTATGAAGATGCAAAATTATAAAACTAGATGTGTTTGAGGTGGCTAGGGACTTGTGTAAGGATTTGAATAAGCTTGTGGCTATATTGGATGGCTATATGCAAAGAATAAATAAATATGTCTGAGTAGTCTTGCTTGTATTCTTGCTTACTTTGTGCTATTTTCCAAACCCTTATAAATTAACTTTGAATGGGATTTTATAGGGATATATTGGTCATGGGTTGAATGTATTCATGTTAGGCTAACAAAGAGGATAGGAACCAGAAGGAAAAGACCATTAGAGGTAAAAATTCACTTAGATAGGAGTACCAAAAATGGACACCTTAGGGTTTGGTGCTATAGTCCAAGTTGGGAACTATAGTCCTAAAGGAATGGGACCTAGGGATATGGAATCATCACTAAAAATTTTATTTAGAGGAGGTGGAATTACTATCTGGAAGGCTACGGATGAATAGGAATCAATGAAAAGATGCCTATGAGGGTCATGAGAGGAAACAAAAGGGACATATGGGTTGGGTGTCATAAGCCACACTCAAGTTACTAATTGTCACATTTTATATGACTACATTTTCCCTCCCTTTATTCTAGTGATGCAACAAAGTGAAATACTAGGGTAAAGGAAAAATAGAAATTGTACCTGAACTTACTTGCAAGTTTGAAGCTCATGAAGCTATGTGATGCTAGGTGTACAAAGATAGAACACATCATGAAGTGTAAATCTCCAAGACAAAATAAAGAGTAGATCAGTTCTTACTAGATATAATATATCTAAAATAAGAACATATAAATCTAGGTAAGAGAGAGAGGAAGAGAAAGGAACAAATAGTCCTCATTGGGTACATGAAATAATTCAAAACCATTATGATGATGAGTGATGCTAAGTAATGATAGATGCTGCTATACCAAGAGTAATATCATAAACAGAGCTCACTGCTTAATTCCCCAATAGTGGCTCAAGAATGCAAAGACTGGCCTTTTAGCTCCATCATCACTCACTAAGTGAAGCTACATGATCATGCATGTGATAATCAATGTTTAGTCTGTGTCCAATCCCTCTAAGTAGGTGGCTCAAAAGTACAAATGCTAGCTAGTCCTTTGGTTTCATCATTGCCCCATGAAGTGAAGTTATGAACTGATACCAATATGAAATGTGTGTTGTATGAGATGGCTCCTAAATCTCATGAATGTTTTGTAATCTAACAATATAGTGTGGATAACTGAATGTATGATGGAAACTAGGGCACTCTTGGCCAATCTAAAAGGTGGAGATTAAGCTTGTATGAAATCCACTCCAAAACTAGGTACTAGGCTTATATGACAGCCACTCTAAAATATGGATGTTAGGCTTGTATAAAACCCACTCCAAAATGGTGCCAATCACCTATAGATAGAATAAGGCACATAACTTTTGAGAATGACTGGGTAATGTACTAAACTCAAAAAGAAAAGAAGACAAATGTGCCATGCATATTGCCCCCAATCACTGGTGTCTATAACATGGATTCTAATCTAGAATTTATATCAACTATCCTATCAGAAGCTATAAGTGAGAGCCATCATGCCATGCATGATACCCCATATATCTATATTCTCTAAGAAATTTTTTACTAAAACTGTTGTATTTGAATTGGTCTAAATGTGCAAAACTATAGCTGAACCTACTTTTCTACCTATTTTTTTATTGTTTGGATATGAGCACTAAAAATGGATGACCTCCTATCTAAAATTGTAGTCCAATCTTGGTGATATTATCTTGGGCTAATTATGATTATTGTTCTATAATTTTCACTATCTACCTAGTTTGTTTTGTGTGGTTTGAAGTCTAGTTGTTGTTTTGGGTGTTCTAAAAGTGTAATTTTTAACTGTTAAGAGTTCTGATCTTTATGACAAAACCCTTGTTTGTTGCCCACTCTTCTAAGGGTAGGAATGAATACCCTATCATGACTACCCTCAGAAGAAATAGCCTTGCAAGTGTGTTATATTGTAGATATATATGATATATCAATGATAATTGACAAGATATCACAAGATATAGCATGGTTTGTAATGAGAGATTGTTAGATCAATAAGGGTATGCCTAGATAGATATAACAATGTAATAACACGTGTAATATAATGAATTAAAACTAGATGTCTGGTTATTTATTAGTTATCAAAGAGGGATGGAATGTGATGTCCACCATGGCATCTAAGAAAGCAATATAATGCATGATGTGGATCATGGCATTACAAATAGTTGAAAATCAATAAAAAAAATCATACAAGGAAAGAATCATACAAGAGTGGCCAAGGGGTCAAGCAAACAAAGGACATGAGCACATGTCACTTATATTGGAAAGCAAGCATACAAGGCATGTTCAAATGCCACATACAAATATAAATGAAAACAAGCAAGGTTGGCATGAAAGCCACAATTACATAAAAGAGTACATATAAAGGACATTAGCAAATGTCCTAAGGCACACACAAGAATATAAGTAAAGGACATTAGCAAATGTTTTAAGGCACATATAGGAGACAAATAAAAATTGAGAAATGAAATCACATCTAGCTAGGTAAAGCAAAAGAGGAAAGCATGTAAATACTATAAATATAATCACATCTAACTAATTAAAGAAAGAAGTGAAAGTATGCAAGACATGTAGTACAAGACTAGGCATATGCTAAGAAATATACAAGTGTTATATACTAGAGAGTGTCGATAGAGTAATCTATATAAGCTAGTAAGTAATGTACATCAACATGATAACTAGAGTGTGTGGTGTAGGAATGACATAACCTAGATGGTGTAGTCATGTAGAAGATGCCCCCAGTGGGTATGTATATCGATGTGTGTTTTGAATGTATAAGTAGGATGCCCCCTCCATGGGTAGAGTGAAGCAATCAAGGATGTATATGTCACTGTACACACTCAAAAAAGATCATGTGAAACATGGTAATGTAGATAAATTGATAAAAAATAGCATAGAATAACAAATGTAAGTCTATAATAGTATTAGAAATGTAAATCATGGATAATGTATACAATTGAAATGTTTTTGTGTTTTTGAATTTTTTGAATGTTTTTATATTTTGACATATTTTGTATTATTTTTTATTTTGATATATTTGAAATGTTTTTAGTATTTTTGAAATGTTATATTATTTTTGTATTTTGAAATATGAATTATGAACAATCAACTAAGGAGAAATGATACTAACCGATGAGTCTCATAAGAGACTCCCTATCATGGTATCCTGTATTGATGAGAGGGATCATGCATGATCATGAAGCATGATGGAATGACTGACACTATGACTCTAAAATTTGTGTATGTTATAAGTGATCTAAAATATCTATAGTGGAAACCAACTTTAGGGTTCCCCTATAACTTTTAGAAGTGGATGCAACTATGGGGCTCCTAGGGACCCATCTGGTAGTTGGAGAAGATATCTAAACATGTGCTCTATGTGTAGAGGCATGAGACCTTAGTGATACTACTCTGGGTATGAACACTATAGCTAGAAGCTGTCTAGAATTTTGAATCTATGGTTTCTCTAAAAGAGACCTCTATGGAAGTGTATAAACTCTCTTTGATGGTGATAGAGGCCTTGATAGTGTCTGAATCTAAACTGGAGGAAGAACTGAAACTGGGGAAGAAACTAAAACTAGTGGTAGAATTGAAAATAGTGACTATAAAATAGGAGACAACTCTAGAGTGGGGAGTGGTAACTCATATGGAACTCCTCTAATTGTAACAACCTAATTATCATGAATGAATTTCATGCATCTATGAACTATAGAAGGTATTTCTTAAAGTTTCTAAATCTATGGTCGACCAAGTAACATATCAAAAACTCCTACACTAGGAATAATAGTAAATGGTGTGGCCACATGTGTTGGACCAACTTATAGAGGAAGTAAAATATCACATAATGAATTATATATGTGCCCATTGAATCCACTGATAACTATGTCCATTGGGGTAATAACTTTCTTTGAATATCCCAAATGTTGTATTAATGTCATAGTGCACATGTTCACACTGAATCCATTATCTATAAGAACACTATGAATAAGATGATTATGAATGTAACCTATGATAAAGAGTGCATGATAATCTGAATCATCCTTGACTATATCCTACTCTAAGAAGGAGATGAAAGGTCTAGTTGGAACTCTAAAATTGTATACACCAATAATGTTGCTCAAAGGATGTAACTCAACTGAAGGTGCCTTGTATTTATCTAGTGGGGGATGTGCATGATATGCATGGTGAACACCTAATGTATCCCCTATCTCTTGTTTAGAATGCTATAGAAAAGGATCTAAGAATATTTTAAAAGCTTTATTCTATGTTTGCTTTACCTAAGGAGGCTCAAATCAAGTGCCAAGATTAATAATGTTGTCATCTATTAAGTCCTATATTTTGTGTCTCATACTAATGCATTTGTTTGTTATATGGCCTAGTGCTTTATGAAACTCACAAAATGCATGTTGATCATATCCCCATGGAAGAGGATTTATTGGATCAACTTATTGATTAGGAGGGAGAGATAATATTACATTCCAAAAGTTGTAAAAATCTGGTTGGAGGAACTGATAGATCGGTAAATGTTTATTGACGAGGTGCTGATAAAACCACATGCTAAGGGGGATTTAAAGCTACATTGACTATAGGTTGATTTTGACTCTTACTATCATTGACCTTGAATTTGTATGAAACTTTTCTATTACTCTTGTTTGTTGTTTTTGATATACTTGTGTATTTGAGTTTTCTCATTGAAATAAGTTTGAATTCACTTTCCTTTAGTGTGTGACATAATTGAGTGAAGGAAGAGAACCTTTTGAACATTATTGATTTATGTCAAGCTAGTAGAAGACTCTATTTGAAGAGATCTTGTAACTCTTGATCGACCATGGGGCTAGTCATCTTAGCCAAAATAATCTTATATCAAAGAACATAATCTATGAGATGCTCATTTGACTTTTGTTTTTGTTATGCAAATTGGTGATAAGAAACCTTATCACCAATGTTAATGCTGAAGTGAGATAGGAATATGTCAGCCAAAAGATTAAATACATTAATCGAATAATTCAATAGACTATAAAACTATTGTAACGCATAATCTTTTAGACTCTATGGAAAAAGCTTGGTAAGGAGCCAATCATTTGGTAAATACTCCAAACATGCTACATGAAAGGCTCTCAAATATGTTTTTGGGTCACCCTTACCATCATATAGAGTGAGCTTGGGTTGAACAAAACCTTGTGGCAAGGGTGTAGATGCAATATGACATACCAATGGTGTATGTAGTAGAGCAAAAGAATACAAACCCTGTGTAGGTCTAGAGGTACCTTGCTCAAGATGTAGCACTTTAGATTGAAGAGATATTATATCTTGCATAAGGGTTGACACATTATGAGACAAAGATGTACTAGTTGTAGCTGGTGGCATAGAGAATGATTGGGATGATATAGGGGGTTGTTGAGACATAGTTGCCCCCGTAGAATCATTTACAACTGGTCACTCTATGGTTTGAGAAGATTGACCATTGTTCATTTTTTCTTGTTCCTCTTGAAGTATTTTAAGCATGTAATCTTGCATGTCAGGGTGTTTAGTTAAAATTCCTTAAAGTTCCTTTTTATCAATTTCATCAAAATTAGTGTATTAGGCCATTGTTAAGGTAGGAAAACAAATTGAAAATTGATTGAATTTTTTGTTATAATTTTTAATAAGCAAGGTGCTATGGAAGGAAAGTACTGAATATAAGAAATGTAAGGTCCTAAAAACAAGAAATTGGAAAGTGCATAAAAAGGATACGAAGCTCACAAACATGTAAGGTGATACCTAAAAAAGTAAATAGGAACTAGTACATATAACTAGGGTTTTGAAAATTGAGATTTGTAAAATTACTATGGAATTTTAAAATTTGATGTGAATTTTTGATTTAAATATATAAGTAAAAAATTTAGAAAATTATTGGAAAATTCTTGATATGAAAGGACGTAGTGTATGCAACTAGGGTTTGGAAGATTTTTTTTAAAATTTAATAAGGAATTTTAAAATTTAAAGTGCATTTTTGATTTAATTATGTAGGTAAAAATTAAAAAAAATATAGGAAAAATATTGAGAAAATACCAGGACCTAGTATGGGTAGCTAGGGTTTGAAATATAATTATTTTAAAATTACTATAAAATTTTAAAATTTAATGCTAATTTTTTATTTTATTATATAAGTAAAAAATTAAAAAAAAATTAGTAAGAAATTTACCCTAGGGTTTCTAGGGTTTTAATGTGTAAATGAAGTAAGTCAGGTTCATCAAATGATTTGACTTATTTTGGGAATATTGGAGTATTATTCCTAATTTAGTTAAGGGAGTGAATTAATAAAATTAGTAAATAAATATGTAATAATTTTTCTACTGATTTGTATAATTTAGCTATATTTTTAACCTTTCTATAAATAGTAGTAAATGTGGAAAAATAAGACTTAGATAGAAATAGACTGAGATGACTGAGATAGAGTCTGGAATTCACTGTGTAGGACTAGGATAGTGTTACAAATTAGGGTCTAACCTTAATTTTGTTTCTAGATAGGAGCATTGAAATAGGACACCATGGGGTACAATGCTATAATCCTCTTCTATCACTATTGTCTAGAAGACCTGAGATTTTTAGGTTCTATTTGTTGTGTCTATGTGAGCCTATCTATGAAATTTTAGATGATGGATGTCTGTGAATATCCATATAGAGCTGATTTAGTCTTCAAACACTAGAATCCATTCTGCTTTGACAAATTTTTAGGAAGAGGGGGGGTTAGTATGTGTAAAATGCATTGAATGTGTATCCACATCCATTGTGTGGGCACACTACCTACATATCAATGCTCTAAAGAGGGATCAAGCCATATGTAGTTCTCCCACTTGATGTTCTTTGTGAAATTATGTGTATGAAGATGCAAAATTCTAAAATTAGATATGCTTAAGGTGGCTAGAGACTCATTTAAGGATTTGAATAAGCTTGTGGCCATATTGGATGGTTGTATGTAGAGAATAAGGAAATATGCCTGAGTAGTCATGCTTGTATTCTTGCTTGCTTTATGATATTTTCCAACCCATTATAAATGAATTTTGAATGAAATTTTATAAGGATCTATTGGTCATGGGTTGAATTTATTCATTTTAATTTGACAAGGAGGATAAGAACCAAAAGAAAATGACTATTAGAGGTAATAATATACTTGGATAAGAGCATCAGAAACAAACACCCTAGGGTCTAGTGATATAGTCCAAGTTGGGTACTATAGTCTTGAAGGAACGGGACCTACGGGGATGGAATCATCACTGGAAATACTACGTGGAAGAGGTGGAATCAATATCTAGAAGGCTATGGATGAATGAGAATTAGTGAAAATATGCCTATGAGGTTCATGAGAGTAAGCAAAAGGGACCTATAGGTTGGGTGTTATAAGGCACACTCAAGTTACCAATTTTCACATTTTATATGACTACAATTGCCATGCCTCATTTGCACATTTTCCAAGTCAATTTATTTCTAGTGGTGAAAGCTTAACCAATCACCTTGCATAGGGTCTTTTAATAAGATGGGTATTCCTATGTGTCATCACCATGTCACTTCTATTGATCAATCCTTGAAATTTGACAATTTAACATATTATGATAAATGTCATTTTATTATTGGTTCTAAGCACTTAGAAATAATCAATATTAGCTTGCACTATTATATTTGTGTGCATGGATTGATGCAGACCATTGATCTTGATCTAAAAGACCAAATGCTATTAGTTACTAGTTACCTTTGTCCTCGAGGTCGTGCCACTTGAAAGCCCTATGAGATCTCTCCACCCTACTCTACCAATCCTATTAGGCCAACATGTTCCTACCAAGTGGCATTCCTACATTCATTCTAGGTTTTGTTGAAAATTATTGACTTAATATGTGTCATAGATCAAATTAGGTACACTTGAACACATATCATCGATCTTTCAGAATGTGTTTAATATTTAACATGTGACCATGTGCTAAATTTTCAATTATGCCTTTACACTATTATATATTTTCATCTGATCAAACATGAATCATTAGATTGTAATCAATGGGGTGGAACATCATTGGATACTACCTAAACTTGGCCCTGAGGATGTGCCACTTGTCAGCCCCATGGGATTCCTATGCACCTTGTAAGTAGTCTTTATTACTTTGAGTACCATCATGCCACATGGTAACACCTCATGATTCTATTTTAAAACAAATGGCTACTTCATAGGGCCTAAATTTTATGCTTTCATGCCTCTCAAAAAATATTCACAAGACTATCATACCTACAATTCAAGAAAATATGTTTGGCATTCCTACTTTCATTAGCCCTTTAGTATTTGAAAGATTTTTTTTAAGCCTTTTGTCTTCATCTTTTCTATCTTCGACATCCCTATTTTAATTTATCCCTTGGGTCTTTGGGGTTTTTATTTTAGGAAATTTCCTCTACATAATCTCTCCAAAGCATTGAGCACCTTCAGGTCTTTTGCCACAAATAAAATGTTTGATAAAATTAATTCTTTTAGGCTTTTTGCCATGGGTAATTTTCCCAATATAAATGATCTTTTGGGCCTTTTTCCACTGATAAAATAACTAAAAAAAATAATTCCTTTGAGCTTTTTGTTGCAAGTAATTTGCCTAAAACAAATTGGACTTTACTTTTTTTGTAAATGAATTTTTCCAAAGAAAATGGGCTTTTATTGGGATTTTTGTGTGGGTAAAATGCTCAAAGGGCAATTACCCTTCAAATTTTTTTTTGTGGATATCAATTTTGAAACAAATAGACCTAATTTTTTTTTACCATAGATAAAAAGTCTAAAAGAAATAATCCTTTAGAATATTTGCATGAACACTTTTGCCAAAACATTTCGACTTTACATTTTCTCTAGATAATTATTTTAGAAATTTTATTTGAAATAATTTATCTGATGCAACTAAGCCTTACACTTTACCGAAGAAAATGGAGTTTTTTTGGACCTTTTATGTGAACACTTTGTCTGAAAGAAATAAGTCTTCAAACTTTTTTTTGAGACAAAAAAAATATGAAGAACTATTCCATCAGGCAAAGTGTTCATGTAATTTTTTTGAAAAAGTCTAAGGGATTTATACATAAGCTAAAGTAAATACCAAATAAAGAATTTAGCTAATTAAAATGAAACTTGACATATGATGAAATTTTGAAAATAGGTCTTGGTTTTAGGACTTAGGCTTTAAACTTGATAAGGGCCCAATTGCTTCAGTGAGATTTTGGGTACTAACACACCTAAATGGCACCCTATTAAATAGGGGATAATTTGGAGTCAACTTGGGTCAATTTTACCAGGTAATGATGGAAAATTTCACCAAATAAAATAGGGAAGGGGTTTGGGTAGTTCTTGAGCTATCAATGTAGTCTATGTTAAGCATAAACCAAGTGTTCAATGTCCAGGTGTCAATGAAAGATCCCTTATAAGTGTAGCAAAGGCTAATGACTCAAGATGAGGTGATATAGGGATTCATGATGAGCCTTGCAAAGGTGGACCATGAGTTTGACCTCATAGCATCCATGTTGGAAGCTATGGATTCAAGATTAAACCAATTGGGAGTCAGATCTTCATAACCACCTCTACATATCAACTAGGTGGTCCCCCATAAATATTTTTGAGGTCTTAGAGAATATTTTGTTTTGAATTTTTAATTACATTTATAACTTCCATGAGTGGCCATCAAGTCCTAGGATGGGAATCTCAAACTATTTGGAGGTGAATCCCATCCTTATCTACATAAGGCAAACCTATATTGTAATTTAAGGGTCAACTAATTTTTTTTTGAAACTATTATTAGATTATAGCTAAGATTTCACCTTATTTTTCCTTCATATCTTTAGAAATTAGAGATTTCAATTGATTATTATAACAACACTTGTTTTTTTTAATGAATACAATTCCAATTTTATATAAAGGGATTTTTCTACATCTCAATTATATTTCATCTCCATTCTGAATACTTGCTAATGCTAGATTATGTTGAGGTATGTTTTTGTTGTTTTTATTAAGAAATTAATGTTTTCATTAATGTCAAAGGTTTATGAGTATAAATTATTTCCTAAAGATGTTATTATAATGTTACATGGTGAGTGTTCATGATGACTTGAACATGGTTTAGTTGTCTTTGAGTTTTGTATGAGGTCTTGGCTCATTGTTACGATGTAACAAAATCATGAGCCTATTTAGAGTAGTGTTTTATTTATAGAATATTTATTTAATAATTTTCATGCTTGATATAATTGATAGATATATTTTTTGAGTTTAATTCTTCAGATACTAAGTGTCTTGAGAAGCCTAGTCTAACCCTGTGAGAAGGTGTATGCATAAGGCATAGTGAATCTTGGTGAACTATGTCAGTATAGGAATGAGATAGTGTATAAAGTTGTGTAAGAATGATAATTAGGAAAAAATTATTCATAATATCTCTAAGGTCAGCTCTTGTCTTAGTATTTATATGAAGAGACCTAGTGAGAAGGCACAAGCTTGGTAACATGATGAAGTGAGAAGTTTTAGGCTTATGAGAAGAATATTGGTAGCGTGTGAGAAATATATGATTTTTTATGACATGATTATGAGGTGTTGATAGTATTTGAAGAGGTTTCAAGGTGTGTTCAAGGTCTAAATGTAACTTATAGGTTTAGGCTTTATGAGAAAAAATACCTGATGTGGCCTGATGAGGGGTCAAGTTTAGTTTCCAAGGTACTGGAGCTCATGAGAGTATTATTATATGCGTGAATTTTTTTCATGTGTTTTTACTAAGTTTTAGGTCAAATTATGAAGGAGAAATCATGAAAATTAGTGTTGAGGTTCTCTCGAGTGCTAGAATGGAGTGTTACAAACCCAAGGTTTTTCTTATGCTCATTGGCATGTGAAACCTATGCATGGGGACTTACATAGTTCATGGTAGTTATGTAAGGTTACTAGGTTTATTTTAATATCATTGGTTTTGGATTTTAATGGAAATCCTTTTTGAATGATTGTTAAGAGTGAAAAGTAATCTAAACCCTCTTAAAACCCTCACAGTGACCCAATATGGAAGATCTTGATGGAAATAGTTCATAATGGATTGGATTACCTATTATGGTGTTTCTATCATGTATTGGACTCTCAAAAGTATCTCAATGTGGAATTTTTTTGTCATGTGAGTGAGTGGAAGCTACAAGAAAACCCTTATTTCTTAGAAATTTTATATGAAAGGCAAGGTTGGTTGAGTCAAAGATGCATAATGGATGGAGGTTAAATATTGTGACTTGTAATTCACATTAATGGTGGATTTTAATCAGGTTATATACTTAAAAAATGATAAAATGATCATAGAAATTGATCTATCTATAAAAAGTCAAATAGTGAAGATAGTGAGAAAAATCATGAAGAAGTGAGAATGAGATTAGGGATGAGTTGTCATGGATTAGGAATGGATACAATTTTATGGGTTTGTTTTTTAAGACTGGTAACACACATCCATATTAGTTATATGTTTTGGAAGTTAATTAAAATGTTAAAAATGTTATTCATAAGATGACCTATCTAGTGAAGATGAGACAATGATGATGTAAAATTGAGAGATTAGTCTACAAGAACAATATTGTCACTAAAATATTATATATCTATATATGAGAGTTACACAATGATCTCATAGGATAATAAAATTTCATTAAGAGTTCATAAAATATCCCACATAGGTGCTAAAATTCATAATCACCATGACTGATCCTCAAGATAGAATGACAATTCTGGGTATGTAAGATGGATTGATGAGTTCAAGACATTATATCTTGAGTTAATGTATCTAGTGTATATTTTGATGTTTTTTGGGATGTATGTGAACTATACATGCTTTATATAATGTTGAGAGTTAGTTTAATAATTTTAAATATGGAAGCCAAAAAGACTTATCTGGCTGAGCAAGGACTGTGAAAGAGAAGGTCAATAAATTGGTCTACAATACCAATAGTTGACACTAGAAATTTTGATCAATCTAATGGAATATTTTTTATAGGTCACATAGGAACTATTTAAGTGAATTATATTTCTTGGAAGTGTCCTTAGAGAATCTAAAGAAAACATTCATTAGGATTGTGTTTTGGAGCATTTAGGTAGTTTTTTTTATGTATTAGTGAGATTGATATTTTTATGTCATTATGCCCAAGTTGGAAGTGTTTTAAGAATATTATGGTGTTTTATAGATATAAATTTATAATTTTTATAATTTATTATTCATGATAAGTTCTATCTCAAGTTTTGGAGGCCCAAGTATGCATGATTAGTTTCTAAGGTGTTTTGATAGACTTGAGTAAGTTGAGTGAAGAGTTGTTCTTGACCCATTATATCCTAAAAAGAGATATACCAAGCATAAGGTGATGGTATATACATTATATGGGATATTAAACATGCATATTTAATGTTGGAAAGTTCCCATACTGATGTTTGAGGTCAAATTGCTAATGACTAGGTTCTAAGTAAATTGGTAGTTCTGAGGGAGATTTTTGATGAGGTGTTCCTAAGTCTTTGGAGCCTAAGTGATGAATTAAAATGAGTTTTATGATTAACTTAAGGTAATTAAGTTTACATCCATATATTTTTTGTTCCTATAAAATGTTTCAATAGGTTGTATGAGCTTCATCTTTGAATATAGTGTTTTTGAGGTAATTAGGCCTAATAGGTCTTTAAGGCCTAATTGTGCTTTCACGGTGTGATCAAAGGATTTGTGACTCCTTGAGCATGGATAAGTGTATTTTTGGTTTCCATATAAGTGTTTTAAAAGTTTGCATTATTTGGTGAGGGACATCTGGGCCACAAAGGTTTGAGTTATTTCATGGAAAGGATAAACCTAATTGTAATTAGGTCTCTAATAGGCATAAAAGAAGAATGAGGTCTAAATGTGCATGGATGATCTAAAAGTTATCTAAATATGATTTATTCATATGTTTAATGTGTTATAATTATTATTTTGGGATTTATATATTGCTAAAGTGCTTTGGCTGACCAAGAGAGTATGTGAGCTAGTGATTAGTATTTATATAAGGAACAATAGGCCTAATTGAGTGTGCAATAGAGAATACACCTATGAGCGAATAAGAGGGAATATTTTGAAGGAAAAAGAGGTATTTAATACCATAATAATATGGGATATATATTATGATGAACATATATCAAATTTTCTACATGTGGATGACAAGGTCAGTTGACCTAATAAGCTTAGTAAGAGGCAAGTTGAGCGAAGAGGCCTAATAGGCTATTTAAGAAAGATTAAAGAGTGTGAAGAGAAAAATAAGGTGATTATAATTATTTGAGTGAGAAAAAAGTTTCCAAATGTGATCATAGGTTCTAGGTGGCTGATTTGGTGTTGAGTTACCCAGGGGGTTAGTGTTTCCTTACAAATTGGTGCTTGCTAAAGGCCTAGTTGAGTTGGTGCCTGACTAGTGAGGGATTGATTCTCCTTGTGGGGTTGGTGCCTCCATAAATATCAATTCATTTATTATAGGAATGTATTACAAGATATTTTTTATTTAGTATTTTCCCCTATTAGGGTTTCCCACATATCTCTTAAGTTCATATGTTGTATGCTTATGTGTATGCTTGTTTATGCATTGGTTGATGTATGTTTTTGAATGAATGCTTCATGAATGATCATTTTAAGAGAACTAATTACCCTTATTTTAGTGTATTTATTCCAAAAATTGGTATCATAATAGATCATTTGGATAAGTCTTAATAGCTTGAAGGTGATTCTAGAAGCACAAGATGGCTAAGCAACTAAGGAAAGAAAATCAAGAGTTGAGATATATGGTCAAGGTTATTAAGGAACAAGTATATAATTTGAAGACTAATATGGATAATGAATCCATGTAAGATGAGATTAATATTCAAGATATTAAAGATCAATTAGGGGTTGCAAATACAAGTCTAAAATCAAGAGAAAAAGACTGTAAGCAGTTCAAGACAAATATAAAGAACCTCATAGTCAAGGTGAGGAAGTTTGAGAAAGAGAAAGAAAAGTTGGATCAATTCAAGGAATGTGACAACATGAAGTTCAATATTAAAAGATAAATCAAGAAACCTAATTACATAATAAAGGTCTTTAGGGATGAACACTTATGGAACTATGAAAGGAGAAGCAATTGGTCAATGGGAGGTCACAATCATCATCAAGCAAGATGTATGAGTAGAGTTTTTTGTTATTATTGTCATAATGTTGGTCATATTACTAGATTATATCTAATTGGAGTAAATATGTCCTCAATATATGTCAATGAAAATGAAGCTTTGAAAATGCATAAGAAGGTTCAAGAATTTGTGTGGAAACCAAAGATAGTCAAGGTTGATCATATTGAGCCTAAGATTCAAGATGGACTCTTTATGGTAGAACACAAATCATAAGTAAAGGAGTGTCAAGAACATGTGTTATCTACATATATTCATAATAAATTCAAAGAAGAGATAAGGATGACAAGGAAGATAAGTAAAATGTTCCAATTAATCCTAAATGGATCATGAAAGGAGACTATCAATCTCATATAGGTGGTTGAGAATAGTGGATTGGAGATCTGGGAACCTGTTGAATTTATGTTTTTCTAATACCCTATGGAAGATGGTGACTCCATTAGGCTTAATAGATATGCTCATTAGCATATAAGAAGCATGGTAGATGCTTAATTTGAGAAGGATATTATGAGATTGATCATGAGGTCCAAGAAGGCATATGAGTTATACCTTGGTTTACAAGACCAATGAGATTATGAAAACCATTTAAAGTGTGTTAACAGAGATATAAGTATTATTGAAATACCTAAGAAGATGACTATACCTTATGGACATGATCAATGGTGGATAAGGGTGTTTGATCATATGACATGACTATCATGTAATGAGGGTTTCAAGACTCCATGGGATAGTAAGACCTATAAAAGCTTTCATGACATGAATGAACTTGTAAATACTTGTGGAGTTCAATGAACATTAGATGGATTGTATTGAAATGAATCATGAGTCATTACCATATTGATTTGGGTGATATTTATGAATGTAAAGGTGACATTAGGATCATGTAATGCATATGGATAGTGTATGAAGTCCTTGACAAAATATGTGAAGTAAAAAACTAAATAGAGTACTCTTACTCAGAGGTCTAATATACCATATAAATCTTGAAAGAATTTAATGAATGTTGCATGCAAAGGTGATTAATGGTCTTTATCATGAATAAATAAATGTATTATATGGATAAGAATGAATCTAAGGTCATGTAGTACATATGAACATATATCTTGTTTACATAAATATATCACAAGGGTCTGATGGAAATGACTATGGTCTGAGTATGGAAAAAATGTGAGATCATAAAGAATTAGTAAGAAGATTGCAAAGTTGGTTCATTGAGTGAGTATGAAGAGTTGAGCATTATATGTTCATCAAGATTATTTGAAGGTTATTCAGTGGATGTCAAGGTGAGGTGTCCCAATGAGTACTCTAAGTGTGATCAATTAGTTTTAGTCATGTCAAGGACAAGGTGAGTAGTAGTGTGTTCTGAGTTAATCTAAAAATGATATGCATAGTGTTAGGGGGAGCATGTGTCTAAGATGTTTATAAGTTTGTTTTTTCCTATGTGTTGAGTTTCTAGTTGTTGAAGATGGTTATCATTTATAAGAAGATGATTTTTTAAAGGGGGAGTTCCTTAATTTTTTACCATATATCAATCAAGGAGAGTGATGTTCATATTTTTGAGGTATTCATAATCTTAAGGGGAACATGGTTGAGTATTTCTATGAGATGAGATCCTATTTGGTTGATCAGAGGAATATTGATCTTATTTGGGGAGAAATGATGTTTTAGGTCTAAAGATCAGATGTTAATATTTTTAGAGATGACCCTTTGTCATTAATGTCAAAGGGGATAAAGACTAGATTAGGAGAAAGACTAGTTTGGGGGAGATCCAACTTGAGGATATGAGAATGATCTACTTTGTTAGAGTGTTTACCATTAATGAAAAAAGGGGATATTATTGAGGCATGTTCATAATTTTGTGATTGAGGAATTAATGTTATCATTGATGTCAAAGGTTTGTGAGTATCATTTATGTCTTAGAGATGTTCTTATGATGTTGTATGGTGAGTGTTCATGATAACTTGAGCATGGTTAAGTAGTATTTTAGTTCTGTATGAGGTCTTAGCTCATTGTTGTAATGTAAAAAACTCATGATCATATTGAGATTATTTTTTCATTTATAAAATCATAATTTAAGAATGTTATTTCTTGATATCATTAAGAGATAGTTTGTTTGATTTCAAGTCTTTGAATACTAGGTGTCTTGAGAAGCCTATTCTAGCCCTGTGAGAAGGTGTATGTATGAAGCATAGTGAAGCTTGGTGAAAAATGTTAGAATAATAATGAGAGAGTGTATAAATTTGTGTAAACATGATAATGAGGCAAATAATTATTCATAATATCTCTAAGATTAGCTCTTGGCTTAGTCTTTACATGAAAAGACTTAGTGAGAAGGGACATGATTGGTAGCATGATGACGTGAGTAGTTTAAGGCTTATGAGAAGAATATTGGTAGTGTGTGATCATGGTATGAGGCTTTTTGACATGATTATGAGGTGTTTATATTATTTAAATATGTTTCAACATGTTTTCAAGGTCTAAACGTAACTTATAGGTTTATGCCTAGTGAGCAAAAAGACCTAGTGTAGCCTGATGAGGGGTTAAGTTCAGTTTCCAAGGAGCTATAGCTCATGATAGCATTATCAAAGGTATGATAATTTATGTCAAGTTTTTTTACCAAGTTTTAGGTTAAATTATGAATGAAAAAGCATGAAAATTGGTGTTGAGGTTCTCTTGAGTGCTAGAGTGGAGTATTGCAGACCTGAGAAGGTTTTTATTGTGATCATTGGCATGTGCAACCTATCCATGGGGCCTTAATCAGTTCATGGTAGTTTGGGAATTTTTCTAGGTGTATTTTACTAAATTTTTTTTGGTTTTGAATTGAAATCCTTTATGAAATATTATTAAGAGTGGAAGGCAATGTAAACCCTCCTAAAACCATTATAGTGACTTGATTTTGAAGATCTTGATGGAAATGGATCAAAATGGATTGGATTACATATTATGGTGTTTTTATAATGGATTGGACTCTCCCAAGTATCTCTATGTGGTACTAGTTTGTCATGTGAGTGAGTGGAAGCTATAGGAAAATCCTTATTTCTTAGAAATTTGGTATAATAGTTAAGGTTGACTGAGTCAAAGTTATACAATGGATGGAGTTTAAATATTGTGATTTTTAATTCATGTTCATGGTGGATTTTTATCAAGTTATATACTTAAAAAAATTATAAACTAGTAATGGAAGTTGATCTATCACTAAAAAGTCAAATAGTGAAGAAAGTGAGAAAAACTAGGTATAAGTGAGAATGAGATTAGGGATGAGTTGTCATGGATTAGGAATGGATAAAATTGTATGGGTTTATTTTTTAAGACTAGTAACACATGATCATATGGGTTATATTTTTTGGAGGTTAATGAAAATTCTTAAAATGTTGTTCACAAGATGACCTATCTATTGAAGATGATATAGTGAAGATGTAAAGTTGAGAGATTGGTCTACAAGACCAATATTGTCACTAATATATGATATATATCTATATTATAGTTACATAATTATCTAAAAGTATCATAAAATTTCATCAAGAGTTCCTAAAATATCCCACATAGGTGTTGAATGTCATAATCACCATGACTGATCTTTAAGACAGAATGACAATTCTAGGTATGCAAGATGGACTAAAGAGTTTAAGATGTTATATATTGAGTTAATGTATCTTGTGCACATGTTTATTTTTTTGGGATTTATATGAAATATATATTATTTATTTAAGTTTGAGATTTATTTTAATATTTTGAAATATGGAAGCCAGAAGACTTGTCTGGTTGAACAAGGACTATGAAAGAGAAGGTCAACAAATTGGTCTGCAATACCAATAGTTAACTCTATAACTTATGATATATCTGATAAAATATGTTATATAGATCACATATTAACTATTTAAGTGAATTATATGTCTTTTAAGTGACCTTATATGAGCTAAAGACAACATTCATGAGGATTGTGTTTTGGAGCATTAAGACAATTTTCTATGTATTAGTGAGATTGATGTTCTTGTGTCATTATGCCTAGGTTGGATGTGTTTTAAGAATATAATGGTGTTATAAATATATTTATATTTAATTTATATGATTTATAATTCATGATAAGTTTTGTCTCAAGTGTTAGAGGCCCAAGTATGGATGACTGGTTTCTAAGGTGTTTTTACAGACTTGAGTAAGCTAAGTGAAGAGTTATTTTTGACCCATTATATCCTGATCAAAGCTATAAAAAAAAATAGGATAATGGTATATATATTCCATGGGATATTATAAATTCATCTATAATGTTTTAAGGTTACCATATTGATGTTTAAGGTTAAATTTCTAATGATTAGGTTTCGAGCAAATTGGCAATTTTGAGTGAGCTTTTTTATAAGGTATTCCTAAGTCTTTAGAGCATAACTAATGGAGTATAATTATTTTGAAGATGACCCATGGGTAATTAAGTTTAAATCCATATAGTTTTTTTTACTAAAATATGTTTCAATAGGTTGTATGAGCTTCATCTTTGAAGATAGTGTTTTTGAGGTAATTAAGCCTAATAGGTCTTTAAGGCCTAATTGTGCTTTCAAGGGGTAAGTGAAGGATTTGTGACTCCAAAAGCATGAATAATTTTAGTTTATGTTTAAAAATAAGTGTTTTAAAGGTTTTATTTCTTTGGTGAGGGACATCTGGGCCACATAGGTTTAAGTTGTTTCGTGGAAAGGATAGACCTAATTGTAATTAGGTCTCTAGCCGACCTAAAAGAAGAATGAGATCTAAATGTGCTTGGCCAACCTAAAAGTGATATAAATATGATTAAGTTATATGTTTAATGTTTTATTACTAATATTTTAGGATTTATCTATATTTATAAAGTGCTTTGTCTGACCAAGAGAGTATGTGAGCTAGTGATTTGTATTTATATAAGGTATAATAGGCTTAATTGAGTGTGCAATAGAGAAGAAACCTAACAATAAATAAGAAAGAAGAATATTAAGGAGAAATAGGTATTTATATCATATATAATATTTTTTTCATATGGATTACAAGGTCAATTGACCTAATAATCCTAGTAAGAGGCAAGTTGAGTGAAGAGGCCTAATAGGCAATTTGAGAGAGATAGAAGAGTGTGAGGAGAAAAAGAAGGTGATCATCATTATTTGAGTTATAAACAAGTGTCCAAAGGTGATTAGAGGTTCTAGGTGGCTAATTTTATGTTTATTTACCTATGGTTTTAGTACTTCCTTGCAAGTTGGTGCTTGTTAAAGGCCTAGTTGAGTTGGTGCTTGACTAGTGAGGGGTCGGTGCTCTTTGTGGGGTTGTTACCTCTATAAATATTTATAAATTACTTATATTAATGTAGTAAAATATATATTTTAATGTATTTTATCCCAAATTAGGGTTTCCCACATATCTCTTGTGCTCATATGTTGTATGCTTATGTGGATGCTTGTTTATGCATTATTTGATGTATGTTTTTGAATGAATGCTTCATGAATGAAAGCGAAATTGAATGATTATTTTAAGGGCACTGATTACCCCCTATTATTAGATGTGATTCCAATAATTATTATCATATTATCTCCTTTGGATAATTTTCAACAACTCGAAGGTGATCCTAGAAGCATAATATGGCTAAGCAACTAAGGAAAGAAAATCAAGAGTTGAGATCTATAGTCAACGTTCTTAAGGAACGTGTATGTACCTTGAAGAATAATGTAGATAAAAAAGCCAAAGAATATGAGATGAATATTTAGGATCTTAAGGATAAATTATTGGTTGCACATGCAAGTCTAAAATCAAGAGAAGAAGAGTGTAAGTAGTTCAAGATAGATATGAAGTAGCTCATAGTCAAGGTGAACACGTTTGAGAAAGAGAAAGAAAAGTCAGTTCAATTCAAGGAATGTGACAAAATGAAATGCAATATGAAAAGATCAATCAAGCAACCTAATTCCATAATAAATGTCTCAAGGGATGAGTATTTATGGAACTATGGAAGGAGAAATAATTGGTCAAAGTGAGGTCATAGTCATCATCAAGTAAGAAGTATGAGTAAAGTTGTTTGTTACTATTGTCATAAGGTTGGTCATACTGCTATATTATATCTAATTGGAGTAAGTAAGTCTTTAATATATGTCAATTGGAAATGAATATTTGAAAGTGCATAAGAAGGTTCAAGAATTTATGTGGAAATAAATACAGTTAAGGTTGATCATATTGAGCCTAAGATTCAAGATGGACTCTTTATGGTAGAATAAGGATCACAAGTAAAGGAGTGTCAAGAACATGTGTTATTTGAATATATTGATAGGACAATCAAAGAATAAATAAGGATGAAAAGGAAGATAAGTCAAATGTTCTAATCAAGCCCAAATGGATTATGAAGAGAGACTATTAGTCTCATGATTTCAAGGTGGTTGAGAAGAGTGGATTGGAGATCTGAGAACCTCCTGAATTTATGTTGTTCTAGTACCTTATGGAAGAGGGTGACTCCATTAAACTTCATGGAAATAATCATCAGCCAATAGGAAGTGTGGTGGATGCTTGATTTGAGAAGGATATTCTGATATTGATCATAAGCTCCAAGAAAACATATGAGTTATAGCTTGGTCTGCAAGACCCATGAAATTATGAAAACCATTTGAAGTGTGTTAACAAAGCTAAAAGTATTATTGAAATATCTAAGAATATGAATTTACTTTATGGGAATGATCAATGATGGAAAAAGGTGTTTGAGCATATGACACGACTGGCATGTAATGAGGGTTTCAAGAATCCATGGGATAGTAATATCTATAAGAGATTTCATGAAGTGAATGAACTTGTAAATACTTGTGGAGTTCAATGAACATCATATGGATTATATTGAAATTAATCATGAGTCATTACCATGTGGAGTTGAGTGATCTTAGTTAATCCCAAGGTGACATTATGATCATGTAATGCATATAGATAGTGCATGAGGTCCTTGATAAAGTATGTGAAGTAAAAGATTGATTAGAGTACTCTTACTCAGAGTTTTGATATACCATATTAATATTGATAGTGTTTGATGAATTTTGCATGTAAAGGTGCTTAATGGTCTTTGTCATGAAGAATGAAATATCCTATGTGGATAAGAATGAATCCAGGTTCATGTAGTAAATATGAACATATGTCTTATTTACAAAAATTTATCATAGAGATCTGAGGGAAATGACTATGGTCTGAGTATGAAAAACATAGTGAGATCATAAATAAATAGTAAGAAGATTATAGAGTTGGTTCATTATGTGAGTATGAAGAGTTGATTATTCTATGTGCATCAAGATGACTTGAAGTCTATTTAGTGGATGCCAATTTGAGGTGTCCTAATGAGTATTTTAAGTGTGATCAATTGGTTTTAGTCATGTCAAGGACAAGGTGAGTAGTAGTGTGTTTTGAGTTTATATAAAAATGATATGTAAGGTGTTAGGGGGAACATGTGTCTAAGATGATTATCAGTTTATTTGTTCCTATGCATTGAGTTTCTAGTTGTTGAAGATGGTTATCATATCTAAGAAGATGCTTTGTCAAAGGGGAAGTTCTTTATTTAGTTGTTACCATAAATAAATCAAAGAGAGTGATGTTCATATGTTTGAGGTATGCATACGCTTAAGGGGAGCATGGTTGAGTACTTATATGAGATGATCTCATATTTGGTTGATTAGAGGAAGATTTTTCTTATTTTGGGAGAACGTGGTCATATAAAATGTCCAAATTGGTACTTTGAGTGTGGCTATCAAGACCCCATCCATAGGTCCCTTTTACATACTCTTTTGACCCTTATAGACACCTTATTACTCATTATCAATCTTCTAAAACCTCCTGTTCCCTGATTCTAGCTTAGCCAGACCATATTTCTTGTGCCAATCCTATTCCCCCGAGTCTTAAGCCTATAGGATAGGAGTGATAAACTTAGAATATAGCACCAAATCCCAAAGTATCCTATTTTTATCACTCCTTACCATTTTCACTTTGAGCCCCAATGGTAATTTCCATTTGGTCCTTATCCTTAATTAGGTTAGATTAACACAAAGACATCTAACCCATAACCAATTATTGCCTATAAAAGTCCACTCAAAGCTCATTTACAAGGGAGGTGACAAAAATTACAAAGTATGAAAATAATAAAAATAAATAACTAAGGAAAAGTTCCCTATTCTCTACATATAATCACCCAACATAGCTTCAAACATACTCAAACCCTCATAATAGTCCCTAGCCACCTCAAACATTATCAAAATTGACATTTTGCATTTGCATCACACTATTGCACAAAGCACATTAGGTGGGAGAATTGCATATGGTTTGATCCCTTTTTAGATTATTGGTATGTATGCAACATGCCCACACAAGGGGTGTGGATTACACATTCAGTGCATCTTACAACTAACCCCCCTCTTTCTCAAGTGATTCAAATGCCATTTTATCAAGCATAATGGAGGGTTAGGGTTTGAAGACAAAATCATCTCTATAGTGAATTTTCTCAACAATCAACATTTAATTTTTCATGGGTAGGCTTATATAGGCATAATATAAATACCCCAAAAGTTTTAGGTCTCTATGACTAGTTTGGAAAATAATGGTAGGAGTGGATAATGACACTAGATATAAAAGTGTCTTGTTTTTTATGCTCTTAGCCTTTCATCAAATGAAATATAGATTCAGGTTTACGACACCTTCCTAGTCCTACACAACCATTTTCAATCTTTGTATAATCCATATCAGTCTATTTTCAAACTAAGTTATATTTATTCCTATTTATTGCTATTTTTAGAAAGGTGAAAAAGATAAACAATTGCATAAATTAAGACTGTAATTATTGATATATTCTATACTAATTTATTAATCTAGACCCTTAACTAAAATAGGAATAAAAAACCATTATTCCCATAAAATTTAAATTATTTGGTGAACCCGACTTACTTTATTTGCACACAAAAACCCTAAAAACCCTAGGGAAATTTCCTTGTTGATTTTAGAAATATTCTTATGATTTTTTTATTGCACATATAAATCATAATCTCACATTTAATTTTTAAAATTCACCATAGTAATTTTAAAAATAATTTCTTTCAAACCCTAGTTGAATATACTATGCCCCTTTTCTTCTTGAGGTATCACCTTATGCATAAATTAGATTTCAAATAAAATAAAAAATGGATCTCACTTATTTCAAAACATTTCTTATAAATAATAAAGAGTCCATACTCAGTCCTATCATATCTATGAATGATGAAATTTATGATATGTTAATGCAAATATTCATTCTTTCCCTTTTATGCTTACATTTTTTAATATGGGATGATATTAAGAAATTTATTGATAAACATGTTAAGATATCTCTTACCTAACCTCACTTGGAGCCTCTATCCCATGCTGAGTCATGTTGCATGGTCCATTTTACTCTTTCCCATGTCACTACCCATTTATGAAGAGCCCAGATGACACCCTTTATCCCTCTACCACCTCAACCTATTGATTATCTTTGCTCTCCTCCCATAGCTACTACTATCCCTCTAGTAGATAATGTAGTTAGAGATATTACTTAATGTGACACCATGCCTCCTCCCCCTAGTCAGGAACCCCACCACCCTGTTATTATCTCCCATCCTAGGCCCAACCCACCTACATAAGTAGATCCACACAGGGCATATGATATTGTCAATCGGTTTTGAAACACACCAGCTAAGATTTCCATGTTAGAAATACTTTAAAAAGTAAATGTATTTAAGGACATTCTTTATCAGGCACTCACTCAGACTTCTATGCCCATTGATTCAAAGCCTTCTTATTTTGAATCAGTGGTCAACACATTAAAAAATATAGAAGATGTTATTTCCTTTAACCATAAGGATATGCCTTCTTAGATAGTTATTGATCAAAATTTACCACTATTCATACAAGCTTAAGTCAAAACCAGTTTAGTTAAGAGAGTTCTAGTTGTTAGTGGTTCTAGACTAAATATATGTAATATTACATTTTTACAAACCATGAGCATAGATATGGCTTCCATGAAAAAGTAATATAAGAACATTAGAGGGTTTGATGATATACCATGACAAACACTAGGCACCATTGCTTTGGATATTAGGGTAGGGCCCAAAACCCTCTCTACATAGTTCTAGGTCATGTTAGATCTTCTTCATTATAACCTCTTACTTGGATGACATTAGATACATGTTATGGGGGATGTTCCTTCCACTCTTCATTGATATGTTAACTTCCTCTATGAAGGATATATATACATGTCTAGCAGATAACCAACCATTTAGAAATTATAGAATTACAAATTCATCTTCAACTATTTCACTAGATGGGACACCTCATATCATAGTTTAGTCACCACCCATCACATTTATCTTGACCAAATACATACATATGAGGTAGGAGAGACTAACACATCTCACACTCTTCCACATATAAAGTTTTTCCTTAGCTCAGAATAATCAGCTAGTTATAATAGATTTATCCATTATAGCTACTCTATCAGTGACAATTCCTAAACTTGTTACATTTATACAATCATTGATAATAGTTCTAGCAATCCCAGTTGATTTTATATATATAGTTCTTCAGGTAGTTGCAGTCACTTCACTAGTTATAGATAATATCATAACACCATCATATTCTCCTTCTATAGTTGATGAGACTCCCATATCATAGTTACCCCTCATGGTAAATTTTGAGTTACCATATGTGCATGATGTTTATATAGATTCTGAAGCCACTTTAGATGATGATACAACACCCACAGTCATAGATGACTATTTGTGTGGATTGAGCTTTACACTAGTTGGCCCAGGAAAGTACCAAGATGAATCTAGATCTCTCATCACACATACTACATCACTCTTATCATCTCACACTACACTCTTATGATATACTCCACATTCATAGCCACAGAAAGATCACTTAGCACATATAGTTCACATGGTTACCTCTATGGATATAGAGCTAGTCATTCAGATTCAGGTAGGTAGCACACAACATCAACCATAGATTATGATATAGATGTTACTTGATCATGTATTAATCACACTACCTATAGTATGACATAGATCTATTAGTAGGTTATCATGATAGGATGGTCACCCATTTTGTCTCGTTCACTAAATCATGGGCCATGACACAAACTCATGTATAGCTTTATAATAGAGACTGGATAAACTATAGGTTTAGGGTACTATCAAAATTATATCACCACTAGAACCAACTCTGCCACTTCCACTAAGGTAGCCTCTTACTAGAGTTAAATGCCTCAGAGGAGAACCAACATATTCACCACCAAAGAAACCCTCAGTTCACCTTTGGTAGGATGACACCACTACTAGTGATAGATCTTTGAATACACAAAGAGCACATATATTATTGATACCTAAGGAGATAACCACCATGTATATAAAGCCTATGGTATATGATGATACTTATGATGATGATCTTGAGGTATTTGATGATGGACGTGATCTCTTCCTCCATTTCTGTCCCCAACGGGCTCCATCCTTGAACCCTTTACCCCCTCTAGCTTAGTATTTTACATCATTATGTACATAATTTACTCACTTGTTCATTATTTACTCATTTAATTATATATAGTTTCTCTTTACTTGTATATAATTTCTCTGCTTACTTATACATAATCTCTTAGCTTACTTGTACAAATTTTTCTTATGATTACTTGTACATAGTGTCTTTTTGCTTACTTGTACATAGCTTATTTTAAAATACAAAAACATTCAAATAACTCAAAATACCAAAAATAATATAACATGTCAAAATAACAAAATATTCAAATAACTCAAAACACCAAAAACTTTTCAAATGTATGTATTATCCATGCTTTACATTTCTACTACCATGCTAGACTTACATTTTGCTATTTTATGCTATTGTTTCTTGATTTATCTACATTACCATGCTTCACTTAATCTTGTTTGAGTGTGTGCAGTGACACCCATATCCTTAATTGCTTCACTCTACCCATTGAGAGGGCATCCTACTTCTACATTTGAGACATACATCGACATATATACCCACCAAGGTAATCTTCTACATGACTACACCATCTAGGTTATGTCATTCCTACACCACACACTATAATTATCATGTTGATATACATTACTTACTAGCTTACATAGATTATTATATCAACACTCACTAATATATAACACTTGTGTATTTCTTAACATTTACCAAGTCTTGTACTACATGCTTTGCATACTTTCACTTACTACTTTGATTAATTATATGTGATAGTATTTTTAGCATTTACATGCCTTAATTTATTTCTTTGAGTAGCTAGATGTGTTTGAATTTCTTACTTCCTATTTTTTTACTTGTGTGTGCCTTAGGACATTTGCCAGTGTCCTCTGCTTGTACTCTTATATGTGCTTGCGTCACTAATGCCAATATTCCTTGTTTATAATTGTATATGTATGTGGGAATTTGAACATGCCTTATATGATTGCTTTCCTAGTTTGAGTGATATGTGCCCATGTCCCTTGTTTTCTTGAACCTTTGGCCTCTTTTATATGCTTATTTCTTCTTGCCTTGTGTGATTGTTTAATTCTCAGATGTTTTCAATGCCATGATCCACATCATGCATTATCTTTCCTTCTTGGATGCCATGATGGACATATTGATCCATCCCTCCTTAAAAACTAACTAAATCTCCACTTTAAGTTTAGTATACTTCACATGCTATTACATTGTAACATCTATCTAGGCATACCCTTATTAATCTAATAATCTCCACTACAAACTATGCTATATCTTGAGACATTTTTTGGATTATCATTACTATATCATATATTTTGTAGCATAACACACTTACAAGGCTCTTTATTTTGAGGGTAGTCATTGCAAGGTATTCATTCCTACCCTCAAAAGAGGGGGAAACAAATAGGGGTCTTTGTCATAGAGATCAAATCCTTCTACCAATCAAAAATTAGTTTTTAGAACACTCTAAATAGCAATCAGAGCTCAAAACATGTAGAATAGACTAGAAAAATATTGACAAATATAGAATAGTAATCAGAAATAGTAAATGACAAGAGCACCAAAAGAGGATAACAACATTGGACACCAAAGTGTCCCATTTTTGGTACTCCTATCCAAATAACCAAAAATCTAATTTTTTTAGAAGTAGATAGAAAGGTAAGGTCAATTATAGTTTTGTCAGCTATAATTCAATTTAGATTGGGTAGTTTTAGTATAATTTTACTTAGAGTTTCCAGATATAGGGGGCATCATACATGGCATGATGGTTCTCACTTTCAGTTTTAGATTGGGCAGTTGATACAACTTTTATATCAAAATCCATGTTATAGACACCAGTGATTGGGGGTAATGTGCATGGCACATTTGACTTCTTTTATTTCTAGTTCATTGTGTTACCCAGGTATTCTTAGTAGTAGTGTGTCTTATTCCATCTATAGGTAGTTAGCATCATTTTGGAGTGGCTTTCATATAAGCCTAGTTCTCATTTTTGAAGTGGATTTCATACAGGCCTAATCTTCACCTTTTGAAGTGGTCGAGATAGGCCTAATTCTCAGTACACGTTCAACTATCTATGCCACATTGTTAGATTATAGAGCATGCATAGGATTCATGAGCCATTTCATACAATACACATTCATATTAGTATCAATTTATAATTCACTATATAGTGGGTAATGATGGAGCCAAAGGAATAACTATCCTTCATATTCTTGAGCCACTTACTTAGAGGGATTAAACACACAATCCAAAATATATAAACACATGCATAATCACATATATTCACTTAGTGGATGATGATGGAGCCAAAGGGAAAGGCTTTATATTATTGAGCCACCCTCGAAGAATTGAGTACTTAGCTCTATTCATGATATTACTCCTAATATAACACATATACCCAACATCACTCAACATAACTAAACATCATAACAAGTTTTGTATTGGGTAATGTACTTGGTGAGGTGTATTTATTCCTTTATCTTCCTCTCTCTTTTACCTACCCTTTTTACATTCTTATTTTAGACATAACATGTCTAGTAAGAACTGATCTACTCCTTATTTTCTCTTGAAGATTTACACTTCATGTTGAGCTATCTCTATGCACACTCAAAATCACACATATTCATAAGATTCACCCTTGTAGGTAAGTTCAAGTATGCTTTCTATTTTTTCTTTATCCTAGTATTTCACTTTGCTAGATTACTACAATAAAGGGAGGGCAAATGTATTCATATAAAATGTCCAAATTGGTAGTTTGAGTCTGGCTAGCAAGACCCCATCCATAGGTCCATTATACATACTCTTATGACCCTTATAAATACTTTATTTCTCATTACCGATCATCTAGAACCTTCTAAACCCTAATTCCAACTCAACTAGACCATATTTCCTATGCCAATCTTGTTCCCCTAGGTTTTGAGCCTGTAAGATAGGAGTTTCAAGCTTAGAATATAGTGTTAAACCCCAAAGTTTCCTATTTTTGGTGATTATATCCATTTATACTTTGATCACCAATGGTCATTTATATTCAGTCTTTATCCTTAATTAGATCAACTTAGCGTGAAGACATCTAACCCATGACTAATTGTTCCCTATTAAAGTCTACTCAAATCTCATTTATAAGGGAGGTGAAAAAACTTACAAATAAAGCAAGAATATAAATAAATCACTAAGGAAAACTTCCTTATTATCTGTATATAGTCACCCAAAACAACTACAAACATACTTAAACCCTTATACTAGTCCATATCCACCTCAAACACTATCAATATTTATATTTTGCATCCACATCACACTATTGCATAAAACACACTAGGTGGGATATCTACATATGCCTTGACCCCTCTTCAAAGTATTGGTATGTTGATAGCATGCCCACACAAGGGGTGCAGATTACACGTTTAGTGCATCTTACACACTAATCCCTCCTTTTTCTCAAGGGATTCAAATACCATTTTATCAAGCATAATGAAGGGTTAGGGTTTGAAGACAAAATCAAATCTATATCAAGTTTCATCAATAATCAACACTCAATTTTTAATAGTTAGGATCATACAAGAACAATGTAAATACCAAAAAAAATTTAGGTCTTTGTGACCTGTTTGGATAATAGCGGTAGGAGCAGACAACAACACTAGACACCAAAGTGTCCTATTTTTGGTGCTCTTGTCCTTTCTTTAAAAGAAATATATATTTAGGTTTATGATAACTTCTCAGTCCTACATAACCATTTTAAATATTTGCATTAGTCATCTCAATCTATTTTCAATCTAAGTTATATTTCTTCCTATTTATTGCTATTTTTAGAAAGGTGAAAAAGACAAATAATTGCACAAAGCAAGACTATAATTATTGCTATATTATGGACTGATTTATTAATCCAGACCCTTAAATAATATAGGAATAAAACACCATTATTCCAAAAAAATTTAAATTATAAATCATGTTTTAGGTCCAAGGATTAGATGGTAGTATTTTTAAATATGACCCTTTGTCATTAATGTCAAAGGGGGAGAATGACTAGATTGGGAGAAATACTAGTTTGGGGAAGATCTAGCTTGAGGAGGTAAGAATGATCTACTTTGTTAAAGTATTTTAAATCAATGAAAAAGGGGGATATTATTTTTTTATGTTCTCATTATTGTGATTTAGTCATTGATGTCAAAGGTTTATGAGTATTATTTATGTCGCAAATATCTTCTTATGATGTTGCATGGTGAGTGTTCATGATGACTTGAGGTTGGTTTAGTAGTCTTTTAGTTCTGTATGAGTTTTTGGATCATTTTTGTGATGTAAAAAACTCATGATAATATTAATAGTAGTGTTGTAATTAGATAATCTTGATTTAATATATTTCTTGGTTGATATCATTGAGAATAGGTTGTTTGATTTCAAGTCTTTGAATATAAGGTGTCTTGAGAAGCCTAGTCTAGCCTTGTGAGAAGGTGTATATATGAAGCATAGTGAAGCTTGGTTAATTGTGTTAGTATAATAATGAAATAGTGTATAAATTTTTGTAATAATGAGAATAAGTCTTCATCAGAGCTCTAAGGTCATCTCTTGGCTTAGTCTTTACATGAAGAGACCCAGTGAGAAGGCACAAGCTTGGTAGCATGATGAGGTGAGTAGTCTAAGGTTTATGAGAAGAATATTAGAAGTGTGTGAGCATGGTATGAGGTTTCATGACATTATTATGAGGTTTTGAGAGAAGTGAAATAGGTTTCAAGGTGTGTTCAAGGTCTAAATGTAACTTACAAGTTTAGGCCTAGTGAGCAAAAAGACCTAGTGTGGCCTAATGAGGGGTCAAGTTTAGTTTCCAAGGTGATAGAGATCATGAGAGAATTATTATAGGTGTGAAAAGTTGTGTCAAGTATGTTGACCAAGTCTAAGGTTAAATTAAGAAGGATAAATCATGAAAATTGGTGTTGAGGTTCTCTCGAGTGCTAAAATGAAGTGTTGCAAACATGAGAAGGTTTTTCTTGTGCTCGTTGGCACATGCAATTTGTGCATGGAGTCATAATAAATTAATTGTATTTGGGGAAGTATCCTAGGTGTATTTTACTATAATTTATTCTAGATTTTAATTTCAATCCTTTATGAATGATGGTTAAGAGTGAAAGGTAGTATAAACCCCTCTTAAAACCCTCATAGTGACCCGTGTTGACACTACAAAACTACACACTTATAGTTTTTGATAATTAAATGCCTCAAGATCCCCTATAAATTATTAAAAATTCTACAAAAACCCCTTAATCCAACAAAATAATTATTCTCCTAGTCACATAATATCGTTCAAAATCACTATTTGAAAGTACTATTCACCATCCCTATTCACTATGGGATCTACTATCACTATTCATGATGATATGGCATGTGACATGGAAAGTGACATGGAAGGTGATATGGAAAGTGACATGGATTAGGAGTGATGTGGCTTGATGTGGGACAGCATACCCCACTTGGGACCCTTTTCCAAAGTGCCTAATGACCTCATTTCAACATCACAAAGCTTCCCCCTTGAAATGTGGTGAATTTACCCTTAAGGGGTCATAATTTAATATACAATTTGTCTTTCCCAAATTAAATTAGACTTTAAAAGAGATAAATACCTATTTAGGACTTTGGGAAAGACAAATGGCACCCATTTTTGACTTGTTATCCCAAATTGGAGACTCTCCAACCCAAATAGAAATCTTCCACAACCTCATCTTGGAATTTTCATCCCCCACATGGAAAATGGTGCCACATTTGGTGTGCCAAAAATTTAAGTGCTTGTGTGAAATAAATAAAATATGGGGAGAAGTATTTAATCCTCATTCAAACCCATGTGCATAATTCTCTATTCAAATTTAGACTTATGGGCAAAGAAGAGGACTTCTCAACCTAAATAGGAATCTTCCACAACCTCATCTTATAATTTTCATCCCTCACATGGAAAATGGCACAAAATTTGGTGTGTCACCCATTTAAGTGCTTGTGTGAAAGAAAGAAAGGATGGGGAGAAGTCTTTGATCTCATTTAAACCCATGTGCATGATTCCTATTCAAAATTAGATTCATGTGCAAGGTGGGAGACACACCAACTCAAATGGGAGACTTATGATCAAGGTGAGAATCCAAACAACCTCATATTTAATTTATTTATGAGCTCCACTTGAAAAAATTCGAATTTATTCAATATTCCACTCTTTTGGCATGTTTCCCAACATCAAATGCTATAAATACGCCCCCTCTCCTTCACAAGAGGTTAAGTTGGAACTTAGTATTTTGTTATTAACATTTGTGTTTCAGGTTTGGAGGTATAATAAAGCAGGTCCTAATATTGAAGAGAATGAGATAAAGTAACACAAAATAAAAATTAATTCAAGTCTTCATCAACTATCAACAAACCAATCTTCATCAACAAGCATCTTCAAGCATTGAGGTACTCTTGTTGTTTAGTTATCTTAATTTCTGTATTCCTTTCCCTTTGGCCTTCTTCTTTCACTTGTTTCATTCATCACCCTCTTTTAATTTTATCCTATTATACATATCCCAATTATATTCTTGATCACTATTTACCCCTTTGCCTTCTTGGCCTCATTTTGACCATTTTCCCCTTTGCCTTCTTGGCCTCATTTTGGACCATTTTCATTATTGTCCTTATTTTGACCATTTATCCATCTTGTTTTCTAAAAAAATTACCTTTCAACATATAAAACCATTTCCAACCCCAACCAAATCACTCTTTTGACCTTTAGCAAACCAATCCAAACTAAAAACCACAACTTTATTTTAGCCAATTTTCAGCATTAGCATTATTTAAACTATTTACTTTATTTTAGCTCTCTAAGAAAAACATTTAGTTTTATTAATTAATTTTATATTATTTGATGTATCTCATTTCAGTTTTACATTCATATAAGGTAAATATATTTCTTTCATCATTACCACATAATAATTTAAGAGCAATTAGATTGACAACCTCCTAGAAAGCTTTTGCTTCTAGGATCTATCTCACATTAGGCAATCCACCCATCTACTTATCTAACAAACAATTTTGTTTTAGTATTTTATTAATTTTAGGTCATCCTCAAAAGCCAAATAGGATCTCTCCATAATCATCTAGATTCAATGTGTGCACATTCAATAGGTATTCTTCCACATCCTTCATAACTAGTTTCTACTTTTCATACTTAGAAGAAAGGAAAAATAGATAGAAACATTTTAGCACACCCAGTTAGGAATATATTGATAAGATGTGATGGGTATGTGTTGGAGGGTTGAGTTTGGGGGGTTTATGTGTGGCATCAAAATAATTAGTGGGTTAGTTGGTTGAAGGTGTGCAGTGACCAAAGTGATTATAAGGGGAAGTGTTTGTGGTATGGATAGTACTAAGTTCTGAAAGGGGTTTGAGGTTGGTATATTGGTTAAGCTAAAGGGAGTGGTAGAAATGGGTATGGAAGACACTGCATCAAAAAAAGGGGTAGAAGTGACAAAGGGTAAAGTTGAACCAATGTTAGAGGTATTGGTTGTAGTAATAGATGTTTGGGTGGTGGTGGTAGATGGACCAATGGTAGAAGATGAATCTTGGATAACAAAAGGGTGGGATGATGTAACACCAACCTTGAGGTGGTGTGGCATACCATAAGGTATATCTTTAGGAGAAACCAAAGCCATAAAATTACAATAGGCTAAGGTGTTAAGATAGTGTTGCAAAGCAATTAGATTTTTGTCCAAAAAGGTGGAAAATTATGAATCACCTTTAGGGATTGTTTTAGGCACCATAGGTGGGGGAGAATGGTGTGGTGAAGCATGGGGTGATCTATCAACATTAAAATTATAATCCATGGATGGGGATGAAGAACAAGGTGGTGGTGGGTTGTTTTGTTTTTTCACTTGTTGTTTGGTTAATACCATATGATAAATTTAGAAATGGATAATGAACCTATTTCCTCACACAATAAACAAACAAAGAAAAACCCAAAGAAAACAAAGCACACACTAAAAGCATAATTAATCTTAGAATTTATTTTAAATCACTTTTGGCTTATGCCTTAAAGAATGTGAAAGGGGAAATCAGCTTGAATAAGTCCTAAACAAGGTAGTCTATGTTTGGTTTTGGGTTATGTTTAGGCACTCAAGAAGAAGTCTATATTGGATTGAGTAATTGGCTTGGTGCTTGGGGATTGCTCCCCTTACTTCATGATCCTACAGTTAGTGCAGGATATTAGCCAATATATACCACTCACCAGAGTTTATACTCAACCAGAGAGCTAAGTTGGTTATCCCTTTGATGATTAAATCCAAGTATGATAACCAAGAAAGGGTAAGGTGATCCACTAGGTGATGAAATCCTAGTCAGGCCTTGTCTCAAGTGAGTTTTATGTTTATTTTGTGTAAGTGGTTTGGTTATTTAACATTTTTTCACTATGTTTAATTTGCTTTGACTTTAATTAATCTAGGTGAACTAATTAAGTAAGCAAACAAACAATGTATGCAATTAATTCTAACCCAAAGGAAAATTTTCTTTGATTTATTTTTATGAAAACAAGAACAACTAAAATGCACCTAAATGAAACATGAAGATGGAAACCTAATCCTAAGATTAAAGCTCTTTTTTTTTTAAATTTGTAAGTTTAGGCCCTCTCATCTACCACAAGAGTGGCCAAACCAAAGTCCTTCCACTCGTACGTACTAAAATGGTAGAAACTAATTCTCTCACCATCAACACCATCTAAAATGAAGATGATGATTCCATTCTTACCTACCTCAGTATGAGATATTCTTCTATCCACAAATCCCTTCCTCTTAAGGCCCTAACTATGTTGAATGAATTTACCATTGATATCAACTTGGGCACTCTAAATAACCCTTATATTTTAAAATTTAACCAATCATTGAATACTAAGGAACTTCAGGATTTTTCCTCTTCCTCTAAGACCGTAGCATAGTATTCACTGTGTCTTATAGTGATATGCCTAGGATTGACCCCACCATTGCTACCCATAAACTAGTCACTCACCATGATGCTAATATTTTTAAATATAAGCTTTGATGCATGCACCCTCGTATAGCCCTTCTCATTAAAGAGGAGCTTTAGCATCTCCTATCTGTAAACTTCATTCAACCCATTAACTACCCCTAATGGATCTTAAACATTATAATTATCACCAAAGTCACTGGGGGTTTACACATTTGTGTGGAATTTCATGAATTTAACCTCACCTATCATAAGGATGACTTCCCTCTCCCTAGCATTGACCAATTTATTGATCCTATAATTGGCCATTAGATGTTATCTCTCATGGATGGGTTCTCAGTTTATAATCAAATCTTGATTGCTCCTGAAGGTCAACATAAAACTACCTTTACCACCCCTTGGGGAACTTTTTGCTATAGAGTCATGGATTTTAGGTTAAAGAATATTGGTGCAACCTACCAACATGACATGACTTATATTTTCTATGATATCATCCATAAGATTGTAAAAGACTATGTGGATGACCTTCTTAGGAAATCCAAACTCTAAAAATATCACTTGAATATTCTTACAATTATATTTGAATGCCTCATCCATTATAATGTTTAATTTAATCCCAAGAAATGCATTTTTGGGTTCCTTTCAGAAAAGCTTCTTAAATTTATCATCTCTCTTCATGGAATTGAAGTAGATCCTACTAAATCCAAATCAATTTTGGACATACCTCCTCCAACCAACCTTATGCAGCTTTGTAGCCTTTAGGGAAAACTTCAATCCATTCATCATTTCATTTCCTAACTTTTAGATTGGTGCCAACCTTTCCATCACCTTCTGAATAAGGATATATCTTTCAAATGCAGTAGTGATTATCAAAAGGCCTTTAATTAACTCAAAAAATACCTTTTGTCACCACCTATCCTCACCCCTTCTAAGGATGACCACCCCTTTTACCTATATATCTCTACCACTGACCATTCCCTAGGGGAAATTTTGGCTAATCGAGATGAACAACACAAAGAAAAATTTGTATGCTACATTATCCATATGCTTGTATAATATGAGAGTCATTATACACACATCAATAAACTCTACTTAGCATTGACCTTTGTGGTCACCAAACTCTACCACTACCTTCTTAACCATAAAGCCTATGTTATCACTAATACCGACCCACTCAAATACATGCACTCTAAACCATACCAAAATCAACATATGGCTAAGTGGCTCATGATCCTAGCTAAATTTGATCTTGAATTCCTCCAATAGAAGTTGATTAAAGGTTAGGTCATTGCTAATCAATTAGCTAAAGATCCTTTGGCAAATAACTAACCACCTCCTCTTGGCTTTTCAGATGAGTCTATCAAGAATATTTTTCAAGAAGATGATATAACCTACTAAATGACCATGTTTTTTGGTGGCTCATAATGTCAATAAGTAGGGGGTATCAAAGTTATTCTCATTCCTCTTGATGGTGAACCCCTTACTCTCTCCTTCAAACTTAAATTTGAATGCACTAATAATATGGCCGAGTATGAAGCCCTAGTGATAGGTCTCCAAATAGTTCAAAGCTTGGGTAATAAGATAATCCATGTCTTTGGTGATTCCCAGCTTGTGGTCAACTAGATCAATGAATTCTATCAATGTAAGAATGATGTCTTGCTAAAATATAAAATTTTAGTTGAAAAACTCTTAAAATAATTCTAACATTACCTAGTCTAATCTATTCCTCAATCTACTAATAAATTTGTGGATACAATGGCATACCTTGCTTCTCAAATCCCTCCTCAGCCTTCCAATTCCAAAATATTTTTCACCATTAATCATTTTACCACACCCTCTTATGGCCAATTTGACCTCCCTACCATTTTTATTATAGAGGAATCCCCATCCAACATTTGGTATGACCAAACTTTCAACTAACTCAACCTAGGCATTGTTTATCCCAATGTATCTAAGAATACCTAAATATATTTTATTCAGAGTACCTCTTATCACACCATACTAGGGAAATCCTTTACAAACATGGTTTTGATGGTCTCCTTCTTCATTTCCTATGTAGTCATGAAGCTTCCCATGACATCAAATAGACATATGATGGGATATGTGGGGGACAATTTAGCAGCCTAACAGTCACTAAATATATCCTTCACCTTGGCTACTATTATCCCACCCTCAGCCAAGACTATTTTGACTATGTAAAAAAGTGTGTTAAATGTCAATAACATGCTAATTTACATGATGCATCAACCAATATCCTCCAAGTATCTAAGGAATTTTGGCCTTTCTCTTAATGGGGGCTTGATCTCATTGGGGAAATTAACCCCCATTATTTGTAGTGGCATAGCTCCATCATCAAAACCACCAAATACTTCACCAAGTGGGTGGAAACTATTCCTCTAATCTCTACCAAAGTGGAAAATATTATTGAAATTATCAACCACCATATCATCTATCACTTTGGTGTTCCTCATAATATCATCATCGATAATGGCAAATCCTTCAAGAATAAGCAAGTCCAAAGTTTATGTGATGCATTTGGCATCAATTTGAGATTTTCCTTGCCTTACCAACCACAAGAAAATGGACAAGTAGAAGCCTTTAATAAAAGCCTCACCAAAATATTAACCAAAGTTGTTAGTGATTTAGGTCAAGATTGGCACTTGCACATCCCATTCACCTTATGGGCATATCATACTAGCATTCATACCTCCACTAGTGATACCCCTTTCTCTCTAGTATTCAAAATAGAGGCAATCTTGCTTCTTGAAGTCTAAATCCCCTCTCTTCACATATATTTGAAGGAACTCATTTTTGAGGAAGATTTTTGTTAGCATCATTTAACTCAACTTGAGCTACTTGATGAGTGTCATTTAGAATCTCTCACCCATCTTTGTATCTATCAAGAACGTATCACATGCACTTATAACAAGCACCTCAAATAATGAGAATTTAATATCAGATATCTTTTCCTAAAAAAAAACCAACATGTGACCAACATGGAGAAGAGTAAATGAGGTAAGTTTGCTTTCAATTAGCTTGGGACCTACATAAACACCCATAAGTATGGATTAGGAGCTTATCATTTATCCTTTATTGAAGAAAACTAAAACTTGAGCCTCTCAATGCTTCACACTTACGTCTATTTTTTTGTTAAAGAAGGATCAATCTCACCTATCTATCTAACTTAAGCTCATCCCTTGAAACCTTCACCCACCTTCCTCCTCCCCTTTTGAGGACAATTGATTACAACATAGAACCATGTGATTAATCATCATAGTCATGGCCTAATACTAAATATGGGTACCAAAGCTCTACCCATAGCATGGTTCTCATGGATAGTTTTCATCTCTAACAAGATGGAATCCCATGGTCATTGTCTCTCAAAACCACACCATTTCACATATCATTGACCTTCTTATGTGAAGTTTTGCCCTCATAAAGGTAAACCTTTAAATCTAATTAGACTGTTCCATGTCTAAACACATTTCATCTTACAACAATTAATTGGGTTAATATCTTAAGCATTGTAGACTGATCCCTTAAAGGACAGCTTACCAAAAAAAAAAAAATTCCACATGTAAAGTAGACTGCTCCCTTGAAAGACAACTATCAAGAACGTTAAAACAAAGCCAAATAAGCTTAGACCAATCCCTTGAAGGATGGATAAGTAAACTTTGTCAAAAGTAGAGCAATTTTATGGAAGCTTCCCACATCGACCAACTTCCCATATACAACAATAAAGCAAAAGACCCACTATCACAAAAAATCTAAAGCCATAATTGGCTTTCACATGTAGACTTCCTGCATTGATAAGTCTACATATAACATATGACATGGAATTGTCTATTACCATTTTTAGGCCACCTATATAAGGGATAAACTAATTCATATGAGGTTATCATACATATCACCCTTTACCCTTCACACCACCTATCACCCATCTTCCTTTTAGAGTATCTATAAATCAAGGGATTTAGAGCTTACTTGACACCTTTTTTTATCAAATAACACCCACTCATGCATATAATTTGAAGGGCATATATTCATTAAACTGATCCCACTTTGGGTCCATTTTTAGTATTTGTCAAAAATAAAGCATCATTCCCTCTTCACATCTTAATGTGTTTTGTTGATGTTTTCATCACAACTTTTACCATCTAATATTGTAGCAACCTTAATCATTATTTTTACATTGATAAATATTCAAAAAACAATCACCATACCAATCATAACCATAAACATAATATTCATAAATATCCATACAATCTTAAGAATGAAAACATTCAACCAACAACAGCCAACACATCTTGTACATGTTTACATCAAACTATGCAATATTTTATTTAGGGTACGAGGAGTTACACGACACATACAAAGTTATCAGACTATCCACACTTCACCTAAGGCCCCTACATACATTACTTTCCTCTTTAAGCATTAGACTAATTATCTAGTAACTCTGTACTTATGTTTATCTATCCTTCTACTTGATAAATCCCTGAACTAACATCCATAGAATTCCCTATCTCAGTAATTGCTAAAGGGTATACTCTATTCTCCTCTCCCACATTCATCCCCATAGGGAAATAATCATACTCTACTCTGGGTCTTTCACCCTTCTCAATCATTATAGCCATTACATCACTTCACTCTAGTTGTTCTACTTACAAAGGTACTTCCTATTGCTACCTTAGTATACATCCCATCAGACAATGAGGGTTCTCTCTATAGATAGGCTGATAGTCATGTTCTCCAGCCCTACATCTTGCATAGTGAATCTCCCACCTTCTTCATTTTTGTAGAGGTAAGAGTTTAAGATCAAGCTCAGGTCAGGGGTGCCTTTCCTCTTGTTGCTAATCTAATAGTACTTTCATTATCACCATTACATATTATAGTATTTGATAGATCTACACTTTCACCATATTGATTATTTCAGGTCACAGGGGTTGTTGATCATCTCCACTATTGTTTCCATTGTTCACCATCATCAACCTTGTGTAGTTATCTACACTCTCTATAAATTGCAAAACCAAATGACTTAATGATAGAAATCCATCCTTATCATGATTATTTAAATAGAATACTTGACCAATCTTCCTTGCCAACATGATTCAACATTCCATCGATGGGGAAGGTCATATGATGTCATTGATTCATTTGAATAGTCCTCCCACTTGAAATGGTCATGTATACTTACCTTTTCATGTGGACACATTTCCCTCAATCTGATTGGTCACCTCAATAAATCCATTATGCACCATCAATATATCTTTTTGTTGATCTTACATGTGATCTGCATCCCATGTATTTTTTTGTTTTTTCATCTTATGATCCTTGTGGATCTAGTGGTCATTAGCATCATTATCACCATTACCTCAATTGATGTAAATTGAATTCCAACCATGGGTTGTTATAGTGATCACACCTTCAAAACTACTATAGACACCAAAATTATGTCACACACATGTGTGTAACTCCTTGTGTCAAAACCCCTTTTAGCCCATTTCTCAATTAAAAAATAGCCTCCCTAATCATGCTTTTACATCTCACACATTTAACTAATTTAAAATACTTAATTAAGTTAATTAAAAACCCCTTTTTTCCACCTTACCTAGCCACCTCACCCTATGACTAATTCTCACCTGATGAGTCACCTCAAGACCTGGTCCCCTCATCCTAACTACCCAAGACTTATTCCCTCTTAAAAACTAAATTCCTAATCAACTACCTCCTTCTTAACATCTTATTTTTACCATTTTTTAATGGGTACCACACTTGGCACAAAGAGAAATAAAACACATGCTAAAAATAATAAGCTTTACCTATTCTAGGGCCACTGATGTTGGTTAACCCATGGCTGACATCGGTGGGATCTCTGATGTCAGTGATATAAGCCAAACTCCAACCTAAAGTTTAGGTTAGTAAAAATAGAAAAAAACATTCTTACTTGAATTTAAGCTCTTGACATTCAATTTTTGACATCTTAGCTTAGTATCATCTTACGTAAGTCAATCACGATTAGGAACTAAGATCTCAAAGACCAATAACACCCATTTTTTCTCTCTATTTAGGCAATCAATTTAAACTATTTGATAGGGACCATCAATCTGGCACTTATCATTTAATGACCACTATAGCTGAGTACATCACTTATTCTATAGGTCTTTTAAGTATTTACTTTACTATCACTTCATATTTACTATTGATTACTTTATACACTCTTGATCAAACCCCTATGAGGGAGTTACAAAATTTCCTTGCTTGTTTCCCCTTGACCTGACACACTGAACCTCTGACCAGATCTACCCAAACCATACTCTCTCTCATAACTCTCCCCAAACTCCTATACCTGATCAAAACCATTTCTCAGACCCAAAAAATCCTTCTTCAAGTTCTTAGGTAATTATTGCCCCTACCAACCTCATCATCCTAATTGACATCAATTGCCTTCACTACCAACCTCAATAGGGTAACTGATATTGGTCAGTCCCCTATTGATGTTAGTGATTGTGGATTCCCTAACCATTCCAAAACCTACCCGAACAACTTTTAAAACACAAATACAATATACCACCTATAGTTTGTTACTCTTTATTACATTCAGGTTGGTAATAATGGTAATATTATTTCTCTTTCACCTCTCTTTACCTCTTTTTTAGTTATTTATTACTCTTTTATCTGTAAAAAGTAGACTGTCATCTCTAAGGAAGTTTCACACTTCTTAGAACAAGCACGTAGCTTGGTAGCCAACTCATTTATCTACTAACAAACATCTTGTGGTATTACTTTATTACTTATAGGTAGTCCTCACCAGTCAAAGAGGAGTGCTCACAACATCTAGATACAATGCACAAACTAATCTGGGTTCATTCTAATCACTTATCCCTATCATTCTTTTCTATTTTCCTTTAGACTTGAAATAGACAAAATTTAGCAAACCATTTTTGGCATGCCCGGTGGGACCCTAAAGTTTTTCTTGGGTTCATTTCTTATTTTAAGCATTCATATAGGTGAATTATAGTGAAAAAATAATTTCTTTCACTTTCTCCTTCTCTTCTCTCTTAAAACAAAAAATTCAACATTTTATTTTCTATTTAAAAGCATTAAACTAAAATTTTCTCTCTTTTCTCTTTACCTCTAAAAGCAATTTATCATTTTTTTACAAGTTAAAAAGAATATCTTCTTTACTTATTCTTGCATGCACATTAGGATAGTGAATTTTATTATCTACTCCTATTTCATCTTTGTTTGCATTCAAATCTAAACATTTTAGATTTGGGTTTAAAACTTACTACATTTCATTGTTTATTTGCTAAATATTAGCTCACCTAATTAATTATAAGCATTATGAATAAATTTTAGTGCACTTATGTTACACAACCAAATCACATTCACACAAACAAACATCTAAGCTCACCTTAGAGAAGGCCCATCAAGATTTCATCACCTGGTGGATCACCTTACCTGATCTGACTATCCTAATTGGATTTTACCACCAAGGGGAGAACCCACTCCATTCTCTAATGGAGTATAAACTCCAGACAAAATGTATATTTTGGCTAAGCAACCTGGCTTGGCTCTAGGTCTATGAAGTGTGGAGAGCAAGCTCCTATAACAAGCCATGTATCTGGTCTAACACAAATTTCCTCTTGATCACTAAAACTACCCTGAAACTAGCTCTAAATTACTTTCTAGTACCTTCGATAACAAAATTCTCTTTTCACTATCTGATTAAGGCATAAGACAACATGAGACTAAAAATTAATCTCTAGGAATTAATGGTTTTTGGTTGTATTTTTTTTCCTTCTTTTTTGTTGCCTTCTGTGTTTTGGAGTTGGTAAGGATGTTTTCCTATTGATTCACAAAATCAATACTATTTTTAATACTCAGTTTGTATAACTTGTTATCTCAAGTTTTTTGAGTGTTCTTCTTTCTTACATAGACCTCTTACATCCATTATTTTATCTAGTTTCAACTTTTAGTTTTCTAAAAAAATAGATTTTCCATCTCCCAAGATATCACAGTGATCGACATCAGTTAACTCTACTAACATCGACATATTTTACCTACTGACATCGATTAATCCACCAACATCAAAAAACTTTTCCTATCGATATTAGTCAAGTGACCAATGTCAATGATTGTGTAATTTTCATCTACTCAAAATAACAAGATGAAATAACCCACTTACCTACACTCAAACTTGGGTTTTTCTTATTCTGTCACTAATACAGGGTAGTAAAACTATTTATACTTCCTCTTGAATGATATTGACATGATCTCAAGCCAAAATTTTTTCCAATTATGTAAGCTGGTAACCACTTCCACCTTCCCCTCTCACTTCTAAATCTATCATGGAACATACTTTAGATATAGAGTATACTCCTATCCCTAACCAAATTCCCATTGTGCTTGAGGGAGATCAATATTTTTCTAAATTTCTTGATCGCAATGTGGTAGCCCTTCACTATTACCTTGCTATGAGCCAAACTTGTAATTCTTTGAGTGACCTAATCTATGGTATGCCAACCCTTCTAATGGAGATAAATTATGTTTTAGTTTCCTCCAATATTTTCCCCATGGTTACCCAAACCACCACTTTGATGAGTAACCCAACTATAAATAATGTCCAAAGTTTAGCATCGCTAACTACCCAATCCTATCTAAACCATGGTGTGACTTTCCTACTTTCACAACTATAACCAGTTTAGTTAAGTCTTACCCCATTTCAAAATTTAGTGGCACCTATTCCATCTACCTTCACACCTATAATTACCTGAGTTATGACTCACTCTTCATCAAGTCTAACCATGCCAATAATCTAACCTACAATAATGATAACCAACCAAAGCATAGTCTCTAACCCAATAGGACAAGCCCCTTTTATTTTCACACCCCAGCCTATGACTCATTATCCTTATATTTCCCCAACACAACCTCAACAAACTACATCATGCACTTCCTTTAATTTCTATCAGGTGCCCTATAATTTAGGAGGTATCCCCCAAACTAATCCCCCTCTAGAACTTATTAAGATGCTGATGGATAATGATGTCTAATCTAAAGACATCCATTTTTGGTTCAAAGAATGTGTTATCTTATGATCAGATATATAATGAACCCATCTATCCTTCTGTGCCTATTTTACCTTATCCAAGCCAATGGTAACTCCCTAAATTTACTCATTTCTATAGTAAAGAAGACCCAAAATAGCAGTTGCAAACATTTAGACATGCTTGTTATTTAATAGGGCACGATGATGCATTACTACTTCACACTTTCCTTATGTCTCTTTTAGGTGTTGATTTGGATTGATATAGCTCTATGCCTTAGCAATCCCTTTTCTCATTTACCTAACTCACATAAATATTCTTGGACCATTTCTCTATTAACATTTCTAAAAAGGTTTCTATAACAGACTCTTATTTTATTTGATAATTTGATGATGAGTCTATTGCAGATTTTGTCTCTCACTAGAGAAGCTTGATCAATCAACTCTCCTTCTCCTTACCCCAACCTGAGCTTATTGATCTCTTATCAAGGGCATGTGCTAAGAACATCTCATCCACACTCCATGTATATTTTTTTTACATTTGATGAGGCCTTTACAATGGCATAGAAACTCAAGGTTCATGCTATAGATAAAGGAAAAGTCAAGTTATGTAGTAAGAAACCCAATTCCAAATCAAATGACTCTTCTTCTAAAACTTCTCCTACTAACGAAAAATCTAAAGGATCTGCCAACACGATGGTCATTAAGTCATCCTCTTCCACAACCACAAACTAATTAAATTCTTTGACTTTGAAAAATCTGACCAAAGAATTCTAATAATGGTATGAATAAAGAAAATACACTCCCATTAAGGAGTCATACACATCCATTTTGGAAAAACTATTGCAACAAGGTGTCATGAACCTTCCTCAAATCAAACCTCCTATATAGTTTGACCCTTCTCATTCTATCCTAACTTGGTATAAGAAAGATGAGTTTTATGGTTACCATCGAGTTAAAGGCCATAATTCTAATAACTATAAGACTTTTAAGAACATTATTCAAGACATGCTTGATAGAGGAGATATTATCTTGGATAATCTTAATGCACCCCCTAATCAAAGCATGGATGTGTTCAAACACCCTTTTCCTAACCATTCATTGAATCAAAATATTATTTAGACCATAACTAAATTAGGTGATCATAATATCCATACGGATAATATGGTCTTTTCTTTACCTCTAGTTCAACCTTCCCCTCAACAAAAAACACCCATTTCATCAACTCCTCCCCCACATTCAGTGGCATTTATTTTTCCTATTCTTCCTCCTCAAGTATAAGAACCTATTTCACCCATTCCACTCCATGAGGATAAGCCTCCTTTACCACTTATTTTTCCACTCGAGGAGCTTGTAATGCCAGTTATTTTTTCACCAATATTACCTATCCTCTTACCACTTAAAGACCACACCCTACCCATTCCTCAACCAATTATTGAAGGGAACATCATTCCTATATTATACCCTCTTGAGGAACCTTCTTCACCTACCTCTCCTCCACCTATAGAGATTATTACCCCATCCACTCCACCTTTGCACTTAAAGGAGTCAATATTATCTACTCCCACAATAGATAAGAGACCTATTATGTCTATTCCAATTGTACCACTCTTACCCCTTATTTTACCTATGGAGGATCATACTTTATCTATGCCTCACCCACATATTGAGGGAGCCATAACACCTATGCTTTACCCTCTTGAGGAACCTTCTTCGCCTACCTCTCCTCCACCCATGGTAGACCATTTATTTTTTCCCATCTCTATTGAAGAAGACCCCATTACAGTTATTTCTCATCTTTGGCCCAAAGTAGTAGAAACCAACAATTTCCCTCTTTCCCAAACACCTTAGCCTTCTAAAGACATAACAATAAGGCCTACTTCAACTTCATCTAAACCCTTCTCATAGTTGGTGAAAAGTCTAGAATTTCTAGACTCCATGAAGCTAGATCATGCAACATTTTAGGACCAGCTTAAAACTGCTTCTCCAACACAATGAATGTCAACCTTTAACATCAACCCTCTCACTAACCCTTACCCCAAGGTCTTTGACAAAGCTAGAGATTCTTCACCAAAAGCACCTAAAGCTCAACCATCTATGTCAGAACCCTCACCCTCATAGGAATCTATCACATTAAATAATATTAAGCCCTTAGGCATATACCCCATCTACATTTTAATTCATCCATAGGTGAAATTAGATTTAACTCCTCAACCATAAGTTGGAGTTTTATGGCCTAAATTATATAAATTTTTTAAGTTTCCTAGATCTCATTTATCCCTTCTTCAACCCTCAACTTTATCATCCATTTTGGGACCATACCCATCTACTTTAGTTGGAATATTATTGAACCAAGCAAAACAAAAGGTTAAGTTACCTCCACTCCTACCTTTTCCATCTGGTAGGTGTTTTACATATAATGCTAACAAAGTGATAGAAAAACATGTAACTCTACTATCACCAAACAAAGCACCATGTAAAATTACCTTTTCAACACCAAAACATAAGAAGGTGTCTACTCTTATTATCACAACATTTGTGAGCCCACTTACAGGATCTCAGATCTTTTTCCTACGTTAGTTATTATAATATTCTATAATAACTCTTCCTCCCATTAAGCCTTATATTCCTCTTGGAATGAATCCATCTTGGTTTAATGATACACAAGTGTGTTTATATAATATTTCACTTAGACACGATACTAAGAGTTGTAAAGCCCTCACAACAGTCATTCAATAACACTTTGATGTCGAAACTCTCTTCAATGATACTCCCATTAACCTTCCTATTATTACACCTTTGTCATCCATAGTAACTCCTACTATTCCACCTAAATTAAAACCCAAAGATGTGGTGATAACCCCTTTACCACCTCCTTCACCTACATTTTAGATCAACACAATTAATGTTGCCACATGGTCACAAAACCAAAAAGATAAATCTAAGGAAAAGGTCACTGCTCCTTGGGCTCATCCCTTCACCAAATAAACACCTCCTAATCCTAATATTTCCATCTTAGGCATTCCTAAAATAACATCTTCAGATGTTATTCAAAGCTTAATGGTGAACAGCTTCACCAAACTCCTATGAAAATTTCTTTGTATGTGTTAATCCAAAACTCATCCCAACATCATCAAGATTTGATTAGTGCCTTGCAAGTGATTAAGGTAAAATCGGATGATGCCAAACCTATTGAAAATTTGGTTAGCTCCCTTAAATCCATTTCCCTAATTTATTTTAGTGATTCAAAAATTCCACTTTAACACCCTAAAGATTAGGATTGTACCCTTTTTATTATTGCATATATTGATCAAACTCATTTCAAAATAGTTATGATTCGATGGGTGAGTTAGTATAAATACTATTTCCACCCATGCCTATAAAAATCTAGCCCTTCTTGATAATTGCATGTCTCAAACCGATGTGATACTCTACTCCTTTAACAATACCATAGCTACTATGGTGGGCATTGTTGTCTTACATATCTATATATGTCCTTGCATTATTCCCAATATATTATTTGTTGTGTAAGGAGAGTTCCAATATAACATACTACTTGGGTGACCTTGGATACATGGTATGGCATGTGTGCCCTCAACTTTTCACTGTTGTGTCAATTTTGAACATGATGGATAAGTAAATGTTATACCTATTGACCACCTCTATTTAAAACATGCAACATGACTTATAGTCTCAATGATGTTCTCATTTCATTGAAAACATCATATACCCCATATGATAGTTCTAAAAATTTCAAAAGCTCCACTCTCCTGGCTACATAGATACCGACAACACAATTTCTTGACAAGGATCCCATGGAGGAGACTTTTCAACATTTATTACTCAATGAATATCATTTATTGATGCTCAACATGTTCTATACTCCATAGGAGTATGGAAGACTTCAAATGCACCCAGATTATGATCCCCATATTGGGATGGTCATCCCTTATGCCCCCCCTAACCTTTGAACTAATTTCACATATGGGAGAATTGATCGAGCTCCCATTGTTGGCAATCTATCTTCTTCACCATGACCATTTACCTATGACTTCTCTTTCTTGAGTAACCCTAGATTTGCTTACACCTATCTATATTGGTGTGCTTGGAAAGGATTTGGTTTGGGTCATTATGAATAGGGTGTCTATACACCTATTGCATATCCCACAAGACAAACCATTAAAAATGGAAAAAAGAGACATGGAGTGGGATATGATAATCTAACTAAACTCACTAAAACTTCCCATCAACCAACTGTTGAAGAACCAGTCTCTCCTTCTCCACCTTCTTCTCCTCCATCACCTACCAAATTAGAGGTATCTATACCTCCTAATTTTTTTTCAATAAATGCCATCTATTTGGGGCCTCTTACCTATCACTAGGGTAAGGAAATAAGGTCCCTTCCTCTTATTCATCCTAAAATAATTGATGAAGACTCTCCCACTATTAATAATATTCAATGTCAAAATGATGATGTAATTATCACCTACATAGGTGTGGATGATTCTTATATCCAATGGTCACTCCCATCTAAAACACAAGCTATGTTAAATTAATCAACCATTAATATCAATCTGCCCTCTCATGATAACCCTCACATCCTCAATATTGGCCAATCTTTGGATTCCTTTGAACAAACTAATTATGCCACATTTATTAATAACCATAGAAAAGTCTTCACTTGGTTTTATAATGACATGTCTGGTATTAACCCCTCTATCATCACACATAACATTTTCACCAATTGAGATGCTAAGCTTGTTAAGCATAAGCTTCATAAGATGCATCCTCGTATTGCTCTCATTGTCAAAGAAGAGCTCCAACACCTCTTTTTTGTTAATTTTATCCAACTCATCAACTACCTGCAATGGATTTCCAATATTGTTCCTATCATAAAAGCAATCGAGGGAATCTTCATTTTCATTGACTATCATGATTTAAACTTCACTTGTCTAAAAGATGACTTACAATTGCCAAGTATCAACCGAGTTGTTGATCAAACAACCAACTATGAGATGCTATCACTTATGGATAGGTTCTTTGGATATAATCAAATCCTAGTCACTCTTGAGGATCAACATAAGGCAATATTCATTACCCTATGAGGGACTTTCTACTATCAAGGTCATGCCTTTTGGCCTGAAGAACGCTTGTGTAACATACCAATAGGCTATGACCTACATATTTCATGATCTCCTAAAAAAATTATGGAAGATTACGTGGATGACTTACTCAACAAGTCTAAACTTCATCAAGACCACTTGATAATTCTCAAAACCATATTTACTCATCTCCTCTAATATAACAATCAATTGAACCTAAATAAATGTGTCTTTAGAGTTATTTTTGGTAAAATTTTAGGTTTTATCATTTATCTATATGGTATTGAAGTTGATCCAACTAAAGTTGGAGCAATCCTAGAGATGCCTCCACCTACTAATATCAAACAACTCCACAGATTATAAGGCAAACTTCAGTCAATCCACTGATTCATCTCCTAGTTATTAGATCATTGCTAACCCTTTCACTATCTCATCAAAAGGATTTCTCCTTCCATTGGAATACAGATTGCTAGGAATCTTTTGATGCACTTAAATAGTATCTCATTTCCTTACTATTTTTTAATCCACCTAAGTAAAATTAACCTTTCTACCTATACATCTCTATAATAAACCATTCTTTAAGTGCTATGATTGCACATCAAGATGACTACCATCGAGAGTAGGAAGTTTACTACATAAGCAACACACTTATTGATTATGAGACTCAATATACCCATAATATAAAACTTTGCCTTGCATTGGTATTTTCCACCTCCAAGCTTAATCATTATTTCCTAAATCACAAAACCTATGTGGTCACCCATACTGATGCCCTCAAATACATGCATTTCAATCCATATCACAACCAACGTATAGATTGGTGGCTCATGCTTCTTGCCAAATTCAACTTAGAATTCACTCAATAAAATTCTTTTAAGGGGCAAACAATCGATGATTAGCTACTACCCCTTTACCTGACAATTAACCTTCAAACCTTGAATTACTTGATGAATTCATTGTAACACTCTCCATCGATGACATATCCTATCAAATGATGATGTTATTAAATGGATATAAATATCAATATGGCATGGGTACAGGGGTCATTCTTATTCCTCTATATGGTGAGCCTATGCCTTTGTCATTTAAACTAGATTTTAAATGCACTAATGATATGGCTGAATATGAGGCTTTGATTTTAAGACTTCAAACAACTCTCTTCTTGAGTATCAAATCCATAATTATTTTTGATGATTCTTAGCTAGTGGTTAACCAGGTTAATGGTTCCTAATTATGCAAAAATGAGATTCTATAGTGGTATAAACATTGTGTAGATATGCTATTGGGATCATTTAACTCTTATCTCTTACAAATTATTCCTGGATCTACAAACAAGTTTACTAAAATGATAGATCTAATTGCTTCACACATACCTTATTCATCCTCTTCTTCAAGAATATATGTCACCATGCATTGCTTTACATTACCCTCTTATGTATCAGCTAACATCCTCTTTATCAAAAATGTAACATCCAACCCACATGACTTATGGTACAAGCAACTCATGGATTATCTTTCCTTCTCTATTACCCCTTATAATCTCTCCAATAATGGGAGATGTGCCTTCATAAAACATGCCACTCATTACACTATGCTAGGGGGACTTCTCTA